>JAEVFN010000003.1:0-600000 GCA_030449075.1 Murraya paniculata
TTTCTTCTTGGCATTTGGTTCTTCATTCTTGGTGTCACATCGGCTCTTGGGTTTCGTATAGAAAGCCATGGATTTATACAACTTAAAGATGGGGAATTGAGTGTTGAAAGGAGAATGAAGTTTTGGCCTTTTTGATCCTAATGGCTTCCATAAATAAGAAGAAAGATGAGATGGGACGTTGATGATTTGGGAACATTTAGCCCATTGTAACATCAAATGTCACGTTACCTCATTTAAGCGAATTTAATCATTTTTGTAGAATAGAACTTCTTCTTTTTTTTTTAACACTTCAGTAGAATATCAGTGCTTTCAGTAAATGGAAATTTAGAATTAGATGAAATCATAATGGGTTAGAACGAGGATAAAGAATGAAAATTAGAATGAGCTGAAATTAAAATGGATAGGGATTGAAAATGGAAATAGGGAATGAAAATAAAAATAAATTATTTATTTAAATTATAAAAATTAGAATAAAAATGAGTTAGATTGTTATTAATATTTTTATTTTATCTTAGAATTGAAATGAATTAAATTGTTATAAATTATTAAAAAAATTATTAATTAATTATTGTCATATTATTTTATTTTTTAATTATTATAATTATCTATTCAAAAATCATTATTATTAATAGTTAATAATTATTAACATTGATATATTAATTAATTATAAAACTTTTTATCAACAACAACAATAATAATAATAATAATAATAATAATAATAATAATAATAATAATAATAATAATAATAATAATAATAAAATTCATTTCAAAATAATAATAATCAAAATCATCATCAATTACGTTAGTTAGTCTATACTCATCTGTCATGATGAATTCCTTATCCTTTAGTTTGGCCCATTGACTGATTTTCTTTTCTAGTCTACCCTGATTTTAGATCTTATTTCTCGTCTGATTTCTAGGAGTAATGAAAATACATCACCCAGGCTTTTGATGTGGGTCTTGATGATGATGATGATGATGATGATATTAATAATAACAACAACAATAATAAATCCATTTCAAAAATAATAATAATCAAAACCAAAATCATCATCATCATCAATGACAACGAATCAGCGGCGAAAACGGTATCGACAACGTCGACATCATCATCATTGTGGTGGAGGTCATCAATATCATCATCGATGACATTGCTACAACTCCTCAAAGTAAAGAACACCATCTCCCAGGAGTGCGTTACCAGTGATCGAAAGAGGCAAAGTTTGACTTGTGAGCAATGATTTTTACAAATCATGTTCACGTATTTTATTCAAAAAACGACAAAACGTGGTTGAACTGGAAGATCTTTTGTGGGGATTTGTATTTTGAAAATTACTTTAAACCCTTTCTTCTTTTGTATAATTATGTATATAATTTTAAAAGATTAAATTTTACTTTGCACATTCTTTTAAATTTTAAAAAATTCTTACTTAAACTATTTAAATTAATTAACTTTTTTACTTAAAATATCAACAAAACTATTTAATACACCTAATTTTAAGAGATTTAATATGTACTTACAATAATATAACCAAGTCAAGTTATAAACATATTATTTTGTTTATTAATTTTTTTTATTTTTGTTCAATATTAAATTTTGCCCCTAAGATAACTTGCAATGAGAACACCCCAATAAAATAATATTCTACAAATATTAACAAAAAAGAAAAAGAAGGAGAAGAAGAGAACCACGAAAAAGAGAAAGCCAATAAAAAAATAGTGGTTTAAATTGATTTTGCTTTATTTTGTTTTGAAAAATAAAATTATCACGCATGCTTTGTAGTTATTTTTTTTTTCAAATATTGATGTCCTTATTACCCATCTAAATATTAATTAGGATATTGAAAATAAAAGTTTTAGTAAGGAATAGGAATTATATATTAAATAATGAGTGTTCTACATGGGAATAAGTGCTCTAAAGTATAACTAACATAGCCAACTTATGATAAAAAGATACTTTAGTGAGGAGATCTGAAAATTTTACAACAGGGAAATTTGTTTTAAAGTATAACTAACAGAGCCAAATTATAATCAAAGATACTTAATGAGGGGATTTGGAAAGTTTGATGTAAGACTTGGCAAGTTGGTTGTCATGAATTTTATCCTAAATTTATTAATAATATGTCATTATCAAATGGTTATTATTTTTCACAAGTTGTTAAGTGATTTAATTTTTATTATCTCATCACCCATTTAATAGATATGCGTACAGCATCATTTGGGATAAATTTTTTGGTGGGCCACGTCTATATTAAAACAGTGGTTACGAACCGCCCTTTTTTGTCCTGTGGCTACATGACCGTTGGATATTATCCAACGAACTAGGATGACACACGACAGCCACTGTGAGTAGCTGTGTGCTTTTTTTTTTTTTTTTATGAGATTATAAGAGTTCTAGTTTTTATTGTATGTTAGCGATTTTTTTATTAATTTGTAAATAAATAGTTTGATAAAAATTTCAATGTCTTGCTGATATCAATCGAGACACTTTACTGAATTAAAGTTAGTCCAGAATTTCGAACAATGTAAATGAGTGATTTCACTACTGGACTAAGTAGATAATTATAAATTTTGGCCATTATTATAAAAAAAAAAATTCAGTAGAGGTAAATTAGATAATAATTTCAAGCGTACGGTTTAAGTAAATATCGAGGAAAAAAGTCGTGAAGGCTGTTGAATAAAAATATATTTGATGAAGTAAGTTAAGTACATGCTTTATTTCATAATATGATAGATGAAAAGGGGTGGCACCAAACTTAGGTGAGAGTGGATTAAGAGACTTGAAATTCTTGATTAAAATCATAACACTGTAGGTTTTTAAAATAAAAGCCTACAATCAATCCCTTGACAGGGAGTTTAAATGAGAATAAGGATGTTTGTGTGCATACAAATTATTCTTATTTTTACTGTTATTATTTTTTAAGTTAATGATAACTCCCTACAAGATAAGGAAGGTTAATGATTACTTTAGCATGTAATCCATATTATCCACAAGTGTTAAAAATGATGCTAAAAAGTTCGGGTCTGTGTAGTTGTTGGAAATATGAGTCAATATTGATTCTTCATAAATAGTAGCTGTTGGTATTATTCACATGTAATGTTCACTTTACAATTCACAAACCACTGTTTATATTGCCCTTTATGGGCACTATTCATCTGATACTATTTATGATATTATTCACTCAGCAAGATTTATGGCACTGTTCACCCAACAACAATCATAAATTCTTCGAGGCACAAATTATGCACTGTCCTTAAGACTAATTTCTACTCATCTAAAAAGATTTCCTAATGCAGTAAAAAGACAAATAATTTGGATTAATCTATAGGATTTAATGACGCTAACGTTGTGTGGTTGTACTCCAAACAATAATGTAGAACAACAAAAGAAAAATTATGAAGGAAAGTAAAATAGAAGGAGATGCAATAGAGGTTGTTGTACCTTGAAAACGTTTTATGTCTCATTTATATAGAGAAACCCTCTATAATTTTTTTTCTAATTCAATTTGAATTAGTCATATACTTTCCTTATATAATTTGAATTAATCATCCATGTGTCTCATAATTTAATTTAATTTTAAATAATCTAATCACATCTAGATTTGACTTATTTAATTCTAATTTATAATTAAATTAAATACATGACTAATTTCAAATCAAACATAAAAGTGATTGCTCTCAATTCCCTTCAATATGAGAAATCAATATTTTGAAATACCAACAAAATTCTAATAGTAGTTATATGTTTAATCTCTTTCGACATGTAGTTAAGCAACTATCAATCTTGAAGCCAAGGACTAGTTCCAATAGTCAGAGCACTCTTCTTGAGATTGAAGTTTTGGGTTCAAACTTCAATACATGGGAATCAATTAAAAAAAAAAAAAAGAAGCAACTACCAATCTTCTTTCATAGTAACAATTGAAAATAACAAAAATAATTAGCGTAATAATGATAATTAATCCCTCAATTTATCGTCTTCACTCCCACTTTCTAATTAGTTCCATTTATTTCTAAAATTACTTTTTATTTATCACTTTTTTATTTTCCTCTCTTAAAAACAAACAAAAAATTGCTCAGTTTTTTATTGAATAGGATTGTAAAATTATTGAAATGTGAATCAAAGATAATTATTAATAGAACTAATGCAATCGAAATTAAATATAACTTTTAAAAGTCGATCCCATTTCATCAATTATGTCTTCAAAGAAGTCCATCTAATATCCACTAATAAGATTTCATATTAATTCGGTGCTTAATACTCACGGTCATCCTGAATTCCAGAGCTTCAACCCAGAGCTTTGTCTCTCTTCTCAATGTCTAAAAACTATTAGTTTTAAAAAATCAATTGCACAAAAGTGAAGCACTAGATATAATTGTAAGCTGATACCAAACAAATGCATCATCTTACGGCAAAGAAGCAGAGCACTGCAGAGGCAATATTGGCAATAATATTAAACCCAGAAAGGAAAAACCAAAAAACATCCTGACAATTCAGATTCACCCCCGTGTTATTAAAATCATATATAACATGATTTCATACAATACTCAATATGTTCTAATATAACATAACTCATGAACAACTGTTATAAGCACCCAGTCTTGTTCTAAAACTACCCATTCAAGATTTCCACCTCCTCATTCCCACCCAGTGAAGAAAAAAAAAAATTATGCACCCCAAAAATGGAAAATTTATATGCAGTACATAATTAGCAATTACACAATCACTCAGCAACCATTGAGACTCAACAGAGATAAATTATCTCCTCACGATCCACTCCAATAAGTCTCCTCGAGTGTTTCTCTTCTCAGTTCAGAGATTCACAAAAAATTCATCAGCTTTTCAGCGTCTTTCCAGTAACCACAATGCCAAGAACCGCAGATAATTTAACCCGCCGACCGTCTCAATGTCGAAATCCAAATTACGTATACCGCCAAATGCCAAGACTGGAAAGGATAGATTGGCAATGTTATTATCTCCTTATGGATAAAGTTGTAGACCTCCGATAACCGCCGTAACCAGCCGCCGAATAAACCCAGAAACAAAGAGACTGCGACAGAAGATAAAAACAGAAACTTTTTCTGTCTTTCTTGATGGCTTCGAGCCAGTGATTTAAGACTTAACTATTCAGATATCATATAACCATTACAAATTAAAATTCAATCTAATTACTGATAATTGTTATATCATCTACATTCTACAAGCTATTTCGACATAAGCAGGCTAGCTCAAAGGACAACGACAACAAAACCTTTCTCGATGATTGCCTTGACACACGTGCACATGCATACTAAAATGATCCAACCACATTACATTTATTGGACACATATAATGTGGGTATCCGATTGCATGATTTCAAGGAAGGAAGACAATGCCGTTTTATGATCCCAAAAAACCCAACAATATTAAGTTAACACACTTCTTACCCCAAGCATTTACACAAAATTATTATTCACGGCAATTCTTGGAAAAGCGTACCTCAGTTTCAATTTAGATGTTAACTCATCCGCATTTGATTCTCCACACTTACGATGAGATCTTCATAAATTCCCCTTCTATATGGCTCGTCTACGACCTGTCTTCTCAGTTGAATGATGCAAGACTCGGTCGGTACTTGTCTTGTATAATCTCAGCTGGTTACCGTTACGCAAGAAAGGATCGGTTCTTGTTGGTCTTGATTTTTGGACTAATGACAGCAATCGTCTTACCGTCATTATTCCCCAATACAACTCTAATTTCTTTGAAAACCGAACTCAAACTGGTCGTGACAGTAGCCAACTTCCAACGTTATTTGTCTAAATTGATTCACAGCCGTTCAATTGCTACGCTGCAAATCTAATCTAACGACCAATGCGGTAAAAGACGAAATATGGGGGTACGAAATCACGGTTGGAAGCTAGCTTGACCCTTTTTGCGGTATCCTCCACCCTTAAACAAAATAAAATCTAATATTTTAGATGGGTAATCAAACTTTTTTTTTTTCCCATGTAGTATCGTTTCAAATTTTTTGAGGGTAGGGCAACCCTTTCACGCCTCTACATGTCTTCGCTTCGCCAACTCGTTTAAATTCTAATCTTCACGACCATTGACTGTTATATGATTAATTGTATGAGATCAACTGATGCATATTAGCATCAAAATTTTATGTTAAAAGAGCTTAGTCCATAAATTATTTTATTACTAAATTAAAATACATGCGTCTGTTATTTTGTAAAATGATTACTAATGATATTTAAAATAATTTACTTTATTGAAGGTGTTGAAACAAATAATCAGATCTTCGTTACAGATATTTGTACACTTTTTTACATTTACAATGCAAAGATACCAGCTAACGCCATCTCGTGCTGGAAATCCGTTAAAAACTCAGAATACACACACACTGACACACACATTAATTTGGCTTTGGAAAGCCCGAATGATTCCATTTTCCATACTAAAATGTGGCATAAATCCAATTTAATTTAAAACTTGACACATGCTCCCTTACAACTAACAAATATATGTTTAAGTAATAACAAAAATAGTGATGATGATGATGATGATAAAATAATAACAATAACGAGGAGATGAGTTGCTTGTCCTAAACAAAATTCTAGAATCCGTCTTTATCATCACTGTTTGCATACGCTGGGAGAGGAAAAAATGTAGTGTTTTGGATATTGTTAATTCACATTAATGGAAACTCACCATCAGATGATACAGGACATGGAAACCAAAATGTCAATGTCCAAGACATCGTGAAATGAATGGCAATTTTGTGAATAATTAACAGAAAACTAATTGTCTTATACGAAACCCTCGAGACAGCCATGTTCCGTGCGTGGAGAGTGTGCGTGCGTGTGTGTGTGTGTATATAAACCCCGCATCTCGAAAACATTTCACCAAAAAGAAATACAATCTTACAACACCCCGCATCATTGAATCAAATGCATGATATGGCTCCTTCATCGTTGGCCGCCACCAACACAACTAGCAGTACCAGCAGCGGTTCAATCTCCACCGTCCATCCCGACATCATCGAAACTCATATCTTAACACGTTTGGACGCTTCTGCCCTCGCCTCCACCTCCTGCGTCTCCTCTCAACTCCACTCCCTCATCGCTTCCAACGAGACTCTCTGGACAAACGTTTGCAACTCCACGTGGCCCTCCACGGACACTCCACGTCTCCGCCGCGTCATCTCCTCGTTCCCCAACGGGCCCCGCTCCTTCTTCTCCGACTCGTTCACTAACCCGGACATCGCAACCTCTTCCTCTCCGGTCGCCCTCGGCAGTCCGTCGGGATTAATCTCAGCCGTTGATATTTACTATCAGAACAAGCCTATACTCAGCAAAGCCGTCTTAACTGAATCGTTTGATACCTCTCCGTTTAGAGTTGACCTGCTTGACCCGAAGGACCCGTTGCCCACCCGCGTAGGTCAGCCGGTCAGCGAGGACTTGAGTCGCGAACTCGGCAAGTGTTTGACGTTGAGTTGGATTCTGATCGATCCAATTGGACGGCGGGCGATGAATTTATCAAGCTACAAGCCGGTGACGGTAGAGCGTCGCTCGTTGTCAACGGGAGAAGTGCACGTGCGCTATGGCTGGGTCTTTAATGCAGGGGAGAAGGGATCAACAACGGAGTGCGTGAGATGTGGGATCTCAGTCACGTGCGAGGGGTCTCAGAATCAGGGCGGGGAGATGCACGTGACGAAGGTGAGTTTGGAGTTGGAAGATATGTACGGAAAGCAACTGAGCGGGAAGGATAGCCTGGTAATTTTACGGAAGGGAATGGCGGGTAAAAGGGGGAACGTGAGAGGGAGGGAAGAGGAAGGAAAGAGGAGAAATGAAGATTATAGAGAAATGAGGAGGGAGAAGATATTGAGCGAGGTGAAGAAACATCAAGGAAGAATAGATACGTTGTATATGGCTTTTGGTGCATTGATATTTGCTTCTCTAGGGTTAGTTGTCAGGAGATTATGTTTCTCTTTTTATGAACTTTTATAATTTATGGAAATTATGTAGAACTAGAGGCAACATATGCATGCAAGAAAAGCAAAATGTACATGGGAAACATGCTCAGTCACGTCTCTTCTGTTAATTTCACATGTACAAAGTTTTGCAACCAGCTGATATATATATATATATATATATATATATAATTACAAAGAGAAAATTACTAAGTAACATAAGCACGTTCATCTCCTCATCGTCAGGTTGTCGAATTTACTAATTGGGTTTCTATATTTGCATGATTTTGTTCTTAATTGAAGTAATCAATTTTCACTCTTGTCAGCTATTGATCCAAGAGATTCTCTTTGCATGCTATAACTATGCATTAATTCCACCATTATGCTTACACATGTATTTATAACGAGTAGGTTTTTGGTATTTTTTGAGTATAGCTCTTTATACATTCAATTCTTGCCGTATGAGTATGCATATTTTTATTATTGGTTAAAACATACATGTGGTAGGGAACAAATGAAAAAAAAATAGTGTTCTAAGAGTACTCAAGAATTTTTAATTTATAACAGTTTACAGTTAATATTTACTTATTTATATATTTTTTCTTTAATAACTACCAATCACAACTTACTAAAAGGTCGGCACAAAAATCAATCACAAATTGTTGGCTTTGAATTTGATCATTCAATATCACATGTCTCATGTATTTATAACGGGAAGGTGCTTGGTATTTTTGGAGTATTGCTCTTTGTACATTCAATGCTGGCCATATGCATACTTTCATTATTGGTTAAAACATGCATGTGGCAGTGAACGAATGAAAAAAAATATAGTGCTTCAAGAGTACTCAAGAGTTTTTAATTTATAATAATTTACTGTTAATATTTACTTATTTGTATTTTTTTTTTAATAACTACCGGTCACAACTTGCTAAAAGATCGGCACAAAAATCAATCATGAATTTGGTCATTCAATATCACACGTCTCTTCTGCCTTTTCAATCAAATAATAGGTAACATAACCTTTGTGCAAATGAAGGGATGAAGACTGACGTCGAGGCAACGCTACAGGATGAGTTACATGTTCCTCTCCTCCCAGAGCCAACACAACAAGATAATGGATGATTAAAAAGGTAAAATAACCACTTCATTTATAATAGAATAAATGCACTTTCATCCCAAGACCTAACTCAAACTTGAAAATGAAACCATAAGCAAGTAAGAAAGTAAGATTTCAGATCATGTTTCAGATACCACTCTAATCTATTGAGAATTATATATATATGTTGACAAAATGACAAATATTTCCTAAATAATCAAATTCTAATTTCATCCTACATCATCGAACTTTTTTTTTTTAATACTAATGTTGCATCATAAGTTATCAACGGTTAAATAGTAAGATTATTGGTTTGCCCATTTGCTTGATGGAAATATTAAAATGATAAAAGTTATGATTTGATAAATATATTGTAGTGGAAGTAACTTACGGGGAAATTTCACAACGAAAGCGACAATTTCATGAAAATTTATACTTCAACAGTGGGTGAGGGTATTTTTTATTAAGTTCGCCTTCGGGGATGCTTCATGCCGTAATTATTGATTACTCTTAAGATTAATAATCTCTAATGTTAATGTTATATAGTCGTATAAATATAATGTGGATCAATCTTGTGATGTCAGTTGCTATATAAGTCTTTCTAGTTTCTATATTAAATGCCGGCCTCGGCTGCGTAATTTGTCTATTTCAATTTTTTCACAAGTCATTAGTAAAATAAAGAGTCTTTCTGAAATGACCAACGGTATTTACTCCTCACTCACTAAAACCCGCTTCATTGACGTTTTGACGTTGACACATTGTCTTTAATTCATCGAATTAAATTAAATTAAAGGTTAATTTACTAAATGTAATTGGTTTCGAATCTCTCATTATCTAAACTCCTCAAAAGCAAAAATCATTTTATCTAAATGATTGATTAATTAACAAATAAAAAATAAAAAAAAAATTTAAATTTTACCTATACACTGTCTTTGAAAAAACGCATGATGCACGGTCGTTAAAAAAGGAGAGTTTTGTAGACACTGACGTGCCTGTTTTTTGGGTTAATTGCTAGCAAAATCTTCCCCGAATTCCTTTGTTTTCCTCTAATCTACGAATAAAATGGGCTTTAGGCTACTGTTTTATCTTTACAGGCCGGCTGCAGGCCCGTGCCTTCTTTAATTACAATATCGCCCTTGCACTGATACCGTGACACGTGGTGTTCTGTGATTTGTCTTACGTGTCGTTACAAAATTTTGGGTCTTTACATAGCAGAGTCACTTGATGATTCCTACGATGAGTCATTAATTAGATTGTTGCAAGAGATGTACTTAGATTGTTAAAAGAGATGTACTTTTCTTTTTCTTTTTCTTTTCTTTTCTTTCTTTTTTTTTTTCTGAGAGACGGAGAGAGGCAATTGTGCAATTTTAGCATAAATTGACTATTAATGTGCTTATCCGTTAGGACCATTGTCCGTGTAAAGAGCAATTAAGTGTAAATTTCAATAACTTGCATGTGTTTATTCTCATGGTCATCCTATGTATTACATCTGATTTTGAGAATCGTTTACATGGTGATCTTGTCATCTTGATACTTCTCAACGACAATAGATAATAATTTCCCATGACCTCGGCAAAAAAGGAAAAACTGAAGTCTAAAAACAGAATAATTATAATATTCGGTATGCCCATTCTAATCAATAGGGGTGTCAAAAATATCTGCTCGGTCTGAACCCGGATCGGACTTGGGCAATGTGGGTAAAGGCGCACCAGTCCTGAGTATCACTTGATAAACCCAAAACCCAAATTTTATTGAAAAAATATTATAAAATATATATTAATTTAAATAATTATATTTATTGAACCCATCTATTATATATATGTAAAGTTTTGAGTATTTAAAATTTATATTTTCATATCCAATTTCATTGAAATAAACTTAAAAATTATAAAATTATAGAACAATTAAAAAAGTAAACATATATAATATCAAAAATAAAATAAAATTCAGGTACAAAAACCTAGATAAAAAAAACCTGGCCCACTACTGGACTTTTTAAGGTTGTCATGAGCCTAAAAATTACATCCACATCCAGGCCGGGTCCGGGTATTGTGGTACCCTTGCCTAATCTTGGGTTTTACTAACCACACTAATCAAACACTACTTAAAAAGCCATCACAATTACACCTGTATATGCATATGGTTGCTCAGTTGTTGACCATCACGCTCTGTATCTTCACCGTCGATCTTGATATCATTAAAACTGATATCTTGCTTTACACTTTACATAGCATGCTTTATTGAAGACCTAATTGCCTTTTCATCAACATAACCATATATTCCACCTCAAATGTACACAATCGGAGAAAAGCACCAAACACCAAGCAAGATGTTTGTCCCCGCAATTGCTTCCAAAACTTGCAGCCTTAAAGGTGAAAAATATGACATCGAGCTAACTTTTAGAGACTATAAATGAAAGCATATAAATTGATTGATAAAAGATTTGAAAGTTTTTGGATGAAAGACAGAGCTTCTAGAAGTGAAACTGACGGCCAACGGGTTGTAACTCAGTACCACAATCCATGGTTCGAGTGCACCTTGGGTGCATGAGTTCGAGTCCCAACATTAGTTGGGACTCAATTACCCTTCCAATGAAATTGAGAAAGGGTAAAATTATCTCTCCATAATTTAGGATAAGATAGGTGTCCCTCCATTATTATATGACGGTAAAAATTCAGACTGTACCATAGTATTACAGTAAAATTATTAAGGATAGTCTAATAAATTTTTTTATTATAAATATCAATGTATTAAAAAAAAATGAATTTGACGTAGGACTGGCAACTAATTTGTCTCCTCATAATTCAAGATAGAATAAATATCCCTCTGATATTATGTGAGGGTAGAAATTTGGGTTGTGCTATAGTAAAATTATTAAAGATAATCTTTACATATTTCTAATCGTAAATATCAATATATAAAAAAAATATGAAACTAATGCAAGACTGGCAACTTGATCCAGATACCAAAGTAACATTTGTTTTTTGGCCTTAAATTTAAATGGGTCTGAATTTAACTGAAATATGAATCGATCTGAATATATGTATCTAAATGATATGTTTATTTTTATTTTATCAATATCTGAATATAAGCATTAAGTTTTTTTTTTTTCAAAAAGAAAACATATGAAATATGGTATTTTGAGATATATAATCCCATAAATATTAACAAACATTTATTCTTGCATCAAAGAATGGGAGAAAAATATTACTTAGAAAGAATATCACGGCATATGCAAACACTTAAACATTTGGAGTCCCATGGAGTTCTGTCCCAAATAGGATAAATTTTGAATAATTTTTGGAGAATGGGGTGAGAAATGAGAGCAAAATAATCCCTAAATTCTTAATGGGATGGGGTTTGGTGTTATACTCCACACCTCACCCCCACCCAAATCTTCGTTATATATAAATATTTTTTAATTTTTATTTAATAATTTTTATTTTATCAATTATAATGTTGGTTAATAATTTTTTTTTACATAATATAAATAGGCTATAGCTAAAATAAAACTCTATAATATAATTATTATTCTGCCCTAAAATATTGTTATGCTTTCTTTTCTCTCTTAACGTGCTGCTCTCTTCAAATATTTTTTAGTTTTGATAACATTTCAAGATATTGTTTCAAACTTTTAGAGATTTTTTAAATAATTTAAATACTTTATAATACGGTGATGATTATAATTTTTAATTTATTAAAATTATGTATCTATATTTATTATAAAATAAATAAATGATGAATTATGTGGGAGTGAAAAAAGTATTTTTCATATGAAATTCTACGTTCCCACTCTATTAAATTTATTAAAAAATAAAATAAAAAATAAAAAAAAAAAATTTTAATGGGATAAGTCTCCCAACCCCACCCCACCTCATTGTCATCCCTCCTCTCGGACTCCATCACTAATCCCGACAAGGCAACCTCTTCCTCCCTCAATCTCAACCTTCCTTCGGAATTACTATCAGGACAGGCACATCTTCGGCAAAGTCGTCAAGACAGAGACATTCAACGGCTCCCCGTTCAGAATTGACTTACTGGACCCGCAAGACTCGGTGCCAACCGGGCTAAACCAGCCCGTTCAACGAGGGCATGGGAAGTGAACTCAGCGAGCACTATAGGTTGAGTTGGATTCTGATCGACCCGATCGGACGGCGGGCGATGAATTTATCAAGCTACAAGCCGGTGACCGTGGAACGTTGGAGGTTTACAACGGGAAAAGTGCGCATGCGTTACGCTTGGGTATTCTCTGCAGGGGAAGATGGGTTCGTTAACGGTGAGATTATGGTCACGTGCAAGGGGTCTCAGAGTGGGGAGATGCACGTGAGGAAGGTGAGGTTGCTCTTGGAAAACATGTCTGAAAAGCAACCGAGTGGCAAGGACGGTCTGGTAATTTTACTCAACGGAATGGTGGGTAAAAGGGTAATTGTAAGAGGGAGGGAAGAGGAAGCAAAGCGGAGATACAAAACGCGTTTGAAAATGATCACGGAAGAGATACAACTCACGGGCGAGCTGAGGACGCGACGGTGCAGATTAGGAGGGTCGTCGTTTGTTGTTTTATTTTTGCTTATCTTGGGTTATTTGTTTTCATGGGCCGGGTTAATTTCCCCACCTTTTTCTCTCATAACACTACGTCCAAATTCTCTGAATACCTTGTTTACTATTAAAAGATAAAGTTTATAAAGAACCCAGTTTTATAATCCACTTTGAAGCCTTGAAATTTACATACGAAAAGAAGTGGAGTGTAGAGCAAAATAATCTATATTTATATGCTGGAGACTAGTATTTTTCAATCTACGGAGGAGTGGAGAAACTTCAATAAAATAAGGAACCTCCAATCCTCCGTCAGGGAGTAAAAGTGATGAAGTTTGTGTCATGGGGAGATTTCTCTTTAAGACAAATTTCTTGTTTTAGAATGCTTCAAATAGAAAAGTTATACGGTTGTTTTAATTTCAATTACATGCATCAATGAAGAAGCATAAAATACAGAAAGAAGCAAAATATAATATCAGACATGGGAATTTAAGGACCGACCGACTAATGAAAGGTGTATTAAAAAATATTTGGAATTCGCTCCTCATCAAATTTGAACGAACAATTTACAAATATTACTAAAAATTTGCAAACATATATAACCAATTCTTTATTAGTTAAGCCTTTTTATCCATGATTCTGAACGGGTCCAGAGAAGAAAAGTATCAAAAACGAATTGTACCGGCTGGTGAGGTTTTCGTGCTTCGCTAGATTTTTATTGTCTTTTAATGTAATTATATAGATGGTTAAAATTGTAAAAGCAGAAACGGGGTTTTGGTAGGATTTTTGCTCTGGAAGAAAATGCAGAGAAAGGGACAGCGCAAGAAATTAAGCAAAATGATTAACTCCTCTGTCCTCCACATTGTTTACATGGAATGTATACAAATTTCGAAAAAAACTGTCACCACTCAATTATAGAGAATTGAAACTAATTCTCATAATATTTTTATCTCAATTATGAAGAATTATGGAGAATTGAAACTAACTCTCATAATATTTTTATGGAGGTTCAAACTTTTATTCTCACATATTGTAAGTGCAAGGGTTCTCCAACTATACCAATTAGCCATTAATCATTTCTAATTGAAATAAAAATGGTGAAAATTGAAACCGATTTTTCAATAAAAAGATAAAAATCTCACATATTACCTATATTTATAAATGTATAAAGAGGTCCCTAAATGATCACATGATGCGGCTACATTCCCTTAAGAGTTATGAACTAGAATTCCACATTCCATACACTACAACAAATATCATCTTTTGTAATATTTGATGGTAGCATTTTTTTTTTTTTTTGTTGAAAATGTTACCAAATATCATGCTATTGTAACATTTTATAAAAGAAAGCTACAATTAATCACTGAATAATGTCATTTTATTTTGTTTTATTACATTTCACGTTTAATCTGTAGCACCTTTCTAAATGCTACATCTAATTTTTAATATAGTAGCACTTAGAAATGCTACAAAACAATGTTACATTCAATAATATCTAATGCAGTAGCATGTTTACATATGGTATACATAATATTTGAATAATACAGCATTATAAAAATGCTACCAGGGCAATATAATTAGCAGGAAAAGTTTTGTGCATCGCCAAACAACTCTACTTAAAATCCCTCAATTCAGTCTCTTTATTTCGGAATCTCACACTACAAAATCATACACCCAACCAATTCCATAAATTGCTGAGCAGATTTATCCCAGATATGGCTTGCCGGAGGTGATTCATGGGTTTTGATTTCAAGTTTGTTATTTTTTCATCATTTCTTTTCCACCCCCCCCCCCCCCCCCCACAAAAAAAAAAAAAAAATCGATTGCACAACTGTTCGCGCCTGTCAGTTTCACATTATTTTTCCATCACTCTCGTTTTGATTCTTTAATTTTCACCAGCTTCATTTATGATTTTCAGCTAATTGAAACCTTAGGCAAGGGAGGGTGAGGAAGATTCTACAAAATTGAGAGTCCTGTGATGTGCAGAGTCGGAGAAAAGAAGCGGGCAAATTCGCGGCCACCGTTGCCGCCAATGGAAGGTCGACAATGTCGTACTTGCCACTGTCATAACGCTTCCATGCTTGGCCTTCCACGGTATATCTGCAACACTCCACATGTCTCTTTTTCTTAATATAATTAATTAATATTTTTTTATATTTATCATGCTAGGGATTAGGCAGTTCAAAAACTAGTTAAGTTAGGGTTCATATGGTTTGGTTTGTGATTTTATTTAGGGCTGCTGGTTGATGCTTGATTAGGGATATTTTATATTTGGATGTGCTTCTGGGTCTGTAATGAAGATTGAATTCTTGTCCATTGTGTATTATTTCTTTTTAAACCGTTGTTGGTATTTGCATATTATTGATGTGGCTTTATTTATAGTGTTTGTGGACTGTTAGAACATTGTAATTTTCATTTATCAAAATTAATTTTGGTTTATTATGGAATATGATGTTCTGTTTGAATTTTTGGGACTTTTGTTCCATTAGATACAATCATTTCAAGATGAGAACGTCAAGCGAGATTATCATATGGACTTAGCTAGTTTGAGTTTAGGTTCTAGAGGCTGCCAGCACTCCACATTCTGCATGAAGTGAATGAATTTGGGTTTGATATGTACATCTCTTTGGCTATGTAAAAGTAAATTATTGTCTTATTTTGATATTGTATAAACAGTTTCAGTTTAATATCAATTTTACTAGTTGCTTGATTTAAAGAAAAAAAAAAGTTTCGTGGACCTGCAACCACCACATCAACTTGTATTACCTTTTTCAATAGGGACCGCCTAACATACAACAGCTGTATAAATGGGTGAACAATAACCACGTGTTGATTACTGTTCACTCATTTATACTGATGCTGTATGTTAGGAAAATCCTTTTCAATATTGCCTTAATTTTTGTTTGATTGACTATTTGTGTACCATGCCAATTGTGCTTATTACTCATTGTTGACGGTAGGTAACCGCAGCAAGCTAGTGAGCCGGAAGCAGGGTATTCAGGTGATTAGAGGAAAATACTATTGTTTTGGAACACAACAAATGTGGGTGCTAGACTTTTGCTGCTTTCCTAATTTTTTTTAAGCATGACTGTGGATATGATATTCCTTTTGGCAACTCAATGTTAATAATAAGAAAGCTTATTTTCTTGATCAGATTCAGGAGCTCTCCGGCCAAGGTGTTTTCATATATTGATCATCAGTGCAGTTTATTGAAACTGAGGTAAGCCTTTCTATCTGCATATAGCTTAATTGAATTACCCAAATGAATATTGCAAGTGAGAAGACGATTTTGGTTATGCATAAAAAAAGAGATGCATTTTGAATCAATTACCATGAATATCTTCGGGTTAACTACTGCAAGTCTCTTTCTTAAATTGTTCTGAAAACAAATTGCCTTCTATTGGATTCATTTTCTAGTTTAGTTCTACATTTGAGTTGTTACCCTCTTACAACTACAGTGGTCCAAAGCTACATGTCAAAAGGAAAGTTCTTAGGACCAAAATTTTACTATCATTTAAACATTATGATGATAATTTTTAGATGCAAAACTCATGACAATAAATTTATATATCTAAATACTTACGCAATTTTTCACTTTATTTATTCCATAGTACGTACTTATCTTTTTATTTTCTCAATTTATAATATTGCAGGTCGTGATGATAAATACAAGTGAAGAGGTTTTGGCCACACTTTAAAGATGAAGCATTAGTTTTTGTTTATTTTTCTTTTTATATTTTAAAAGTATCATATTTATTCATAGTTAAGCCTAATTATTGTTTGGAGTTGTTATTCATCTTCAATTTATTAATTTTGTGCATTGTTACGTTGATGCAATATTTGATCTAATATATGGTACTTTTTTATATGAAATGGTAACGTCTACCTAAAGCAACTGAAAATAAATATGTAGCTTTCATTGTACGCTACAAAAAGGAAATTTATGGCATTCCATAACGGCTACAAAAAGAGTAGAGTTTTAGTGACATGGCCTAACAAAGCACTTCGAAAGGTACCAGCTTTTACTTTTAGTAGCACATTTTAGGTGCTACTAAATCTCAGTTTTGTTGCAGTGGATCTACATTGTTATAATATTTCTATATATTGCTTTTAATCTTAATGTTCTTTTAAGGCGAATGTCGATTTCTTTGCCAATTCATGGCTTCACAGTACTGCTTTTATGTGGTGGCAGATTCTGCTTGCAAAAGTTTGAAAATCTTCTATCATGGTATGAATGGCTTTCCTAAATATATATAGATTTTGTTAAGCTCGCTTCCACTTTTAATTTTTCGGCTTTCTTTGCTTTTCTAAAATGTAGTTTCTTTTTCTTTCTTGATTAATGCTATGCATAATTCTGAGGGGTAAGGACTTTACTCTGTCCTTCACTAATTTGAACTCCAACAACCCCCCACCCCCCCGGTTCGGGCGACAAATTTGACGCATCTCCTTTTCCCATTTCCTTAATAAATTCCCACTTTCTGTGTCCTTAAATTTCCATTTGTCTTCAAATGTAGGGTTTGTAGGGTTCAGAAATTCAAAGACTTACGATCAATCTGACTGTATCTGCCCAACAACTATAGCTGGCGAAAGCTGCTCAATTTTGTATGGTTCCAAACTAATGATTTGATAAAAAAAAAATCTCCATGATCTAATCATTTTCTCAGAGTAATCTCATTTTCCGCTCTTTTTTTTTTTTTTCTAAACGAAGAAATCAACAGTGAATAAAACACTGAAAAAAAAATTGTAGGAAATTAGAACTAATTCACCGAAAATCCCAATTTTTAACGTGTTGAATGTGATTATTACTATTATTATTATTACTACTACTATTTTATTGAAAAGAGATCTGACATCAGGTATCAAAATATATTAGCACGAGGGCAGATCATGATAATAATTTCGAAAGCCAGAGTGCCATTTGCTGATATAGCTCTTCTAATTTTGGCAAAATGAAAAGAGGGGTAAATTATCGTCCTTTAAGTTGAATAGTATAATATATGTCGTGGAGCTACCTTTTGGTGACCATGGAAGCATATGCTACAAGTATGGCGCATTTAAAATTCAGAAAACCTTATCTCAATGCAAGGCCAAGGTGTACTTCTCGATTCAACACTAGACACCTGATTGAAATTTTAATTTATTAAGTAAATGGAAAACGATTGTTCTGAGAGATCACTGGAATCTCAACGATGATGGAAACTAACAAACAAAATCTGAGGGAAAGACTCAAAAGAGACGAGTTGTGTGTATCCTGCACACAATCATACTGGCCCGAGTCGTGGCAGTAAATGGAATCCTCTTATTTTAAAAAGAAAGCGAGAATGGCGGGGCAAAAAACTAACCAAACTTTCAGAACTCCGAGGGCAGCAAATGTATGAACTCCAAGCGCTAAACTCATTTTCGGAAAAGGTCATCAACTCATCATAACTATTCATTGCAATCTATTGTTTATCTTGCGACACTTTAGTTCATTCCAAAAATTTTAAGTCTCTAAATTAAATGGTTCGTTATTGCTCCATGGTCATTTCTCTTGAATGAGGAGCATTTTCATTAATTTATTTATTAAAACCAGCCATTTAGTTGCACAATAACTCACGATCAAAACTCACATCGCCAGCAAATCCTAGCTGTACATACATACATCATACATACATACATATATATATGTATATAATTAGAAACTGGCATTTGTATTTGAAAATTTTTGATTTATTAGTTTTCTCTCCTTTTTAGTTTCTGTACTTCTTCAAAAATATCATTTGAAAGAGATTTTAATGGTTACAATTGGAGATTCACCATAATTCAAAGTATTGGCTTCTCATCTTGTTCCTGAGGCATGTGAAGCTTTGAAAAGAGAGAGTTTCGGTTAGTTTTTAATGCAAGGCTTACAAGATAAAAAAGTATTGCATGTTCCATATGATCTTTGCTATGCTGTTACACCTGAAGCTAATGCTAGTGCCAATGGTTTCTTGCCGTCAATGGTAATCCATTCGACGGAGCTGACCTTTTTTTGGATAATAGTTTCGAGATGAGTTTGTTAAAATAGGACAGAGAATGGAGATAAATATTAAAGAGATGAGAAATATAGAGTATTAATAAGAGGAATATATTAACTAAGAGAGAGAAAAGTGAATAACAATTTATTATTATTAGAGACTCACTGCATTAATTTGTTAGCTTTTAAAACTAAAAAAAATCAAGTCAATTTTAATTTCAACCATTAATTAGCTCTAATCTAATAATTAAAAATAATCATGTGTTTAAAAGTGTATATCTTGAACCTATCTCTCTCTATATATATATATATGTATGTATGTACACACACTCTGAATTATATATGTCATAAACAAAATACGATATGATTTCGTGGAGATCACGAAGACATACCAAATTTATCCTAGAGTCCTTCCAAATCAGCATCACACGATTAACTCCCCGACTGCATGCGCCAAGACAAGCAGATTAAACGATTAAAAAATACAACAACAAGCTCACCATTTTAGACTATAAGCATATCCTAAAGTTTGAAGTACTTTTAAAACAAAAAACGTGATTAATATTCAATGGCAACTCTGTTATTTTAAAAAGAAATAGAAAAAGACACTAAAGTAAGTTTTAGTCTTGCCGAGGCAGCTGCGGGCAGTCGTGTATATATTATACACATATGGGTCCGTTTGACATGCAACGTTGTATCACATGCAGCCGTATTCAATTTTTTTATTTTTTATTTTCAATAGTTGTGTAGACTCCAATCCCAAAAGTTCATCTCATCAAAAAGGTCAAACAAAAAGAAGATTTACAAAGCCTCGCATCAAATCAAATAGATATGGATCCTCCGTCGTTGGCCGACACCAGCAGCAGTTCAATCTCCGCCGTCCATCCTGATATTATCGAAACTCATATCTTAACGCGTTTAGACCCCGCTACCCTCGCTTCTGCCTCGTGCGCCTCCTCTCAACTCCACTCCCTCACTTCCAACGAAACTCTCTGGACAAACATTTGCAACTCCACGTGGCCCTCCACCAAGACTCCACGTCTGCGCCACGTGATCTCATCGTTCCATGGGGGGCCCCGCTCCTTCTTCTCCCACGCCTTAACTAACCCCGACATCGCAACCTCTTCCTCTCCGATCAATCTCGACTGTCCGCCAGGATTAATCTCAGCCGTCGATATTCACTTTCAGGAAAGACATATATTCAGCAAAGTTGTCGAAACAGGAACAGCTGACAGCTCCCCGTTTAGAGTTGACTTACTCGAGCCGAAAGACTCGGTGCCCACCGGGATACCTCACCCGGTCAATGAGGAAATGTATCGCGAAATCCGCGAGGGTTTAAAGTTGAGTTGGATTCTGATTGACCCAATCGGACGGCGGGCGATGAATGTGTCAAGCTACGAGCCGGTGACTGCTGCGGAGCGTCGCTGGCTGGCAACAGGAGAAGTACGCCTGCGCTACGCATGGGTGTTCTCTGCCGGGGAAGAGGGATCGTCACTTGAGTACGTGAAATGTGGGGTTACAGTCACGTTCAGTGAGTCTCACACTGGGGAGACGCACGTGAGCAAGGTGAGTCTGCATTTGGAAGACGTTTTTGGAAAGCATCTGAATGGGAAGGATAGTTCGGTAATTTTACACAAGGGAATGGTGGGTGAAAGGGGAGGTGTAAACGGGAGAGAAGAAGAAGGAAAGAGGAGATACGATGCGTATAAGAAAATGAGGAGAATTAAAATGCTCGCGGGCGAGCTGAGGAAACCACTAAAACAACAGAGGACTTTAGATACATTTTTTCTGGCTTTTTGGGTATTCATTTTTGTTTTTCTTGTGTTACATGTCCTTTTTTAAACATCATAGAAAACATTCGCTACTCCATTATCGTTTGTTTACAGCAAAAGGTTTTGTGCCGAAATACTTGGGTAACATTAGCATATTTGAAATAAGTTTAATTTTTTTCTTTTGAATTACATGAGACTATTGTTTAAATTATAATTTATATATCAAATAATTATTGGGATTAATTTATAAATTTTATATAGTATAATCTAGATTTTTATCATGTCTAATATTTGAGGAACATCTACTCTACTCATATTTCAAAAGACGTCTACTCCACCCTCTCTAATGTTCGAGAAACGTCTACTCCACTCACATTTCGGAAGAGAAAAGATTGTTTTCACTCAAATTGAGGAAGGAAATTAAACTCCCACAATGCATCATGGGGGCTCAACCCGTGACCTCACAATTATGAGAGTTGGGTTCTAACCACTGGGCTAAAGTCTAGTGACTAAAATAAGTTTAATTAAACTATTGAAATTGTTGTAGATATAATTGATAAAAGTTGTTATTGATAAAGAGTAATGCACTTAGGATTCGTTTGGGATTATTTTTAATTAAGAGGTTTAAAATTTATTTTAAAAAGTTAAAATTCTAATTTTAGTGCTTAATAATTTTTTTTAGAAATCACTTCTTACAAAATTAACTTATCCTACAACAGAATTGAAAAGCAAGGAAGGAATAACTTTTTAAAATTTAATTTGAGAATTAATTTTATTTTTTTATTTAAATATAAAATTAAAAAATAAAAATTAGTACGATAAAAATGTTTGCTTTAGTTATTAAATTATTATATATACACAATTAAAAAAATGGTATATACATGTTTATAAATAAATAAATAAATTTTATCTAAAATTTAATT
This sequence comes from Murraya paniculata, assembly GCA_030449075.1. Lineage (NCBI taxonomy): Eukaryota > Viridiplantae > Streptophyta > Magnoliopsida > Sapindales > Rutaceae > Murraya > Murraya paniculata. Next base: position 22,269 of record JAEVFN010000003.1, read on the forward strand.
AACTCTCTTCATAATTAATTATTTTTACAACACATATAATAAAAATTATTTTAAAAGCCACCTTATTACCAAACAAGCCCTTACTCAATTGGGATATTTATTGGTATGGCATCGTATGCATCATCTATTAGTTGAGTTATAAAAATCATATGTTAATAATTAACAGTAAAATCAATTAGTATAACATGCATAGCAATAAATGGCTGAGAACACATAAGTAAGTATTCCAATTAAGTAAAACATAACTTTAGTGATTGATAAAAACACAACAAACTTCCACTGTTGTTCATTTTTACATACATAAAGATTTAACTTATACAATAAACGAAGAATTTAAAAATAGAATGTTACAATTATAAAAAGGAAAGAGATTATCTTCTTCTATTTTCCTGTCCTAGTCTTTTCCTGTTTCCAAATTTAGTTAAAAAGACTCGCTCAATGGTAAATAAAATAAAAATTAGTTAATTATCAATATTAAATTTTAAAATTTAAGCTTGGCCGCTCATTTAATTGTGGAAGATTAAAAGAGAAAATAAATAACGAGAAAATCCTAATTAAAAATTTAAGTGATTTTAAAAGATTGAGTCAATCAATTTAATGTTGACTGACAATAAATTTTTGTGTCAAGTAGTATTCATATTGGATCTGACAATCACATGTTTGAGTTAAGTGGCAAAGATCGAGACAATCACTCTTGATGTTGACAATTAAAAGCTCCCCGTTAGGAGTTGACTTACTTGACCCGGAAGACTCCGTGCCAACCGGGCTTCCTCACCCGTTCAATTTGAACTCGGCAAGTGATTATAGATCGTTGTTGTCCGACAGCTGGAAAAGTGCACATGCGTTACGCTTGGGAATTTTCTGCAGGGGAAGATTATGAATGAACGTTACGTGAACCGCCAGATCATGGTCACATGCAAGGGCTGTCGGTGTGGGGAGACATGCACGCGACGATGGTGAGTTTGCGTTTGGAAGGCACGTTTGAAATGAACTATCTCATTTCTTATATATCTTGTCTTGTAGACTTGCCTACTAACACTATAATGCATGATTTTAAACATGCCGAAAGTTTAGTAAATGAGATCTCGCTTGATGTTTGCTTCCAATCACCTAGTTATATATGATTGCTCTGTTTTTAGATAGAGCGAGAGCTCCGGAACCTTCATATCGTGGGCATAAAGGAAATGTAGTTCGTGTTAGTGAGAATACCTATTCTCTAAGTGGAGAAACAGTAAAATGACTTGATCGGCTCTGGATCGCAGGGCCCTATCAAAAAAGAGTCTACCTATTACAAGAAAGAAGTTATATGCTTTGAAGAGAAGTTGTTACATTAAGGTAACTCTAAAGAGGTGTTTAGGGAACATGTTCCTTCAAAAGATACAACGTCTACTGATATTATAAAGGAATATGCACATAATATGAAGCATTACATACAAATAATAAAAGGGGAATCCCAAATTTCAGAGGCCTTTTCTTGGTAATCTAAAGTATTCCTTTCTCCTTGAGAGGTAAGTTTGAGTAATCCTCTACGGAATGTAAATCATGGTCAGTTTTGAAATAAACTATTATTCTCTCTTGAGATGTTGTATTTTTTTTTAAACCGCACCTATCGAAAAAAAATTATAACTACAACTTTTAAATAATTATTTTTTACAAAAATTATTAAAAAATTTTACGTTATATAATTATGGTATCAAATTTATTTAGTTTTTAATCTACATAACCGTAAATGTTTATTAAACACTCTCGTATTTCAATTTTTAAACTACACATATTCAATCTCAATGCGAAACAAGCTCAAGTTGACTAACCTGCTTGTCTTTTTCTCTTCAGGTGGGCTAGAAAAATTTTGAATGAGAATAACTTATTAATTGTGAGATTTATTTAATCAATTCAAAATGTTCTCATGCAAGAAAGTAAGTAGTCATTCTTTTGAATAATCCTATCAATGATTGTTTCTTATTGTTTTCGTCTACAAACTTTCGTTTCAGTGACGTTTTAACAAAATTTAAGTGCATCGGATCTGGTTAAGGAAATTAATCATCGGTTTCAATTTTTCTCCAATTACAATAATTGGGACGCAGCGGGTAAGCATGACAATGGGTCAGATGGTTACTTAAGGCCCCTCTCCTAAATGCATCCAATCCCGATGAAAAATTGTTTTGATTAAAATAATAATAATAATAGTAAATAGATCAGCAAAAATCTCTGAATTTCAAGAAGAGTTCCTCCGAATTTTATGGAGAAAACTTGATGGATGGAGAAAACTCTGCGTGAGATCTATGCCTGCATTTGTAAAGACGAATTTGTTGATGAGGTTTCAGTTGCTGTTTAGAAAAAAAAAAAAAAGCTCCTAATCATTCATTCGTCTATTAATTTTAAATGGGAAATGAAGAGAATTATGAGCTTTTTTTTTTTCGTTTTGAAGACGGAATTATCAACAATTTGATAACAAAAGAAATGGTGGGAAGATTGGAGGGGGCTGATGTGACAATTTTGAAAATGAAGATTAGAAGAGTTCGGCTATGTTTGGCGGCTCGGATAAAGACATGATAAGACTAACTCTAGGACTGAAAATTTTAATTTTGTCTTAGAGCCATGTTTGGCTATGTGGATAAAAATAAAAAATAAAAAGCCCATTTTAATCCGAAAATCTTAGGATTATTTATCTCTTTTTTTACATGGAGTTTATATTGGATAAGATATCAAGTGAAACTACCATATTCTCTTCTCTTTCATCGAGTCAAAAACAAAAATTAACAGTCAAAGGTATTCAAATTTATTTTTTCATTTGGTCTTCATCTTCCTTTTTTTTTGGGGGGGCTGGTTTGGTTGTAGGACCTGAAAACTCACCTCTCTTCTTTGGTCAGTAAGTGAATCTGCATGCTTATCTTTGCTTATCAGTAAGTCAAATCTCAATTATTTTGCTTATCTTTTCCAACTCTGTAGTGGGATTCCTCTAATTTTTGTATTATCAATATATATTGTTTGGTTCTGTTGGTGGCTTTTTTTTTTTTTGGCACAACAAATTTGTTTGGTTTTGAGACTTTGTGTTATTGTTTCTCCATTGCTTTATTTTCTTCATTTCTTTAATTACATAATTACAGATCTTTTAGTTACCATTTCTCTATTGCTTTATTTTATATTATATGATAAATTGTATCTTATTTAAATTGAATTGTTGCTCTGCAGTTTAATGGAATTTATATTTTTTTGGTGATGTTATATGGTGTAGATAATGTTGATATCAGGTGGTTATGTGGTGAGATGTAGGATATTATTGAATCAGGTCCTTTTTTTTAATAAAAAATTGATGTAATTTATAGAAGGCAAATTTTGTTCAAAAGTTATTGTCAAAATTCAAGCATAATTCATTTCACTTATTTTTCATACTAATTATTATTATTATTTTCATTATCTAATCTTGTAAAATGCTAAACATAGGACAACATTATTATAGTCATGTCCGAAACTTCATCAAACAAAAGAAATCATTTTATTTAATTCAATCTTTTAATATAATCTAATCCTAAATGTTAATTTTAGTCCAATTCTGCCCTCCAAATGCAGTCTTAGAGTTTTGGGGGCGTGTTTCTAATTTTATATTTATATTTAAACTTTTATTTTATTAGAAGGGTGTGATTTTAAAGCTTTGAGGGTGTATTTAGAATACTGCATCATGTAAGTATTAGTCCAGGGGTTCAAGCCGGGCCCAACTTTGGCTTGGATACATTGAGCCCTAAGTCCTAAAAATGGAGGCAAAGCTCGGCCGAAGCGGGCTCGGGCTTTAGTTCACATCCCTCAGCGAGGTAGCAAAACAGGGCACCCTATTGAACAACAAATGTGTATAATTTGTCGACATGGTGCAATGTATTGTTCTAATAAATATCTCAAATCGCTCACATAAGTTGTAAATACGATGGAAAATTATTATCGATAGTGAAAACATACCATCGAAAAGTCATCAAAGTTATTCAGCATAGGGTGGTGTTTGTTTTTTTTGTTTAAAATTTGAATAAACCTGAATTAGAGTCTATTTAGAATTATTTTTAGAGGCTTAAAAGTGATTTTGAAAATCTAAAAGCTACTTTTAGTGTTTAGTTTAAAAAAATAAAAAAAAAAATCTTTTTAATCTCCTAAAAGCAATTTTAGATTTTGAAAAGCAGGAAATGAGTAGTTTTTAGATTATGATTTTAAAAATCAATTTTATCCTTTAATACAATTCCATAAATATCCTTAAAATTATTACTTAACTCAAAATTGTCTTTATTCAAATTAAAAACAAAATCAATATTTTAATAAATTTTTATTATGATTCATCAACATAAATTTATTAATATCAATTTGTTAGTCGAATTATTATTAATTGTTTTTACTATATTATAAATTTAATTATCAATTATTTTAAGATAAAAAATAAAAAAAATAAAATCAATATATTATAAATTTTATTTTTAGTTAAAATTATTATAATACAAAATTAAAAATATTGTCTGGACATGTTTTTATATGTATAAGTAAATTTTATCTTACATTATGTATATTTTAGTCATTTGTTTTCTCTCAACTGTTTAATAATAAGATTTATCAAACGTCCATAACTTCTTTCAAAATTCATAGTACTTCTGAAAATAAAATTTATCAAATACTTAACTGATTCTCTTCACAGCTGATTATTTGTACAGCACAAATAGTAATAATTATTTTAAAAGTTACAGCATTCCCAAACTGACCTTTAGTCTTAATTCTGAATAGAGCTGAATATCTGAATCTGAATGATATATTTATTTTTTTATCTGAATCGCTAGAAATAAATATTAAGTTATTTTTTTAACTTAAAAAAATCTGAAAACTAATATTTTTATGTTTATGCCCTTATATATTATAAATGTTGAACAAATAATAAACATTTCAAAAAATATAAATAAGATAATATATTATCACAACATATATCATATTCAATCAAATACAACTCTTTAATATTTTATATTATATATGTTAATCAATTTTATTATAGTTTATGATGTTTTTATATGAAAAATATTCATAAAAAATTATGAAGATAAATAATGCTAATTTAAAGAAAATAAAAAAATAATAATAGTCTACCACTATATATTATCACAAGTTATATAGAGATGGGTAATCATGTTAATTATTAAATTTTATTTAGGTAAGAATGAAAATTAATTAATTAGATAGAGATATTTTGGAGAATTCCTTTTAATTATATTATTAAGACTTTTTAAATTAAGGAAAAAATAAAAGAATTAGCTTAATAACTTAATAGTTGAAAATTTTCATTAAATGAAAAAAACAGACTTAATAACTTAATTAATTATAATTAAGTCAATTAAGTAAAAAAAAAAAAAAAATCGACCCCCAGTTTGGTTCGCAAAATAGTAAAATACCAAATGTTTGAGCATAAAATTTTCATGTTCCTAACACCTGGCGCAATCTAAAAGTGACAGACTCGTATCAGTAAAAGAATATCTGAAGTAATATTCTCATCAGTGATAATTTAGCAAATGATGTCGATATAGTTGATGGGCTGCTGCGGCCAATAATTGGGCCTTGGTCCATTTTGTGAGATTTACTCTTTGTCATCTAGGTCCAAATATAATCAAATATCGATCCAAACACTTTCTCTATGCAATCTCGACTTCTCTGTACGAGTTCAAACGTTTAAAAAGAAAAAAATTAAACGAATCGAATTATGAATGGAAAATATTAGAAAAACACAAAGTACATGGGAGCATTTTCACCAACAATTGCAAGTTTTCAACTCGTTGAATGTCAAATTCAAAAGCATGTTTATTTGGATTTCATTATTAGTTCACACTTACCCACACGACTATTTACCCTTTCTTGGCTGCCGTTGATGAAAGAGAATGTTAGGAAATCAGAAGCGCACCAAATATGACCATTCACCAACCGATGGTATCAAAATATATAAATATTAGCACGTGGGCAGATTGTGACAAAATATTCCGGGAGCTCTTTCGACGTTCTAATGATTCCACAATAACTTTAGGGCTAATGCTAATTTACAGCTGGTGTAAGTTACAGCAGCTGTAACTTAGCATGATCCTAACTTTAGTGTTATGGGGAAATATTCAAAACTCAAAAGCACTTCAAAGGAATTTAGTTTTTTTTTTTTAAATTTTAATTTTCAGGCTAAGGATTTAATATAAGAAAATTCTCAATCATTTGTTCAAAAATTATCATGTTGCCAAAAATACCACTAAGTTAAAATTTGTCCGATTTTTGATCCATTATTTATAATGTGTATCAATTGTCCAAAAAAATACAAAATTAATCTTATAAAATAAATACCATTATAATTTGTGTTTGTTTTAATTTTGTTATTTTATAGAAGTAATTATATCTTTCTAATAGATACTTGACACAAATTACACACTTTTATAGTATTTTTGATAATGGAGTAAACTTTAGGTGGAGAGCTAATAATTTCTCTAATATTTGACACCTAAAAACTTCATTTCACATATATGTTTTTAATATTGTCATAAAACAAGAAACCAAAATCCTTCTCAACCACAATACATTTGAAAATCAATTCATAGAACTTTAACTTTTAAATTAAATTCATAGAATTTATATCACTGAAAAATTAATTAGTTGAACCAATCAAGATCCACTTATGGATGCGAAATAATTTCTCTCTTTCATATTAAGCATTACAAGTAAAAAGGATTTTTAAATCGTGTCAAATTTTCAAAAGTGTTCTACCCGTATGTCACAATTTGGAACTTTTTGGACCCCGTTTTAGGTCAGTCAAATACCCCATAATCTACCGGCTTAATTAATTAGCTTTATAACAATTCCTAAGTTGACCAAGGCTATGTCACCGCTTGGTAGGCTCATCAAATCTAAACGAATGGTTCAGATCTTCTATATATGAACTCGCAAAGCACTTTAGATAGCCTTCCAAATTAACAGCTCCTCTGTTCGCTCTGCCCTCTCATTTCTAAGCGACCAAACAGCCCCCTATAATTGCTTTGCACCTTTTGTCTCTTCCCTTGTGATGGACACAATAAAAGCTCTCTTCTTCTCCTTCTTCCATCTCCTATTCTTTCTCTCAGGTAAATAATCATCTCAAACAAACTATTTCCGAAATCTTAAAGTTTTCTATTTTTTAAGAGTTTATTATATGTTTAATTTGTAGCTGATTTTTGCATATGTTGAAAATTGCATTGGCATGCAGGGGAGCAGCAGCAAGTGCTTGGACACCGGCAACTTTACGGTTTCAGGCCAACAAAGCTCTTTGTATTTGGAGACTCATATGTTGATACAGGAAACATCCCAAAATCTGTACCTGGTTCCTGGAAAGAACCCTACGGACTCACTTTCCCGGGAAAACCAGCCGGTCGTTTTTCGGATGGCCGTGTCTTGACTGATTACTTAGGTAAATTTATCAACATTAATCAATTTATCTCTATTTCTCTTATGATGATTTGCTTTATTTATTTAATTTTTTTTTTCTTTTGATGGGTTTGCTTTATGTTTTTTTTATTTATTTTCCTTTCGTGTGTTGTGTTATTTAAGTGCATGTGGATTCCTCTTCTCTGCAGGCTTGCCACTTTTGATATTGTGATGATTATTACCACTGAGTTGTTCACTTAGTCTTGCTTTTGCTCCTGTAACTTGCATTATTGGGTCACCTTTATTTCTTTGTTGGTTTCTTTTTCTTTCTATTATGTCACATCAACAATTGAGCATCCTATCTCTCTCTCTATTTTTTTTTTAATTTTTTGGTAGTACGTCTTAATTACTTTCTCACGTGATATTATATGATGGCACATTTTGTTCTTTGTTAAAATTTATTATATAAACTCAAATAATAAACCATAACTTTCTGTTGCCTCCCTAAGCTATTATGGCGGTACCTTACGGTCCTTTCCCCGCCACATCATGATTTTTATTTCTGTTATACTCATTTGGCTCCTTTTTTCATTTGAACTCAGACCCACTAAATATTATATATATATATATATATATATATATTATCTTCTCCAAATTAGTCTGGAAGGCTCTGTATACGTGTAATTCTTCTATGCAAATTGCAAAGTTGGTAAGTAACAAACAAAATTAAAGGTGAGGCGGCACGGTGGCAACGTTTCTTCAATAAAGCAACTGAAACCATTATTAAAACCACCTTTAGTTATCAATTATTTAACCTAATGTCCAATCTCCATAAACTTTATCGTTAGTGCTTTCCCAGCTAAGCCACTGCTAATGTTCCATCTCTGCTTTAGTACCCAAAGTTAGATTTATTAACGTGGAATTATTCTCGTTGATTTAAACGTTAATTGATTCAAGTCCCAAGATTCACCATAATTAATGAGTTATGAGAAAATGACACATGGTGACAATATATTAGAAGTTATCAAATGTGTGTAACACCAAAAAAACCTTATAATTGATATTTTTGTTTTCTGAACAATCGACGCAGCTAGGTTTGTAGGAATCAAGTCACCCATTGCGTACAGATGGAGGAAAATTGCGTTAAAAAACTTGAAATATGGCATGAATTTCGCGTTTGGTGGCACGGGGGTTTTTGATACATTGGTTGTGAACCCGAATATGACAACCCAAATCGATTTCTTCCAGCAAGTTATAGAGGAGGCAGTTTACTCTCCGGCTGACCTCAAGTCTTCTCTGGCCCTCATCTCGGTCGCCGGCAATGATTACTCTACTTACGTTGTCGTAAATGGTTCGGCTGAGGTACCCATGTTCTCCCTTATCAATCTTATTTATTTATTTTTTTTTAAATCTTTTAGTAGAGAAAATCGGAAAAATGGTAGAATCCTAAAATGAAATATGCATACCCTTACCGGTGGGACCCTAACATACATCACAGATGTCATCCACTGTTCATTAGTTGGTGTCTGTATGTGTCCTGTCATAAATCTGATGGATGGCGACAGGCTTAAAGTTTGTACAGGGACAGACCCACCCCAAGTCAGCTACTTTGCCTGGACGAGATTGATCGAATTTTGACTACACAAAAGGAGCATTTTTGTCATGCCTTATACATAGCTGGTATTGCCTCGGCTAAAAAAAAAAAAAAGAAATTTCTATTGAATTTGGTTATGCTAAAATTAATTTCTTTTAAGGTAAGGAAATACATCGCGCTCTGTTGCTGTCCTGTCCATGTCTGCACCTCACCAAGTACGACTTTGAGTATTAATACCATGCTATTTTGCCTTTTGAGTAAAATAGGATGTCCACACCTGTAGTTTTCAAAATATTTAAGGTCCATCATCTTCAATTTGTTATATCATTTATATATCATAGAACTTGTGGTGATCTAAGTTACTTTGACTTTTAAATGATCTTCTACTACGTGTATATTTAGAACATGTACGATTGAAATTTACTTGCATAAAATACTTATACAACAGCCATCAATCACAACTTTGTAAAAAGAGCAGCACTAGATCAGATTAGCTCGAAATCCAAATTTGTTCAATCTTTGACACCTTTAATACTGTGACAGGGTTTCCAGCCTTTCATAACAAAAGTTGTGAACCAACTTACATTGAACATGAAACGAATTCATGGATTGGGAGTGAGAAAAATTGTGGTGCCATCTCTGCCACCATTGGGATGTCTCCCTCGAAGCACTTCTAAACTGTCCTTCCAACAGTGCAATGAAACAGAGAATTCCCTCACCGGCTTCCACAACCTTCTGTTGCAGCAAGCTGTTGCGAAGCTGAACAATGAAACCAGAGATTCTGCTTTTGTCACCCTTGATCTTTTTGGCGCCTTCATGACTTCTTTCAAGAACAAAGGTATCGTCATCTCGATTATGAATCGTCATGCTTTCAATATCTTTATTCATTTATTTCTATTATTAGTGCAAGCTGGTATAATGAACAATCTCTTGATCATCACTTATGCATGCAGGAAGCTCGAAGACTGAGAATCCGTTGAAGCCATGCTGTGTTGGGATAGGGAAAGATTCCGGTTGTGGAAGTGTAGATGACAATGGAGTTAAGTTGTATGCAGTTTGTGCGAAGCCTGAAGCATCATTCTTTTGGGACGGAGTTCATCCTACACAGGAGGGATGGCGATCTGTATTTTCTGCTTTGAAACCCAAGCTTCAACAGATTTATTGTTAATCAGAACTTCAAGTGTCCAAATTTGTAATTCAGTTGTTGTCTAGCCATAGTGTTCTTTATGTTTATGTCAAGCCTCGACCTTATTCAATGGTTTATGAACAGCGTTTGCTGGTCTGCTCGTTCTATGTGTGCAAGGAAATAACACAGATGGTGTCTTTTGTACATAGCCGCCGATTCACTTTAAATAATGCGTTATAGATTTTTGTATAACTGGAATTACTATAGATTTTTGTATAACTGGAATTAAATTTGTCTTTCTCCCGAGGAAATAACCTATTAGAATCCAATACAAAAAACCTTCAATTGCGCAAATATTTGCATTATATTTTACTACAGTACAAACGGGTTGCCAATGCGTGCTGTTTGGGGAAGAAATGAAAGATTAATAATAAAGCGCCAATGCATGCTGTTTGGGGAGAAGAAATGGAAGATTAATAATAAAGTGCCACGTGTTGATGTCTTCATCGGTAAAGCATCCGAACTCTACTGGATACATCATCGGTAAAGCATCCGAACTCTACTGGATACATCTGATAATTAAGTCGGTACTAGGGGTATATTATGCATGAGTAAAAAGATCAGAAAAAAATTCAAAAAAGTATCAGATAATAAAAAATGCTTAATCCTAAAAAGATTGCCTGATTCTCTATCGTGAAATCAACCGGTAGGGTACCCGAACTCTACTGAGTACACCTGATAATTAAGTCGGTACCTGGGATATACTATGTAGGAGTAGAAAGGTCATAAAAATATTAAAAAAAGTATTAGGTAAAAAAAAAATGCTTAATCCTACAAAAAATGACTAATTTTCTGTAAAAAAATAAGGAATCAACAAGGGAATATTATGTTGAAAAAGAGGAAAAATCGACCTGTCACACCTGTAAATAGGCTAAAAAAATTCGTTATCAGGACAATTGAGACCACCTATTCTCTCCTACCACACCTACCAATTCCCAACAACCTCAACTGAGGTACACGGGAACACCCATTTACGCCCAACATGTGCATGTGCCTCAAACTTATGCTCCACGCATATTCTGAAATACTCAAATGGTCACACATATGAAAAAAATATATATATTTGACATGACAGCAAGAAACGCTAATAAAATAATGTTAGGATACTCAGATTTTATTTTTATCATAACAACTAACACGTACTCCACAAGGACTGAGATTTCTTCTACCTCCAGCCACCATTACCGAGAGCTTGCAAGCTCTCTAAATTGAGATAGCCCAACTCTGACTTGAGCATCGGAGTGTGGTCGCTGGCCACCCTCGGCTCCATCTCTAACATTTTTTTCATTGTTTTGCTAGTCAAAAGTGACTTAGCGAGCTCTTTGAGTCAAGATTCATACCTCTCATTATATCTGCCATCCTCTCACTCTTCCTTCACTCCATAAAGATCAAAACAGCCTGTGCACCTTGACTAAGCAAGGCACTCTACGTCTCAACAAAAATAAATTCATTGTTCTTGTTTAGGTTTTGTAGCTTTCACACACACCCAAAATCTACTAAAAACACATGCTATGGAGTTATGCTATAGATGAAAGATTAAAGTAAAATCTCACAAGCGATGAAAGATTAAAGTAATATTTTTCAAGCGACAAATGAAATTATTCTGATCACTCCTTTTCCCATGAATGAGGATTCACATTAGAAATATTTAATCGATTTTTTTTTTTTTGAAAGACTTTTATGTTTACAATAAAAATTTGTTGAAACTTAGAAGTAACTTAAGATAATTTTTATTATGAAACTGTTTAAATCTATGTTCGCATACATAATAGGATATTTCTACCAACTAATGTTGGAGCATAGGTATACTCGACCTATATTTATAAGAGAACTTATTATCCCTATGCAATTATGAAGTGAGAAATACCAACTTACACCCTCATGGGTTACCGCATCGACTATACTTAGGACTGTTTGGGTGCCATTTTGGCCCAACAATGATTTTTTGACCTAGTAGTATTAGGTAACTGCAGTTTTTCTGTGCAGTTTACCAAAAGTACACATTTCTCCCGGATACTTTCAGATAGTTACGACATGCCCCTTAAACTATGGAAAAGCGACAAGTTGCCCCTCATGATTACACGATAGGAAGCTGATCAACTAAATATAAAAAGTCCAAATTACCCATAGTTGCCTTTAAGTTTTAACGCCATCTTTTACCGTCGTTGTGCATCAATGCATCAAATAGGTTGAATCGTCTATCTCTTTTGATATAATGTTAATATATAGATTGAATGTTTTTAATATTATCGAATTATGAACATCTTTAACTAGTATTCTTTTGAAAAAATATTTAAATATTGTCTGTGGTACCAACGGACGCAATGAACTTGCCCCATCGAGATCTACTTTAAAGTAAAGATGCTTACTCTTGCGAGCTTAACTTGAGTAGATAAATAATCTCTCATAAGAGCGGATACTATATAGATAAATATATTTTAATATATCAACAAAAATCTTATTATACTAAAATAGAATTTATTTAGGTTGGTTTTATTAACAAAATTTTTTTCATAAGTATAACCATTAATTAGGGATGGCAATGGTTTAGGGGTGGAGAGGCCTACTCAATTCCCTACTCTATTAAAAATTCCACCTCCATTCTCCACCAAATTCCCTAATAAATTGAGTAGGGTGAGATGGTGAATTCTCATGTGGAGAATAATTTTCTCATCCTCACTCCATTATCTATTTATTTATTTTATAGTAAGTATAGATACATGATTTCAGTAAATTAAAAGTTTGATACTTAAATAAAATTATCACTATATTATAAAGTATTTAAATTATTTTAAAAAATCTCTAAAAGTTTAAAATAATATCTTGAAATGTTATTAAAACTGAAAAATATTTGAAGAGAGCAGCACTTTAAGAAAGAAAAGAAAACATAATAATGTTTTAGAGTGAAAGAATAATTATATTGTATAGTTTTTTTTTAATTATATCATATTTATATTAGGTAAAAATAAAAAAATTTATTAACCAACATTATAATAATAAAATAAAAACTATAAAATAAAAATTAAAAAAAATGGAAATTAGGGTGGGGTGGGAAATATAAAATCAAACCCCACTCTATTAAGAATTTAGATATTATTTTTTTTACATTTTCTATCTCATTTTTTAAAAGCTATTCAAAATTTACCTTATATAAAGTAGAATCCCATGAGTCCCAAACTCCTCAAAAAATTTATCATCTTTACCATTAATATATTTACTGTATTTAAAACCACTAAATTCATGTTTGTGATCTAATACTCTACCACATGACAAATACATAGAGACTCATCGTATCAATTTTTGATTAAATCCAGAAGACCCATGCATTTAATATTTCTCGGTGATGTGACAAAATAATAAATTCAAAACTAGAGCCGACTAATTTTTATAATAAAAGATATAGTGCGTCTAAAGTATTACCCCACCTACAGCGGCCTTTTTTCGAAGACCCCGGCGCTCAAACTTGACGATTAGGAGGGAAACTTCACGGGAAAAATTGGCGGCAAATCTTCTCACATCATCGCATGCTCCTTATAACTCTTCTATTTCGTCTCCTCTTTATTTGATGCAAGTGGCTTCTTTCCCCTTCTCCGTCTTTTACTCTCCATTTCACCGCCAGTATTCAAATTCAAAGCTATGTTCTTACTTTATCATCAGCATTTTCAGATTTAATTTTACCCCTCAAATTCAAAGGTACCTTCTTACTCTCATCATCATAATACTCCATCGATGATATTTTTGAGGTTTGATTTTATCTGTTCCGATTGGAATTCCTGTTTTCTTCGATAATTTCTTTTAAATTTAGATCGATTTGCATCTACGTTGATAGAACAATTTTCTTTCCGAGGAAATTTCATAAATACAATCAATTAATAGTAGTGACTAAACAATTTTTTTCTTTTTTTTCCTTTTTTTTTTTTTTGGGTTTAAGTTAGGAACTTCGTTGATTATGGAAAAAAAGAAAATACCAGCTAAATGATTTTGTTCACAGCACAAAATTATCACTAAGTATTTTCTGTCTGCTTAGTCCTTACTATTCTTGAATGCTGTTTCCTATGTCTAAATATATACATGATTAAGAAATGATCATTACGGTGCGTTCAACTTATGTAGATGTTTAAACTCCTTTGCTCATGAGCCTTCTCTCTAATTGTTTTAGTTTCGTTGCATTACATGACATACTCGACTGTGTTGATGTGTGAAAATGGTAATTGCCAAGTACTACTTGACACATTCCTACGATTGTTGCCTAAAATTAGAAAAAATCGCTCAAATTGAGAACGCCATTAGGTAACTACAGACTTCTTTTAATCATTACACGCTACAAGCACCATTCGGTGAGAAAATTTAACAAGTTTTTAACAGTGAGCCACCAGCTGTTAGTCTTTCTCTTCGTAGTAATGTTGGCATTGACGTCTACTTATATCTGCATCTGCTTTACCTCGTACCTTGTTCAACTTGTTTCCTGGGAAATGCAGTCTAGCCATCAGAGGACGGGGTGCTTGTGTTTTTTGGTCAAATCCCCTCAGACAAACATATCCTGCAAATTATTTTCGGCCAAGTTTTAGCAGGTAACCTGTATTACAACATAAGTCTATTCTCAGAGCATTTGTATGTTTTATTTTAAAAATAGGAAAAAAGGGAAAAATATCAGGTTTGAGCATATAATTTTCTAGTATTTAGGTTTTAGGTTCAGGATCAACACTTCTTTCCTACAATAAAACATACTTTGGACCAAAGATCTATGTTTACCACTTGATATAAGTGGTAAAAGGATCTGGGTTAGAACATAAAACCTTGGACGAAGATCTATGAGTACCACTTGTTTGAAGTAACTTATATCCTATTATGGGCAATATGCATTCAAAATCATATCAATTTACACCACTCTTGGGGTCCTCGTTCCTCAAGATATGATTTATTTGAAAGTCAAAAGGCTGTACCATCTTAGTTGTCAATGTCTGTCATTTGTTTTCTTAGTTAACCAATCAGGTTTTGGCGTGATTAAATAATATGCTGCAGTTGCCACGTAAACTCAGATGTTTTGCTATGATTTTTGGGGAAAAAAATGCACTCACACCTTTGAGATTTGCCCCAATGGATAGCTAGACTCTTATCATTTTAAAAATAAAGTGCTAGACACCTAATAGTTTATAAATGGATGTTTAGATCTTATTTTATTAGTGAATTCTGTCTATTTGGATGAATAAAGGCATTATAGTATATTAATCTTGATGGTTATTATATTATAATAATTTGGTGGGCATTATTATATATTAATGCTCTCATATCAATCCAAATAGATGGAGGTTACTAAGAAGGAGGTTCTGAATATTCATTTTTGAAATGGTGGGGGTTTAGCTATCAATTTGTGAAATGATTAGAGTCTAGTTGTTCATTGAGACAAATCTTGGGGGCTTTGATTGTCCTTTTTCCTGACTTTTATTTTGAACCCAATGAGCATTTGGATCTTTTGGTTTCTAAGTATGTTAATCAAACATCATAGGGTTTTCATTTAAAAACTTCGGGTCTTTATTGCTGTTTCTAGTGTGGTTCCTTCTTTTGCTTTTATTCTTACCAGATTTTTGCTTGTTGTTGCCAAAATCTTACTTTGCTTCCATTATATCTTTTGAGGTTGGGGTTAGTATTCATATTTAGAAATTTCTTGTTTCTATGCTTTTAGAAAGATTTGGGTGGGATAGAAATAAGGCATGGGCTGGAGAAATAGGGAGAGTTTTAATTTCTTGTGAATATTTTTATTGGTGCTTATGGTCAGAAGGTCTCTCGAAAAGAGTGAGAATTTTTAGGATAGAAATACGACATGGGATGGGGAGAAACGGTGAGTTCTAATTGCTTGTGAATTCTTTTTTATTGGTGCTTATGGTTAGGAGGTCTCTTAGAAAGGGTGAGAACGTTTTCCTTCCTCACGACAATGATTTTATTTTGCATTGGTTATTATGGGCTTTTGCATCCATGTTGCATTGGTTTATCCCTATCTCCAGGGTTTCAATTTTCTCCTGTTGTAGTTTGATGATTTTATTTTGGTGTTTATTTTTCCATCCGAAATCTGAATGTGACTTATTCTAAGATATTCAGATTTTTATAGACATTTAGAAACTGTACAGGGGCATGTTTGAGAATTTCAATTTAAACATCCTTTTAAGACTTTATATTTGAAGGTAAAAAGTCAAAATTTGGCTTTAAATATCAAAGAAATAGAGGTTCCAAAATACAGTCTGTCTTGGTAGATTCCATATCCAGTAACTGGGAACATTAATGGGCTTCAAGCTAGAATCATGGTCAGCAAATATCTATGTTGAAATGATATACATGGTAAAAGATGAGTTTAAATAGTGGAAGAGGAATTGAAACAGTGCATTAGTGTTGGATTTGAATTCACCTCATTGACTTGGAAATATGTGCCATTGAGGTGAAAGCTCCCTCTCATTGCTGTTCGACATGGTATCTGTTCATATGAGTTTGGTAAAATCAGTTCACATTTGATATGCTTGGTTCTTTAGAATTGTCAAACATTGCTATTAAATTGACATGCTCAGCAAATTTGTCCGTCAAACAATTTGGAACTCCGATTCCTGAAATGGAAAACATGTTTGCTCATCACACAGTTTGCCGTGTTCTTGAGAACTGCACCTACTTTCAGGTGGTTGAATGGAATTTGCCGTTTCACCTAAACTGAGCATCGGTATGCATTTGGTGGAAACTGTTGGCAAAATTCTAATCTTGGCTTCAAAACATATTAGTTCAGTTGCCATCTTGACGCATGATATTTCAACTTCACAAAAACATCTTCTGTCAATCTGGCCAGAAGCCATTTGTTACATATAGATTGTTTCTTCACCTGGTGTCCATATGGCAACAAGATATCTGCCTGAGTCATCAGCAAGCATGTTGTTCGTACCCAGTTCCTTGATGGTGTTAGTAATCTTGTTAACATCAGTGCATCTTACTGCTTCCCAATCCAATGAGTCCTTGGTGTGTTCTGGTCTTTCTTTCTTCCCTTCGTTTGCTTCCACCTGTCTCCTTAAGCTATCCTAGTCGAACTGTCGAAGTCATTTTGTTTCTCCTTTCCAACCCTTCTACCTTTTGCTTTTGATGTACCATCATTGATGCCATTAAGTTCCTTGCTGAATGAATTATCATACTTATTCGAGTCTAGTACTGATGTTTCAGGCTGAGTGTTTTCTCTGCTATAATATGGGTTGCTGCTTTCACTAGCATCTATGGTTTTAATGGGAAGTTTTGGCAAATTCAGGTCATTCTTTTGTGCATGAGCCAGTCATTCCATAGCAAATCTAGAATATCCAAGTAACTCACTCTGATGCTGTGCAATTATATTCTTGTTGGCTTGCATGCTATTGCTTGATTGCTTATTTCCATTCCTTGGTGCTTCCGGGCCAGGCACAGTTAGCTTAGTTGTATGAGTATGACTAGCAAATTCTGGTGTTAAAGCAATTTGGTCTGTCACGTTGTTCTTGACATTATTCTCAGAAACACCTGAAGATCTTGTTTCTTCTCTGGGCATCTCATTGAATTCTACTTCCACTGATAAACCTTGGGCAAGACATGGATGGAAACTGCTGGGTGGAATACTTGATACCCGTGAAAGCACTTTGGGATCAACTAAATCTTTGATATTCTCTCTTCGGTTGTTCATACTCGATGCTTTGGAACCGCTTGTGTTCATTCTTTGAGTTTTCATCAGATGACATATGGCCATTTCTGTGACTGTAATTTCCATGCAGCATGATTGATCCTACCATCTGTAAGAGCTCCACAAAAGAGTTTGAGCCATTAAAGCTGTTGAGTTGGTTACATTACTCAGGTCGCATCTGAGTTGTTATTGGAGCTTGATCTGATCCCATCAGCAACTGAGGCAATTGAAGAGTTTATGGAAGTTTGAGATGAAAGCACATCCTTTTTGGGAACACTTTTATAAAGAGTTCATCAACTTGCATTTTGACTCATTTATCAAGCTCACATAACTGGTACTGCTTTCCATGGAATCATTGCTGCTGGCAACCTCTCTCTCTGCACTATGCTTGCTACCATGAAGTGCCGTGGAATCCTGTCACAAGCAGGTTGATGTGATATCTTTGCATTCCATTCTATGGTGTTTTCTGGATCCAGCACATACGCCTCTGGTTCTTCACTCACTGAGCTAGTCTCTTCACCATGGCTTGGTTTCTGTTTGGAATTGAGGGGAAAATTTGCAGCAAGGGACATGAATGCAGATCTGAAACAATCAAATGAATGAAGTAAGAGGTTTCCTATCGGCACTTCCTCAAATTCCATAAGGTACTCTAAGACTAATAAATACATAGAAACTCTAGTGCACCTGGAATGATGATCTGAAACATTCAGTGTAAGAAATACTCCAACCATGAGTTGACAACTGATCCCTTCCACATAAAGAAGCGTCTATCCCCTGTGAAAATGTCATTTTGCTGGTATAAATGAACTTTTTACTAAATTCATTGTGGAAAAGAGGAAGCAAATATTTCTACAAGTGGGAAAGGGCAAAAAAATCTCTAAAAATCTGTAGATTCAATTTTCTTGCAGTTCTTGAATTGCTATACTTTATTTGGTTTTGGTGTCTATTTTGTAAGTATGTTTCTTTTTTTATCTATCTTTTAAATTATAATTCTAAGTACATGAGAACATATGTCCTTCTCATTGCAATGCTTACTGGCTCCAGGTATAATTGTTCCGAACTTGGACAAAGCAGGTGGTTTCACTGCTGTCTGCTTTTGCAGTAACTGAGTTTTATAGCTACTCTTCCCCTGCTAGTGGAGAAAGTATTATATCTGGAGCAGAATGGTTTCATGATGTTATTTTGCTGTTGAATCGCTATTGAGGTATTTTGGATTTGATTTATTAAGTTATCCTAAGATCCTCCACATTTAAGCATATATGGACAATCATTAGAAATTGTCTATGGTGGATATTGAGAAAAGTTGTTTGGATAGGTAGAATTTGAGTACCTTAGTGGTGTTAATAATTAGCAAAAGGTGAGAAGGTGGTTTGGCTTCATTTTGTATCTCATATCGTACAGCTGAAATAACCAAATGGATTGAAAAGGAATCTTCCTCTCTCCTGTGGGCAATCACAGTTGTTTTATATCTTATTAGTTTAGTCCTCTTTGATTGTTTGAGGATAGTTTTACAGTATAAAAACTCCTAATAAGTTGTAATCCACATTCCCCAATAAATAATTGGATCCTTAGCAGTTAGCACCACTAAGTCTAGCAGAAGTGGATATCAAAGAAGAGAATTTGCTAACTTGCACAAGATGCATGCGGGCTATAAACGAGTCAACGTGACCATGAAACACTCTTCGTTCTTCTTTCCACCATTTTGTGTTCTCTTCATCTGTTCCATCAATACCTTCACTGTTGATATCTTGCATTAGAAGCTTCCATACCCTGTTAGTGTCATCATCCAGTTCTATCTTTGGCCATGGGTGCTGCTTCTTGACCAGATCAAATGAACCCTGAAGTGGTAAAACTGTGCCATCTCTGCTATAACGGACAACTGCATTCTGCTCTTGATTCATATAGTATGGGACAAGTGCGTTCTAGACTCTTGATATTTGATGCTCTCCTTATTGATGTCTAAATGCTTTAATCACTCAATGATTGCATCGACAGAAAACATTTGTTTCCATGTTAATTCTGGAAGAGTACCTGCATTAAATGGCTTATATGAAATTACTAGGTACTGTTTGGCAAAATGGATAGATTTATCAATAATATAATTATAGTTCTTGGCCACAAATTGTTTTCTTCACCTGGAAAAATAAAGTTAATGACAGCATTGCGTACCCAATAAGTTGGAAGAGAACAAGTGGTGATTGTTTAATATGATCTGTTGGTGCTTTTGAGTTTTGTTGGAGGATATTGGACTGACAAGAGTGTTTCTCTTTGTACACCTTTTTCGAGCCAATGTCTTGTGCATCTCTGATCCTAGAGCTTCCATGCATGTCTGAGGACTCTGTGAATTCCCAACCTGTTTCTTATCGGCATCCAATGGTCCTAGGCTGCCAGGGTAAGTTTGTTTCACAATGCACTCTGCAATTCTGATCAGTAAAGCCAAGTCCCAAACTTGAGTAGGGCATCTGCATCTCTTTTTTTTCCAGTCTCTCTACAGGACTCAAAGCTAGGGCATCCTCAAGAGTTTTCTGTTTTTCTTGATCTGATGAAGTAGAATCTGCTCTAATATCTCCTCAGAGCATGTTGCTTCCAGTGAGATATTTTTGCAGCAGTCATGCAGGATGATGTGCTGGATGCAGTTGGATTTTGGCCCTTTTCAATTCTCATTTTCTTGTAAATGTACGGAAAATGTGGTTCCGGCATCTGGTGTGCTTGTAAAGTAAGGTAGTGAACACCAATCAGCTTAGAGCTGCTGGTATCTGCTTGTTTGATTGCGATAGAATTCCTTCTCTTTGGTTCCCATTCTTGTCTTTGCTCAATTGAGATTGTGCAGATTCTACTTTTGGAACCATTTGGGATTCTTGCTGATGACTTATTGTCAGTTTGGAAAATCACTTGTTTTGAGTTTCCCTCCCTGTTATCGGCAGTCTATTGACCTACGCAGTCTGTAATATTCTCTTTTCTGAAATCAGCAGTCTGTTTCTGCCCTTCAGGTGATGATATGTAATCTTTTGTCAGTTAACTGATAGTGCAAGGTCATAGATAGTGTCTGCTTGTATATTTTCTACAATCACTTCAATTCCTTCACCTAGTTCCACGATTGATTTTGTTTGAATACCTCTTTAAATGAGTACTTTCCCTGTGATTCCGAGTCTAAATCAACACCTGACTTGCCTGTAGAGTTATCTTCCCTGTAGAGTTATCTTCCCTTTGTTGTCCTTCTATGTCAAAGTTTAAGGTCCTACATGACTGCAGGCACTGCAGGCTTGAGATTTTTCAGATCATTGGATATACCCCAACTACTCCTGCTGGGTTTGATGTTAAGTCATTGTTGAGTCCCTTCTTTCGCACATATTTCCTTTTTCCTGTTCGATGTTCTTTAGAAATATTAGGCTGTGGAGTCACCAGCTTTCTCACCGCATCTCCTTTGCCAAGTTCCCCTGTTGACATAGAAAGGTCCTTTGCCTCTGACTCTGAAACTAAATTAAAAGTTGACTTGCACGTAAAGCTTTCATCTCTAGCTGTTCTTGCATGCCAAAAGTCAAGGTCGTACGGAATTCCTTGGTAGGCGCAAGCATGTTCATGTCAATGGGTGCTGCAGCTGCTTCTTGTGGGGAAGACTCCTCTGTGCCAATTCCCTTTCTTACGTACTTCCTATTACCTGTTGGAGCTTGTTTAGAACCATCGGGCTTTGGGGTCACCGGGTTTGGAGTCATTACTTCAGTTCCTTCACAAAGCTGCTCAATAGATTTTGACTGAAAAATCTTGTGCCTGTGACACTGAAACTAAATCAAATGTTGACTTGCAAGCACAGTTTTCATCTCGAGTCCGTCCTAAGCCAAGATTTAAGGTCTTTCTGCAGGATTCCAGGGCAGGCTCAGGTGTTTTCAGGTCAATGGATGCTCCAGCTGCTTCTGCAGGTGCAGATGTGGAGCTGTTGTTGAGTCCCTTCTTTCGCACATACTTCCACTTACCGGTTGGATTATCTTTGTGAATTCTTTGGAATATGAGGTTTTCCTTCTCTACCACCTTCGGCCTGTGCTTTTTCCTCGGTTTCTGATGAAGTGTTCTATTCAGGTAAACAACTCCTTTTCAGGGCTGTGATTCTCCTTTTGCTGTGTGGAAACAGCCTAAACTGATGCATCTGTAAATGGCTCTAAGAGTTCTTTATTGTTATGTGTTCCGTTGGAAACAACTCATACGGCAGCAATGTCATTATTCTGTTCCTCTCTTTCCTGGTTTGTTCTGTCATATGAGCATGAATTTTCTATTTCAGAAACCCGTTTGCTTTTTGACTCCCAAGGCTTTATCTGGTTTAATGGGAGCAAACTCAGAGATAATCAGGGGAGAGTCTCCGTTTGGCATTGTTCCAGGATGGAAAGTAAGATCATAGGAATGCTGGTGAGAAATGGAAACTTTATCTGCGGAGCAACGCGACATGTCAAATTAACAGAAAGCTACAAAAATTTTGTCAGTTTCATGGTTGAAGTTAATTGCAATATTTACTGATAAAGTTATTGTTGCTGAGTACGGTTGAAGTTTTAAACAAATCAGCTTCTAATTCAATGTTCCGTTGGAACATTTAGATAAACGGTTGGTCCAAATTCTAACGGATGATGCCAAAAGTTTTAGGAGACATTTGTGGAGTCGATGCATGATGATCGGGAGATCACTTAGTGGGATATGGTGGGATATGGTGCAAGGGTAAATTTAACACTGAATTTCTATCCTGATTATCAAGTCCTAAATATCCCCATTGTTCGCATTATCTGGCCTGTATGATGGTTTAATTTTTAACACTGCTTCTCGCATATACTTCAATTGAAATCTCTTCTTCCCTGTGTGTGCTAGTGACTACATATGGAGTTGTCTAAAGCAGACATTAACCTTATATTTTTGTTGATTCAATTAGTCCTGTGGTTTAAATCAAATTGGACATGCTCTAATCATAAATGGAAACAAAAGAACCTGCCAGGCTGTCGTCATTTCTTTGCGAGTCTGCATTAGCAAGAGCCAATACACTTACAAATGGCACATTTTTATATTTAGCCAAGGGGTCGATGGAAAACTCTTGGCATGCCTCAACAGTGTCACAGGTAAATCCCATTTTTGCGGCTGAAGTAACCTCTGCATTGTTAACGCATTTGCTCTTATCATCGCAATTGGCTGAGTTGAAATAAGTAACCGCTGAGTTGGATTGACAATCTTTGTTACAAACAAAAGAAAAGCAATCCTATCCCCGCCAGTTTGGTTGGGCTGGATGGTTGGCTTGTCCATTTACATAGATCGGCATAGGTTTTGGCAGAATTGGCCTAAAAGTGGTTGCCGGAGTCCACGAATCCTGACTTTCACACTCCTTTTGGCCTGGTGTGCCACCATTCATTGCTTGGCTTTACAATCTTGCCAAAATTATGAAGTTGTTCTCTTGGTGGCCTGCTTCTTTATATCAGAATACCCTTTACACTGCTCAACAAACTTCAGCTTGCATCAAAAGCCAATTCCGGCTTGTGAATTACCATTGAGCTGACACAATCTCTTTGCTTTTGAATCCCATTCTACACTAGTATCATGCTGAAACTAACATAAGAAGAAAAACTTCAGCTCTTGTAAACGGAAATGCAGCAAAATAGGTCTCAGAAAAATACTCCAAATTTGTCGAAAGACAATTAAACAGCTCTCTGTTTAGCTGAAAGACAGAAAACAAGTTCACTCAATTCCTTTAAAATACTCAATAATTGATGTATAATCTCACAGATGATAGATCTCGTATAATCTCACAGATGATAGATCTCGTATAATCTCACAGAACCCAGCTGCTCTATCACGATGAACTCTGTTAACTGGAGTTAACAGAATTTTGTTTATTTATCTTGGTAAAAGGAGGACACAAAATTTTTCTACATGCGTAAATGTATTTATTTAATTTCAATTAAATTACGTTCCACTAGTTAAAGTAACACAACAGAATAAAAGGAAATCCCTGCAGATTCTCAATAATCCCTTTTTTATTTTTTATTCTTTCTGTTTTTATCTCCTTGTATAATGCCACTTTATTCTCCTGTTGCTACAACATTATAACAAAAAATAAAAATAAAAATTCTGTAAATAACAGTTAGAAAATAATAATTCTCAAGTATCCTGCCGTAGACCAGAGTCAACACTGGGGATGTGGTTCTGGTACTTGCTAGAGGAAAGTGAAAACAAGGTAGCTATTTCAAGTGAGAAATAATTGGAAAAATAAGAAAAATAAGCCAAAAGGAGACTTCTGCTTTTATATTCTAAAGCCCTCTTCGAAATGATAACTCCTTTTCCCGGTAAAGACGTTAGCTTTATGTATAAATATTTTTATTCTAATAGTGTTTTTTATTATCTGTTTCACCTTCAATATTACCTCAATATTAATATATTTATATATGTACCATGGTTGGAAAATACATTAGTAAGTTTCTTTTGTCTTATTTAAGGATAAATTTATCATATACAATGTAGATATAGTAAGGGCTTATCTGATAGTAGATGTTGTGGCCTTTAAATTACAATTGTTGCAAGTTTATAAGCATATAGTAAATTATAATTTTTTGTTAATTTATAAGTTGAAAAAAAAAACTAGCAGTTTAGTTGTGCTGCCATTACCCAATGTACAGGTATTAACAAATACTCTAGTTGCTATGCTGCCAAATATGCCCAATATTATGGTAAACGTTAATTGGAATTAAAGGGTTTAGTTTGGGGCCAATTTGCCAATTTAAGGTGGCCCTGTTTGATGTGTCGAGACAGATCCAAACATGAATAAATTGAAAATCAAAGTAGCTTATGTGACGATACGAGCTTGACATTTGGCACATGAGCATATGGCAAGAGATAATTAACATTTAATTTAACACTATTAGGTGCGACATTTGAGTGGCACTGCGTTCAAGCGCAATGGCCTTTATTTGTTTTTTATTTGCATCAGTTTTTGGTTGTCTTTACTTAGTTAGCAGTAAAGCCGTTAATAGTCCCTCTTTAGTGGTTTAATGATGCCAATTTACCATTTTCAGTTGACGATATTTATGAGATTTGTTGATTGGATTTTGTTGTCATAAATTTTAGAGAATAGTCACCTGCGATCACAGAGAAAAGACAAGGGCGCCCCATGTTTTTTCGGTGAAAACTTTACTCAAGTCAGTTTTTGGGTTTCTGAAAAAATTTATGTCATTAATCTCTGTGGCTTAATTATGACTATTTAAAACAAATGTTTTAATTCCCTCAAAAAGAAATAATTCAAAAAATTTTAGAATCAAAGAGGTAGAGTTTTCCCTTGGTCCCCAAAAATGTTCCCCCTCAATTTGAATTCGTTAGGCTTTTATAAACAGCCGAACATGCGCATCATCCTTGATTCATGGATGCTAGTGGGTTGGTTGAACGTGTGAATTAGGTAATTGATGAATGTGTCAGTTATAAGACGGTTTGGGTTGACGTGATAACCATCTGGGTATGGGCATTGTGCCTGATATTTTTGTGCCAACTCGTTAATCGATCTTTGACCGAGTCTTTGGATCGACC
Organism: Murraya paniculata; assembly: GCA_030449075.1. Classification (NCBI taxonomy): domain Eukaryota; kingdom Viridiplantae; phylum Streptophyta; class Magnoliopsida; order Sapindales; family Rutaceae; genus Murraya; species Murraya paniculata. The sequence goes on from JAEVFN010000003.1 coordinate 47,649, forward strand.
TTATTATGGCTCTTCTCACGGGTTCCTTGACTGTTCCCAAACGATCGACCATATTACTATTTGCTTGAGACACCACTCTCCTGAAAATTGCTTTTAGAACGAGGAGACTACATTATGCTCTTATGCATATCGGGCAGTGGAATTTTAACCATCCTACCAGAATCCAAACGCGGTTTATTTCACATCAATTGGATTTGACCATGCTAACATGTAATTCACCGCCAACGCAGTGCGTGACGCACAAGTTTAGAGGAAATCTTATCCCTTTATGGGGGTGCATTGGTATGAGATACAGTGTAAGAATTTTTTATTTAAAAATTTATTAGCCCTTGGATTGCGCATTAACAAATCCAACGGGTAGATAATCTTACACTTAAAAGTAGTTGTCGGTGAAACAGTTGAATAACAGAGACGGTGTATTTCTTCCTTTCAACGGAGTCAGAAATGATGTTTAAAATTTACAGGGTATACTTTTGAGAAAGAGAGCTAATGATTGTTGTGAAGAGAGAAACTTTAAATTTATGTAGAACATATATTTTTTATTTTAACTAAGTTGTGTTTTTTTTTTTTTTTTGAATTACATGAGACTATTGCTCAGATTACAACTGATATTTATAATCAGACAATTACTGAGACTAATTTACAACTCTTATATAGCATAACCTATATTTTCAACCCTCTCTAATATTCGAGGGACCTCTACAGCCTTCACTCAAATTGAAGAAAGAAATTAAATCCCCATAATATATTGTGAAAACTCGAACTCGTAACTTCACAATTGTGAAATTGAAATTTTAACCACTAGGCTTTATTATGATTTTAAACGATTTTAAAATTATAGTGCTGGTCTCAATACTGTTGCGAATGGTGGTAAAGTCCATTCAGCCGAATAATAGGCCCAAATGACACATTAATCTAATAGCCCAACATAGCCACTGAAGAAATTGAGAAGCAACAAATTACAGGATTCAGACTTATCTCAAGTTCACAGGTTGACGGTGGCTGGAGTTAGGTTTGGCATATACAGCTCACCGCTAGATCTTTTATTCTGTTGTTTTAAAATTAAAATTTACACAAAACAAAATTGATCGGCTGTGTTTGATACTTGGATTCATTTGATTCGTGTGACAAACACGTCTACTGTACATAAAATCAAATCGTTTTGCAAATTAAGTGGTCGAATACCTGGGAAACATTGACAGCTCCACACATGGGCCTGCCACCAGCTCCTTGTTTCAATGACGCTAAGCTCACGAGTCAATTAAAAAACTAATTGATTTGCAGGAACGCACCCAACGCAGGCTTCACACACATTTAAAACGTTCTAAACCTTGCCCAATGATGGTAAAGTCGCCCCGGCCCCGGCCCTGGCATTCTATATTAAGTGGGCGACACATAAAAGTGATGAATTTTGTATTTTTGCACAATGTACTTTAGAGTCAAGTGGTCATTATTCTTTGAGGAGGTTCAGTTGCTTTTAGAGAGAATTAATGAGAAAGAATTATTACTTACAGGTATATTATGTATTAAAATTTTTAAAGAAGAATGTTGAAAAGATGAAAAAAAAAAAATTAACAATACGCTGACAAAAACAGCTATAAACAAGTGTCAATTAATTTATTGTATTTGTAATTAAGTGTAGTAGCACTAATTTACTGTTGCTTTTGTTCTGGTTTGATTTATTTCTTTTTGGTCTGAATATTACTGCTCTTTGAACCTTCTATATTGCACGGAAAAATGATTAAGGAGCACAACCATGACAAAAAAACTTTTTCTTTTAGTGAATTATAAATTTATCTTTTGTGATTTTACGTTTTTCTTTTTGAAAAGAATTCTCAAAATTCACTAAAAAAAAAAGAAATTTTGTCATGATTTTAGTTCATTTATCATTGCTCGATTTGATGCCATTGGGCTTGTAATGATTGGCCGGTGCTCCAAATAATGTTGACGACACCAATCGGAGTTTCTATAGTGATTTTTCCTCGTTTAAACATAAATATGCATGGAGCATGAATAGATTTCTCTCCATTATTGTTAGTGAGAATAGATTTTTGAGCTAATTAATCTCTATAGGTTCCTGGTTGTATTATAAATCTATACATCTAGGGTCACAATATAAAACTTAGATTTGTAATATATAGACTAAAATCTATGTATGAACACAGATATATTGTATTCCTCCACTTGAAAATAAGTCTGCTGGATTTAACGGCTGCAAGAATGCGCACTCAAAATGATGGATAAAAGAAGTTTTCTGTACAAGAAAGTAATTGAAATTTGAAATTATAGAATACCAACCAAAAAAAAAAAAAAAATTTAAAGTCTACACTAATGGATAAGAATGTCAAAAGTACCTGCTCACCCGAGCGGTCGGATATGAAGCCGGGCCGGAATATCACTTGATAAATTTGGGACCCGGCCCGAAACTCAGATTTTATTAAAAAAATATTGTAAAATGTATATTATTTTAAATAATTATATTTATTTGACTCATCTATTACATATGTGTAAAGTTTTAAACATTTAAAGTTTATACTTTCATATCCAATTTCATTGAAATAAATTTAAAAATTATAAAATTACAAAAAAAAGCATACATATTTTATATTAAAAAAATATTAAATCTAGGTGCAAAAACCCGAATTAAAAACCCGGCCCGATGTTGACCTGGGTGTCTAAAAATTACATTTTGATCAAGTTCGGGCATTGCGATACCCGCACCCGAACTCAGGTTTTGCCAACCCTACTAATGGAGGATATACAATCGTTAGAATATTGCTTGTGATCTTTTTCTTTTCTTTCTTTCTTTTTTTGGAAAAGTATTTTTCACATTAATTTACCAGTAAACGTGATAAAAATGATTTCCCACAGACGTGCAAACTACAAACGTCATTGATGGCCGGGATGGAAAAGCTAATTATTTATGGATCCGTTCATTTAATAAAGAAAAATGCTTGGTGGAGAGAAAATTGAGAGAAAAATGAGAGAAATAATGAAGAAAGAGGTAGAGAGATAATGAGTGGATAGAGAAAGAAATAATTAAATTCTCTCATTCTTCTCTCATCTTTCTCTCCCCCTAGCATTACTCTTTAATAAAATACTCTCATATTAAAATCTTAGTTCTGACAATAATAATACATTAAAAATATAGATGACTAAATGACTTAATTTCCCAAATAAATTAAACATCGTAGAGCCGTGTTGAGTTTTGTTTTCAGCCGACAGGCGCTCTAGCTTACAGTAAGCCTTTTTTTTTCTTTCTTTTAATAAATTATGGCACCCACCGCGCGCTTTGAGTTTGCTTTTGATTCTTGCTGTATTTATCCGCTGTCTCTTTCCGATCTCATCATGCGCTCGGCTGCTCGCCATGCTCATTTAACTAGTATCGATTGTCCGCAGCCAAAGCAACCAAAATTATGACAATTATTCGCTTTTGGATAATATTTCTTAATAGTACCCGAATAAATTTAGAAATGAGAGGTGACGATCAACTTCAAAAGCATAATCTGATGCAGTAATGTCAGTGATGGGCAGATGCAGCTCCTTTCAAAAAAAAAAAAAAAAAAAAAAAAAAGGGCAGATGCAGCTTCTTATCTTTCCAGGCAACGCACTGTATCTCATGAAAAGCCGAACAGATGAAACTTATCCATTTATTTTAATTGGAGACCATGTGTTTCAAAGATTTCTTTAAGTCGTCCATAAATACTTGCAATTATCCAAAAGCTATATCATAATACTGATCTGCATGGAATATGGCAGCAGTCATTCTAGAAAAATTACTTGATCACATGCATGCCAAGAAATAAATAAAAAATGTATAAATTAATGTACAGGGTTTTACAGGAGAGAGACGAACCACATCATTTATTCGAGATTTGATTGGATGATGTTATTCGGATGGTTCTCTCTCATGTAAATGAAGTTCGATAGACTTCCTGCATTATCATTTTTAAACTAGTTTGACTATAAAATTAATAAAGAATGATAGAGCCACAATCATTTTATATAAACAGGTGCATATAAATTTATGTGGTACGAGAACTATAAAAGTACTAAGATAAAAATTTTAAAATTTTCATTAGATTTTGAGAAATGATCTTTTAATCTTATAGCGTCGTTCAGTTACTTAATTAATTTTGTATTCTAAAGTTTGTCCAAAAAAAAAATTCCTATTATATTTTTGTTTCGATCAAGATCAATTTAATTATCATTTATTTTTATACCAAATTATTTAAATTTCACTTTGAGTAGTGATATTTGACCCCTTTAATTTATTTTACTAATCTCTACTTTTCTTATTTTAATTTAAATATCTAAAATACCCACCAAAATAACTTAAATTTTTAAAATTTACCCTTTCTTTTCGCTCTCCTTTTTCTCATTCTTCCCCACTTTCCTTCATCTTCATTTTCATTAAAGATTGAAGGGTAGCACATTTCCTTCATCTTCTCTCTTGCCAATATAGCACAAACACTAGTAATCCAAAAACTTAGCAAACCTTCTCCATGGTTTTCAATATTTTCAAGGGTTTTATTTTTCCGGAAATGCAAATGGATTTCGCTTCAATTGCTTGAATTCTAAACACAAATTTTTATTTTCTATTTTAATCATATAAGGAACTTGAATTGGCGAGACGTGGATTATTGAAGTTTTTCAAGCGAAATCCATCATCATTCACACATTGTTTGGATGCATATCCATCTTTGTTTGTATTCAATTACAGTATACTGGTTACATGTATGTTTGTTTAGTTTTAATGGGATGTTGAAAACCAAAATAACGGGAAAATCAATAGCATTTTGGCAATTAATGCTTCAGTGACTAGAGGTTGGGAGCTGTTGAGTGAAAAAAAAATGAAAAAGGGTACTTTTAGAGATGATTAAGGAATAGGGGCTATTGATATAGATCGAGAAGGTTAAATACCATTACTAGCTCTTTCAATTTAGATTCAACAACTATACAAATAACTACTACAGTTTTGGATAATTTTGAAAATTATGGCATCGACTGGATAGGGACTAAGGAACATTCATCATTCGACTTTTCAAGTTTATATATTAGACTTCAATTTTTTAAAATTTAAATTTTATTTTAATCTTTTTCTATGAAATTTAAATATTCTACGTTCATGCATGATAGCAACCGTGCATATATGTGGTGGTCCTCCAACAATACACTGACCGTAGCACCAACTTTCTGAACAAGAAAGATAAGAGAATCAATGCAATACACTCAAAGGGAAAATGTTATTGTTTTGGCTTAATATATCATGTGATGAATTATATCTTCTGGAAGTATATATGCGGGGTTAGTCAAACTTGTTATCCTATTTATACTTTGATATTTTTTTCTTTTTATAAGGTCTTAAATTAAGAAAGGGCCTATCACCAGAAGAAACAGTTGATTCTGGACACCCATCATGCATAGTCGTAATCATCAATGAAGAAAAGTTAGGATGAATCAGAGTGTAAAATATCGCTACTTTGATTTGATTCTCCCTCTTTGTTATCCACATGTTCCATGCCCACTGGGTCATTTTCCTTTTTTTTTGGAGTGCTTTTTTGTCTTCGCCTCCCAAACTGATCACAACACAAGTTTTACTCAAACACATACCATTAGTAAAGAAGGAGAAAAATATATATAATAACTAGGAACGATTTTTCTCGAGAAAGAAATTGGAACAAGGAAAAAAGAAACTTACACACAGATATTAACAAATATATCTCAACATATATTTGTACATGTGTGTATAAATTGTATACAATAGTACGAAGGCTGGACGTCCAGATTTAAGCTAAAATTAGAGTTGTATGGTACTGTAAATATAATGGTATGCTATTCTTATTCTAATTCCATTTAAGGTCGACATTAATGTATATGGTCTACATGGTCTAAGTTCATTTAGGGTGTACATGACATATGAGTCTAAAATTTTTGGCAGTATATAAAAATGAGATCTACTTACATTTATGAATTTCTAGTATCGTTGTAAATATTAATTAACAATCTAAGATGAGAATCATGAGATAGTTTCTCCATATGAAGATTTGAACTAATTAATTCCCTTCCCTTCATACCATTGTCGAGGGAAAAAGTCTTTACCACCTAGACAACAACTTGAATAATGTCCCAGCCAAAACATTAAGTTACCGATTGCTGAAAAATAATAAAGTGGTCCTTTTATTGTTTTTAACCAATTAATCTAATTCGTGTCACGTAAACCGTCGTCTTAGATTGTACAAGAAATTTTGTAGAACAATTTGAAAATTATCATTTGATGAAATAATCATGGTACGGACGAGATTGAAAGCACGTGGGCAAATATCATTAATCATATTAGTTGACAGAGCGACGTCTTTGCTGGTATCTGACTTTAATTTTATTCTCTATCACACAGGATGTCTACCTCATAATTTAATTGTATAGTCCTTCAATTATTTTATCCTCCCCTTTTTCTCTGCATAATAAGTGCAAACAGTGAATGCAACTAATTAAAGGGTTGAAAGAGCTGTTGTAAACTTGTAATAACCATTTAAAATATGATAATCCAATACATAAATAAAACCTTTAACTGCGCTCTTGTCTCTCTCATTGGTCAGTTTTAATTCTGTATCATCGCTTATCTTTATCCATTAATGGAGCTTGAAGGTGAAGCTTCGGGGTTCTTGAACACTCTCTATGACTACTACTTGTGCTGCCTTATCTTAATCACCACCACCATCTTCTTCTTTGTTTTACCTCTATTATTATTCTATTTACTGAAACTAAAGCTTTGGTGCAACTGTGAGATTTGTAGTGGTTATTTGACGATGAGTTGGTCCAAACAATTTGATAATCTCTGTGATTGGTATGCTCATCTTCTAAGCAAACCACCAACAAAAACTATTCATATTCATGTGATTGGCAACACCATCACTGCTAACCCTGATAACGTTGAGTACATGCTCAAAACAAGATTTGATAATTTCCCAAAAGGGAAACCCTTCTCTACGATCCTCGGTGACTTTCTTGGTCGTGGAATATTCAACGTTGATGGTGATTCATGGATGTTTCAGAAGGAGATGGCGAGTCTAGAGCTCCGCCGTTTCTCGATAAGATCACATGCTCTAGAAATCGTCAATCATGAGATCAAAACCCGGCTTATCCCCTTATTATCATCAGTCGCAGGTAAAGAAGATGGAGTTTTGGATTTACAAGACGTGTTTAAAAGATTTTCATTTGATAGCATGTGTAAATTTTCATTTGGTTTGGACCCGAGATGCCTTGAGTTGTCTTTACCTATGTCAGACTTTGCTGTAGCCTTTGACCTAGCTTCAAAATTGTCAGCCGAAAGAGCGATGACTGTTTCGCCGTTGGTTTGGAAAATCAAACGGATGTTGAATTTGGGAAGCGAGAAGCAACTGAAAGAAGCTGTCAAGGTGATCGATATATTAGCCCTAGAGGTGATCAAACAAAGGCGCAAAATGGGATTTTCAACACGTAAAGATCTCTTGTCTCGTTTCATGAGTAGTGTCAATGACGACACATACTTGAGGGACATCGTTGTAAGTTTCTTATTAGCTGGTCGTGACACGGTTGCCTCAGCCTTAACCAGTTTTGTCTGGTTATTGGGAAAGAATCCACGCGTTTGTTCAGAAATTCGGGCTGAGGCAGACAGAATTTTGGGCCAAAACCAAGAGCTCACAAGCTTTGATCAGTTGCGAGAGCTTCATTATTTACAAGCAGCAGTTTCTGAGAGTCTGAGACTTTACCCTCCAATTCAATTTGATTCAAAATTTTGTGAAGAAGACGATGTGTTACCCGATGGAACGTATGTGAAGAAAGGAACTAGGGTTACATATCATCCCTACGCAATGGGACGGATGAGAGACATTTGGGGTCAAAATTGCTTAGAGTTCAAGCCTGAAAGGTGGTTGAAAAATGGTGTGTTTCTACCGGAAAACCCTTATAAATACCCAGTGTTTCAAGCTGGATTTAGAGTCTGTTTGGGGAAAGAAATGGCTTTGGTGGAGATCAAAAGTGTAGCACTTTCACTTGTAAGGCAATTCCAAATCCAGCTGGTGTCCCCGTATCGGAATATTCCACGATTCTCTCCCGGCCTCACCGCGACTTTCAACGACGGCCTTCCAATTATGGTAAGACAAAGTTAGTGCGTATATAATCATTCTCAAGTGCGAGACCTTTTTTTTTTCATGCAGACATACTATTAAACCATACAGTTTAATAGTTAATTAAAATGCTTAGCGTGTCTGCATTAAAAAAAAAAAAGAGCGCTCACATTAGAGAATGACTATATACATGTATAAAAAGTTTTTTAATACAAGAATCTTATATATTATTAAAATGGTGGATGAATTTACAACATTTTAACTGCGTCTGCTTTTTTAAAAAATGCAAAATTTTTATATTAGAAATTGACTCTCTCTCTCTATATATATAGACACGCACATACATATATGTGTACGTATGTACGTATATATGTATGTCACGATTTTCCATTATATTTTTAAAATTTATTTCCTATTATTAATGTTTTGCTATTGTGTATGATGTATACATCACCAACCAAGCTCCATGGCATGATTATTGTATAAAATGATAATGGCGAACATGAATCTGTGGTTAAGCACTATAATTAGAATTTATGATTGATGTCGGTTCAAAATGATTGGTGGCTGGTGTTTGTCTTAACACTGTGCAGATAGATTTGTGGATTAGTTTTGTGGAGTGTTTTTTCTTACTTTTAATCATAATCAGTCCAGTAACCACATTACATATGTAAACGATCGATCACCTTGCTTTTGTGGGATTGTATTAATTTAATTAAAGGCTTTTTTGACACCTTACTTTCACTTTAAACGCAGATTAAATTAGAGGGTAACCCTTTAACAAAATAAGGAGGTTATTTTCGCGTCCATTGACCCTTTAACAGAATATATAATCTTTCTACAAGATGTTTCTAATAAGTTTTATTTGTAATACATAGCCTCGTTTGTTCACATTTAAACTGTGTTATGATCTCAAATAGGAAATGTTAGATACATAAATTAACCCTTGAAAAAGGGATGAAAAAGAAAAAAAAAATTAATTTCTACTTAATTACTAATGAATAAGAATAATGATTGGGGCATCTATTACCATAAAGGCGTAAATGGATGCTTGATGGAACGAGAGAGATGATTTAGAATTAGTTTGGTACGTAAATTGGAAGCCAAAACAAGCTCGTTGTAATTTTTTTTTCCCCAAAATGTATTCGCTTATGAGCCCAAAATCGCTTAGTATATGTTGCATACTCTCACGCAAATTAAGTTCAATTAATTATTAAAACTGAATTTAGGTAATTACCACATACAATTGTGAATTAATTAATTTGCGGCCGAGCATTAACCGTAAGCTAGATTAATTTATCATAGTTTCTTAACATGGAAGCTCTTTCTTCATGGCGAATTTGCTTATTTTAATGACATTTTGATGAGAATTTATTTATGATATTATTATTATGTATGTTGCTTTTTACTCATTTAATTTTCTCATTCAAAATGACGTGTGTAAACTGAAAATGTACAACTGTACAATCATTCTCAAGTATCGGTATTTCATGTATAATGAATAAAACCCGCATGTGACGATATCCACCACCTCGCCAAACAAGAAGATTCGCTATGATTCGGATCAATTTGTGCATGTATTTTAGGGAAAATTATCTGAAACTTCTATAGTATTACTGCATTCTATTTATATAAAAAGGGAAACAATTCATACTCATTTTCAAAAGTCAAAGATGTCTACTGATATCTTAATTCAAAAAATTTTGTCACACATACAAATTTGAATACAAAATATTTTAGAATAATATTTGGATCTCAACGTCTGAGACTTAACTTGAATTCTAATATTATATGTCACTCATCTATTGGATGATAAATGTAAATTTACTTATTAGTCTATTTTATCATCCAATAGATGATAAAATCATAAAAATTTTGTTGGAGTATAAAAATTTTAGAATAATATTTGGAATCTCTGAGACTTAAATTGAATCCTAATATTAAGTGTGACTTATCTACTAAATGATAAATGTAAAATTAATTATTACTCTATTTTATCATTTAAGATCAGTTTGGGATTGCGGTTGCTGATTAAATAAGCTGATTCTGCCGTGCGAATGCAATAAGTAGCTGATTAAAAATGTAGCTTATTGTTTGGTAAACTATGTTGTTGCGGTTGTTATGAGTTTAAAAAGTAATGTACATACGTTTGGTAAATTTTATTACAAACATGTTATTTTGTTATATAATGCCCAAAATAGACATAAATTTAAATTGCCTTTTATTCTTTTTGAAGTATATTTAATAATTTTTAGACAAAGCTTTTTCTTTTTAAAACACTTAAAATTATATTAAGTAAAAAAAATCTCAATAATTTTTATATAAAATATGATAAAAATTCATACTAATAGATAATCTAGATAAAACAAAAATGTAATGTGCATTACTTTCACATTAACTTGTTTTAATAAACACCATGAATATAAAAAATATAACTAGATTAAATGTTAAAAGCCATGGTTATGAAATTGATTTTCAAAGTCATGGTTAATTTTCATGTGAAATTGTTCATAGTTCAAAAAAATTTACATAATTATATGCGAGTCCTTTTTTATCGTATAATAGAAAATACAAGTATAATATAAAAAATATGAATACAAGTGTAATATAAAAAATATGAACTTACTAGATCAGAACTTTAATACTCGAGAGAATATACATTAGTTGTAACGGTAATTTGATTGTGGTGGTTATATGATATCTAATGGCTTATATATTAGAGTAAATGGAAAAATAAGACATAATTATTTTTTAAAATATTAATTAAGGTTATAATAGGAACTCTAAAAATGTATTGTAACTTATTTAATAAGCTGTTTATGAAAAACAACCCCTTATGTGCTTTTAAAATCTGCTGTCAAAATAGAAAAAATTATGAAATAAACAGTTTTTACAAAATTTATCAAATACCATTTTTGTCACAAATTATCAAATAAGCAGTTTCTTGAGTTTTAATGACTCAAATTTTAGAATTCTTAGAATTACTCAATATTTAATTATATATAGTTAATAATGAAATTAGGCTTTTGGTTGGATAGGTCAAAATAAAGAAACTGCAAACTTAATTAAACAGGTTAGAGTCAGAATAAAATATTTATAAACGTTGCGTAAACTCTCCAAGGGATCGGTTAAAATTTAATTAGGACCTTTATTTTCGTTGGAATGCCACAATATATAAATTATAAGGGTATGCCTCCCGATTGTAATACTGTATTAAGTAAAAATGAATTTTACTATTTTATTGTTAATATAATAATAATTAACATCACTTATTATTGAATGACATTTATGATACTTCATTCGTTGGGATAAAAACTACGGTGATCAACTTTATATGTGATCAATTAATTATTAAAAGATATAGCATGCATTTGGTTCTACCATTAGTATTTAAACATTTTCCCTTATAGAAAATATGCTTTACATAATTACGTACTAATTGTAGTATAACTTTGAATGAGAGAGAGAAATAATTTTTTTTATTATTAATCACTCTGATTTTAAATAATTCACAATTACTGTATCATTTATTTGGATATATATCCAAATTTATTAAGGGTAAAACTGTTAAACTGAGCCAAATATATATATATATATATATATATATATATATATATATATATATTGAGAAGAAAGGTGTGTTAGGGTATTTTACAACAATATTGATAAAGCCACAAACAGTTTTGTACAAACTAATATGTACAACCTGATGTGGCATAAAGAGATTAGCTATAAAAAGATAACAGTTATCTTTTTTAATTATGTGAGCCTCCTCATGCCACATCAGTTTGTTCACACTTGTTTGTACGATATAGTTGTGGCTCTATCATTACTCATTTTACAAACTACAGGGGATGTGATGGGATATTTAGTCAAACAATATTAGGGATGTAAATACCATTTACCCACAGTAAAATCCAATTTAGCAACTATACAACGTATTATTATTTTGCACTTTTTTTTTTCCAATAACCGGAGAAATGAGGGATTTTTATAAAATTAAAAAGGAAAAAACAACAGAGCTCAGGAGATGGGGACAGAGAGTCTAACTTCTCTAAAACTTACAATTGAAAAAAAAAAAAAAAAGGACCCTCATGAGAGGTTGACATAGATAATCCAAGACAATGAAGAATAAAGAAAAAATCCTGAAAAAAAAAAGGAATGAAATTCGTCAAGGCTTTCGTGATTTACAGTGACCATAGGGGGATTTGGATCTTGTTCCCTCTCTTTCATCTTTTGTCTCTATAATTGGGAAATATCTGGAATGAAATTATTATCAAATAATTTCATCATCATCTTCCGGAGTATGCAGAGCCGGCTCAAGACAATGTTGGGCCTTAGGCAAAAATTTCAAATAAATATTGCAATTAAAATTTATATTTGTTTTAGCTGTAAAACCAGAAACTAATATTTCTATTAAAGGATAAAAAAAACTGCATCTTCAATTTTGTAAGTATAACTCTGAAAAATGTAGATTAGGAGTATTTTTTTCTCGATTATTTATGAGAGTATACTTTCAAGTTATTGCTTAACTGATCTCTGAATTATATTATGGATTTAAAATTTAGTAGATTATAGATTGTACTATATTTTTAGAATCGCAACAACTTAAAAAAAAAAAAAAGCTTTGAAAAAGAAAATGAATGGGTGTTGAGATTGGACAAAGTCTTAATATTAATTTCATGTTTGTGCTTTTTACACTACTTTTTAGATTTTGATATATTGAAATTGAAATATGTAGACATTACCTTTTGAGCTTTAATGGGAAATTTAAGTTTATTTAGAAAGAATTCAGATGGGCCTTGATGATATATTAGAAAAAAAATAAAACTTATTTGACTCGAAAATTTTACTTTTAGAACATAAATTAATGTGTAAAAAAATTGATTTATTCTAAATTGAGCCTTAATTTTAAATGAGGCCCCAGTCAACTGATAAATTGGTTATACTTGCGCTACTAGGAGTATGTATAGCTTATACTTGATATTAATATTGTTGGAAAACTATTGTTTTGCAATGGACTCTATTGATTTAATTTTTTTGGTTTCATTAGTTACAACAAAACTAGTATTGATGCAGTTTGAAGACTCTAATTCAGTGAAAGTTGATTGTAGTTTGAAGACTCTAATTCAGTGAAAGGCGATCATGCATAATGAAGGAGATTAAACTCATAGCATTAACAGCAAAGATTGAAAGTAGTGAGAACAAATTTCTCTCCCAAAAGTATATTGAAAGAAGAATCAAGGATCAATTATCATAGCACAGAGTTTTTCTCATCTATGGATTGTGTAATTAGGATACCTTTAGCCAGATCTCCCTCTTTTCTTTTATGGCAGTGAAGTATATTCCAATTAAATTGAAGTATATTTCAATCAATACAAGATCACGACAAAAATTACACAATTACATGCCAATCGATATTTTGAATTTTCAGAGTTGATGATTAAGCGAAAGAAGAGATCAACCACTAGCAAAAATATCCATCTATATATGAAATTAACTCTATCAAACAAATAGCAGCCACCGATTAATCATATTTACAAGGAGATTGATTCCCACCGACACCAATCATAATAAATTCTGATTATACATATATATGTGATGCTAATAAAGCACATCTTGGCCATTAAATCAGTATTATTTTCCACATTGATCATGCCCTAGAGTTTGATTGATGTACGGTGGTGAATCAGCTAGCTAGATATTAGTACATATGCAACGATCACGCAACCAAATATAAAAACTTATTATTAAAAAAAATTGCCAATGAGAAAAGAAAATAAAATCACGATGATACACATACATATATGCTATCTTTGTAGTAACAGAACTGGAAGGCCACCACTGAAAGTCGCGGTGAGGCCGGGAGAGAATCGTGGAATATTCCGATACGGGGACACCAGCTGGATTTGGAATTGCCTTACAAGTGAAAGTGCTACACTTTTGATCTCCACCAAAGCCATTTCTTTCCCCAAACAGACTCTAAATCCAGCTTGAAACACTGGGTATTTATAAGGGTTTTCCAGTAGAAACACACCATTTTTCAACCACCTTTCAGGCTTGAACTCTAAGCAATTTTGACCCCAAATGTCTCTCATCCGTCCCATTGCGTAGGGATGATATGTAACCCTAGTTCCTTTCTTCACATACGTTCCATCGGGTAACACATCGTCTTCTTCACAAAATTTTGAATCAAATTGAATTGGAGGGTAAAGTCTCAGACTCTCAGAAACTGCTGCTTGTAAATAATGAAGCTCTCGTAACTGATCAAAGCTTGTGAGCTCTTGGTTTTGGCCCAAAATTCTGTCTGCCTCAGCCCGAATTTCTGAACAAACGCGTGGATTCTTTCCCAATAACCAGACAAAACTGGTTAAGGCTGAGGCAACCGTGTCACGACCAGCTAATAAGAAACTTACGACGATGTCCCTCAAGTATGTGTCATCATTGACACTACTCATGAAACGAGACAAGAGATCTTTATGTGTTGAAAATCCCATTTTGCGCCTTTGTTTGATCACCTCTAGGGCTAATATATCGATCACCTTGACAGCTTCTTTCAGTTGCTTCTCGCTTCCCAAATTCAACATCCTTTTGATTTTCCAAACCAACGGCGAAACAGTCATCGCTCTTTCGGCTGACAATTTTGAAGCTAGGTCAAAGGCTACAGCAAAGTCTGACATAGGTAAAGACAACTCAAGGCATCTCGGGTCCAAACCAAATGAAAATTTACACATGCTATCAAATGAAAATCTTTTAAACACGTCTTGTAAATCCAAAACTCCATCTTCTTTACCTGCGACTGATGATAATAAGGGGATAAGCCGGGTTTTGATCTCATGATTGACGATTTCTAGAGCATGTGATCTTATCGAGAAACGGCGGAGCTCTAGACTCGCCATCTCCTTCTGAAACATCCATGAATCACCATCAACGTTGAATATTCCACGACCAAGAAAGTCACCGAGGATCGTAGAGAAGGGTTTCCCTTTTGGGAAATTATCAAATCTTGTTTTGAGCATGTACTCAACGTTATCAGGGTTAGCAGTGATGGTGTTGCCAATCACATGAATATGAATAGTTTTTGTTGGTGGTTTGCTTAGAAGATGAGCATACCAATCACAGAGATTATCAAATTGTTTGGACCAACTCATCGTCAAATAACCACTACAAATCTCACAGTTGCACCAAAGCTTTAGTTTCAGTAAATAGAATAATAATAGAGGTAAAACAAAGAAGAAGATGGTGGTGGTGATTAAGATAAGGCAGCACAAGTAGTAGTCATAGAGAGTGTTCAAGAACCGCGAAGCTTCACCTTCAAGCTCCATTAATGGATAAAGATAAGCGATGATGCAGAAACGGTTAAAAAAGATTAGAATTAAAACAGACCAATGAGAGAGACAAGACCGCAATGGAATGTTTGTGTATTGGATTCTCCCGTTTAATATTGTTAACTCAATGTTAGTGGCGGTCTCTGTTTGCGGTTATTGTGCAAAGAAAAGAAAAAAGGATAAATAATAAAAGAGTGACAAAAATTAAATTATTATGGTCACAGAGAATAGAGCCACCCCGTGTGATAAAAGAATTAAATAAAATGAGTCACTAGAGACATCTTTCTGCTCACCAAAGGTAATTAATGATATTCACTCACATGCTTTTATTCTTAACCACGACAACTATATGTTTATTTTATTAGGGAAAAATCAAGAGAAAATATTTGGGCGCCCAAGGTTTTCAGAAAGCTAGACAAAGCTCAGTTATTGCCCCAAAAAACTGCACTTAAATAAGAGACATTCTTTGGTTCCATTAATGATTCATTGTTTGTGATGTATATACATAAATTATTATGATTGGTTGAAGTATATGTCTAGTAATTAATAAATGAAAAAAGAATTGGAAACATTTAAGACTTTTTATTTAAATAAATGATAAAAAGAAGTAATAAATAGACTTTTCTACTTGTAGGTTATAATTATATTTAATCTATCTAAAATATAATATTATAAGTAATAATCGTCAAAATTTTTTGTTATTGTTAATAATTTTTCTTTTTTATTGATAACAATATTTCTTTTAATAACCTCAACAAGCAAAAACTAAAAAAAAAAAAAGAGACAAATATCTCAATCAAGGGATGACGTACTTATCCATTAAAATATCTTAAACGTTAAGATGATGAAATAAAAACAACATTTCAAGAAAAGCTAACCGAGGATAACTAATGAAAACGTTAGCTAGAGAAACTATTAGCATCATGAAAAATTGATAACAATGTTGTTATTACATGTTTCAAATGTTTTATACTACATATCGTGCGAGTAAATTATTTTCATAGGAGCAGTGACTCCTAGAGAGATAATATTAATAGAGATATTTGTATGAATACATAAGTTGTATATAGGGAAAATGAGTATAACCTCTCTACTTTTTGGTGAAATTAAGAAAAACTTGCTTGAGTTCATATGTGTCATAATTTAATTAGTCAAGAATTTTCTTCGTGCCTACACAATTAAACCACACCTGTCGCATTCTAAAAAAAACATTTTATTAAATATTTTTGTCACGTTGTCGAATTAAATTAAATCAATCTAAAATGTAAATAATCCGTGATTTTGGAGGAGGATTTACAACAACCAGTGAACTATTGAAGTTTAAAAAAATACTAATCCAGAATTATTTGCTAAGTGAAGCAAGGTAAGAATGAACTTTCTCTCTCTCTTTTCTCTTCCCTTTTTTTTTCGCTTATTTGGTTTATTTTCAACCAAGTAAATGATGACACATATACTTATTTGGAAGCACTTGGCTTAAGAATTCATGATCGGTTGTTGTAGGTTTTTAAGGACTTCGGTGGCAAATGTTTGTATGTTGTCTTTTTTATTTTTTTATTTTTTTTATGTTCATGATCAATTTTAACCGCTGATTTTGCATGTTTTGATTGATTGTATACATCGAAAATTGGGTTAGGTTTTGATGTTAGATTTAGTGGCAATGGTGGCAAAATTATAAATAACTGTTAATTTGTTGAGTCATACATTTTAGATACTTATTTATTCAATTTAAAATTTCATGTGGAAAGAGAGTAAGTGCATCATAATAGCACAACAGTAAATTTTATGTTTTTCATCCAAATTAAACATAAAAAATAATGAAAATAAGTATTAGTGT
Source organism: Murraya paniculata (assembly GCA_030449075.1). Classification (NCBI taxonomy): domain Eukaryota; kingdom Viridiplantae; phylum Streptophyta; class Magnoliopsida; order Sapindales; family Rutaceae; genus Murraya; species Murraya paniculata. The sequence goes on from JAEVFN010000003.1 coordinate 64,919, forward strand.
CTCTTATTGAAAATTTAGAGGTTTTTATGAGTATTTTTCTTTTGCGGTTTGGCTATCCATTTCCTAGTAAAATAATATAATGACTAATAAAGTTGACACCATTATAATAGAGAATTTTGACATAGTTTAAAACATTAAAAAAATTTTACTTAATTTCACCAAACAACATGGGTTATACGCATTTTTTCATTATATGTAAGATAAACAGATAAATTATTACCAAAATAATAATGTTGGGTTACTTAAAGATGCTCCAACATAACTTTTCTTAATTAGATAGCAATAGGTTATGGAAAGATGTACTCTTTATCTATTAAAAATACAATCTCCAGAGCAAACATTCGTATTTTTATCACATCGGAATAAGTTCTTTTAAATTTAATCGATACATAAAATTCACAAATTTATGAATAAAAAACAATATTAAAAAAAATTCTCCTTATAATTTACCTACAATTTCAATGCCGCCCCAAAAAAGCGGGGGAGGGGGGTGAGAAAAACAACAGCTAGCTGCCCACCTTCACTCAAGTATATTCCGTTGTACCTACAAATAGAATATATAATTGTACTTAATTATGCTTGATGCACGTGCATATTGGCCCAAATGTTGGACAAGTAAGAAGAATTAATTATTATGCGAGGGCCATTAAATAGTTTCTGCAAGTTGCTCCTATGCAGCAGGTGATCAATTGTGCTTAATTTGGTTGTGGCTCTTGCACGCCTTTCGGAGTCGAATGTATGCGACGTTCTGAATCAGGATTCCTCCGATATTTTCAAACATCCTTGCGCACATCTTTCACGGGACTAGTGAAACCACGTTGAAAATTAGTTGGAACAAAAGTGAAATGGTAACATCAAATTATATCCATTAAGGTGTACAACATGTCTAAGGTTGATCTGTTTAATTCAGTTACAGCATGTCTGTAGACATATTTATTTACATACGATTGTAGACTTTTCAAGGTGTTTGTACTTGGATGAATTGATCGTTTTAAACAATTAGTTATCCTTGTACAAGGAAAAAATATTTCATATATCAGGCTATTAAGATTTTTTTTGGTACTAAGGTTCGACAGCTATAATTATAAAGATACAACATTAAATTGTTTGATAAATACTAATTGATATAGTTTAAAAGCGAAGGTGAGTTAATATCATACTTGTATGACAAAAGACTTATAATATCTTTATTATTTATGTTCAACTTATTATTTAATAGTCGTATTTTCTACACGCTATTAACTTTTGCCAAGGATTCCTTCCTAATATAACCTGAACTTCTATCTAACAAAATTTACATAATTGGAGATTAGTAGATAAAGATACAAAAATAGTAGAAGGATAATATTATGATACAATATTTACACGCTCGATTGTATATGATGCGACTATATTATTTAAATAATTATATTAGAGGCTTTATTAATAAAAAAAAATTTTGTTGAAGACTTGAAATATTTGTTTGTTTTGTCCAATATCGGAACAATTTATATACACTGCTAAGTTTGTTGAAGAGATAGAATATCACACAACTCTAACTCTAAACCTTAATGTTGGAGTTTTAGGGGAAAAAAACCTCTTTTGTGTATGATTTTTTCATGTTTAAAGGCCGATGTTATTGTGTTGTCTTTTGAAATTAATGTAGACAAGGAAGATGCTGTTTGTTTTTTTATTATGAAGTTTAAATTTAACATTTTTTTGGACATTTACTTATTTTGGATTATTTGTTTCCTTAAATGATCATATATTGTCAAACAATTTATCTGAATAGATAAAGTAGAAAAAATTTACTTTTATTTGAAGTCTGAAGTCTAAATGAAAAATTTTAATTTCAAATATCAAAAATACCTTTAAGAATTCATGTATTTCCTACATTATGTATAAAACTTAACATTTTGTATTATCCTTGAAGTTATTTTCTTTAGATGCTTTATATTTTTATTCACCGTAATATTAACTAAAGCAAAATATTGAACAAATCATATTATGTCTATTGTGATGGATCAAAACTAAAATAACAATATTGACTTTAAAATAAAAGCCGATGTTATAATTACATCTTTTATTATAAAATTAAATTAAGAAACATTGAAAATATTATTTTTATTAATGCTATCAAACTAATCAACTCGTTAAATTTTTCAAATGTGATGAGCAAATATCTGTACCACTTAAAATAATATTTATGTCAAACTACTAACTGTTAAAATTTTCTATTTAAATATTAAAAAAAAAAAATAAACATATCATTCAAACATTTCCATCAAACTATTTAAATTTCAGACAAAAAAAAAAAACGAAATGTATCATTAATTAAAGACAAGGTGCATGGGACAGTATTTGCACTCAGTGCGTATATAACACTTTTGCTTAAAACACCCACTTATAAATTTAAAAAATAAACATTTTTTTATTAGTTACTTTAGTGACAACTTAATCATTTTTTCACTCATTTAAGTCAGATTTGTAACCTCAATTTCTTATTTTCAAGATAAAATTTTACCATCTAACTAGACGGCACTTGTGTATGCTTAACGTGCGCATTTCCTATTTAGATATGAGCATTAAAAAATATCTTTCAGTGATGGCTTATTCAAGTAAATAACGATTTTTTTCATCAGATTCTATTTGACAAAAATTAATGCCTTTATTAATTAGGAATTTATAAGTTTACATGTATTCAGTATTCATCATTTTTTACTATAGAATGTGTAACATTGTCATGAGTTGTTTATATATATATATATATATAACTTGGAAAACAGAGATGTTATTTATGAAAGGAAGAGGAAGTTACAATGCTTGGGTTTAGAGGCTCCAAGACTCGATGCCTCTTCCATAGACAAGGGTTCCCTTTTATAGGCACAAGGGATCCACTATTACATACTATTACACACTGTGTACATTATTGATCCTTATCTCTAAGGAATCTAACTATTCACATGTAACACACATGCTATACAAAATATCTACATATTATTATTATTATATACATATATATGTATGTATATATATATATATATATATATATATATATATATATATATATATATATATATATATATATATATATATATACGTATATGTATATACGTATATGTATATATGTATATACGTATATGTATACATATACATATGTGTGTGTGTGTATATATATATATATATATATATATATATATATATATATATATATATATATATTTATTTATGTATTTATTTATTTATTTATTTATTTATATATATTTATATGAAGTCGTGAGCTTAGCATCGAAACAAGAATTTAGTGGCAGGCTTATATAGCGTTCTGTCGATAATTAAAGTGGGACTCCTATCCCTAACTACTCAAATTTTGAATTTTAGGGAGCATTCACATCAACTTGATTCAAAAATTGGCATCCATATTTATTTGGTGGATTTTATAGATTTCTTTGAGAATAAAAATTCTATTCAATGTTTTTTTTTTTTTTTTGGGAGGGGAGTGAAACATCTTATTGTTTCACTAAACTAATCAAAATTTCCTAATATTTTAAAACACATCCATAACCCTCTAAATGTCAATTTTTTTACTAACCTTACTATTTTACCCTTGATGATTATTTGTATTGATAATATGAATACCATTAATTATTTAATTAATTGAATATTTTTTAATGTAATTAATCAAAATTTAAATCAAGATTATGGGAAAAAGCAAAGGAGTTGTTATAATTTTTTAATTAATTCTTTAATTTTTAAAATTTATTAAAACATAAATGTAAAATTAATATAAAAAAGTTGACACTCAGTGTTGAGTTTGTTTAACTATTTTGTAGACGTAAAGCTTTTATGTTTCAAATCTTAAAGATTTTAGGTTATTTGATGCAAAAAATCCGATAATTTATCAATTTAAAAAACCAACATCATTAGGTGGAGTGGATCATCCCATCCCCATATATACACACACATCTCTAGTAGGATAGAGAAAGTTCTGAATGATGTCGATATATAAATATTAATATAAATTATGAATGGAATGGATGTAAAAAAAATTGTTAAAAGAATAATCTATTTAAGTGTTTAATTAAATTTTATTAAAAATAAAAAATAAATTAATATACTTTAGATATTTATATAGTTTTAATTAAAGAATAATTTTACAAAAAATTTTGAGAGGTGTCCCTTTTAACGTATAAAACGTGTTGTGTTTGAATCCATCTCATGTGAGAGCAGCTTGAGCTTACACTTTGAGTCAAGCTTCGGCCCGACTAAAATCTATCACCGGGCCGGATGTCTAAAAAGAAAAGAGAAATTTTTTGGGCCCGTCATGGGCTTTAAAATGCCCTGTCCGACCCGGCTTTTTGCCGTCCCCTATATAATGGAAAGTGAAAAACAACGGCATTAAACAAGCAAATCCTCCCTCCCTCCTCCAATTCCAATTCAACGACTGCTTACTATAAATCTCTTAGTTGCGCATTCTGTTTTATCTTTCTCTTCCAATCTCTTGGTCAATCGTAGTACGCAGTAGTGAGCTACACCTGACGGTACGTAATTCTCACTGTCCGTAAAGTTTCAGCTTCCGTTCTCTGTTTGCTCCTAGTGATTTGAGTTTTTGTATCCTCGTGCACTGGCCAGTTATGCTCGAAGCGTTTTTAAAATTTTAAGTGATTATCATTCAGTTTTTTGCTGTATTAGAAAAGCAGTTTGCGTGCATTGTTTTTAACAACAGAATTGAATTTTTTTTTTTTTTTTTTTTTTTTACAGTAAAGAGAGAAAATGGAGGAAGAGTCCTCAGGAGGCAATGATACAGGAGTTCGAGTATCAATATTTGAGTATTCAGTTGATAAGCATTTTAAAGCAGTCGACACTATTTCTAAACTTTGTGAAGAGCCAGAGAGTGATGGCCTTGATGAAAGCGATGTTCAACGATTATCCTCCACGGTTACTTTTTTAAGGTAGTTAAATTTTTTATTTGGTATTTAATTATGTGTTAATTTTGATGTGTTTTTAATATAAGTAGGAATTGTTAATTTTGATGTATTTTTAATATAAGTAAGAATTGTGTGTCTGTTCAGAGAATGGAGATATTTCAATTACAGGCCAAGAATCATTAGGTTTGCAAACCAGATGGGAAGTTGTGGGGAAAAGAATGTTTTAAGTGAGATTAACTTGCCTCAATTTTCATCCGCAGCAGTTCCCAAGGTACATCAGTTGAGATTTTTATGTTCATTTAGTCAGCGCATTTAACAACAGTTTATATATAGACTGTGATATTGTTTTGTTTGCATATTGTTGCAAAAGGAGGGATTATGTACCGATGCAAACTCTCTGGTGTCTAGGTACGTTTTAATATTTTGATTTAAATTCAACCTGCATAGATTCTTTATTGTTGTTTTATGTGTGGTTCTTTCAATAGAATTTGAAGAGTTTCCTTATGTATGGGTACTTCATATATGTCAGATGACATGACTGAATTATAAGAATGGTTTCTATATCCCCATCTGTTTCCACATCCCCGTCTGATTAAACTTTTTATATATGTTTCCAAATTTTTCTTATTATATCTTTTCTGCAGCAAAGACTTTGTGATATATGCTGGGGGGTCTGTCTGGGCATTGGATTGGTGTCCCAGAGCTCATGAAAGGCCTGACTGCCAGGTCAAATGTGAGGTACTTGTTGTTTATATATAGAAGACTCGAGTAGGCTTTGTTTGATTTTGGTACAATGTTTGTAAATTTTGATTTTTAATTTTACAGCATCACCAAAATCTTGTCAAATTTTTATTTGGGTGTCAATTCTTCAAGAAATTATTGTACACATGATTCAATCCTAAATTGACCTATTGGAGTTTAGTTCATTTGCTTGGTTTTTTAGCTTGTTATTGATGGCCTCAACTAACTTCCGTAGACACCATTTCTGCTCTGGCCATCTCAGAGATTTTTTTTTTTTTAATGGTTTTTCATTTCCTTACCTATTTTCCCAGAAGCATTTAGGCATTTATTTATTGTAATGTCAGCAAAATCCATGGATTTCAAGACATTATTCTGTAATTTGGCTATATCTTATTATTCTTGCCCTTTTACTATGGGAAAGCATTTTTTCCTGCAAGAAAGGAAAGCTAGAACTTATTCTTTATGGCATTAATTGTTGTCACTTATTTGAATATAATTGAGAGTAGGAATATAAGTGAGAGTAGAATATTGTTGCAATGTATCTCCGCGTTAACCAGACTCTTTCTTTCTGTTTTATTTTTCATTCCTTATTTTATTTTTGGCTTTTTTTTCCCAGTTTATTGCTGTTGCTGCTCATCCTCCTGAATCATGTTATCACAAATTAGGTGCTCCACTTACTGGCCGAGGCATGATTCAGATTTGGTGTATGCTAAATGTTGGTGTGAATGAAGAAGAGGCACAGTCACCAAAGAGAAACCTAAAACGAAAATCACAAAATTTTGAGGACTCAGATGACAAAGCAAGGAGACCAAGAGGGAGACCAAGAAAAAAGCCAACAGATGAAGCTCTTGATGATGATGCTACAAAGGACAAGTTAACACAATTAAAGAGGCCAAGAGGAAGACCTAGAAAAAAACCAAAAGATGAATCTAGTGACAACTTGGATGGTGTTGAACAGTTCCTTCAACCACTTGCTGTTCAACATCCAGAAGATTCATCCAACATGCTAACCATACAAGAAGTTTCTGGGAATACCCTTAGAAAATTTCAGACTTCAACTGAAAGAGCATCTTCATCAAATTCATCCCTTAAAACTCCTCTTCAGAGTAGAAGGTTGAAACCACTTGCTGTTCAACATCCAGAACATTCATCCAACGCACAAACTGTGGAAGAAGTTTCTGGGAATGCCCTTAGAAAACTTCAGACTTCAACTGAAAGAGAATCTTCATCAAATTCATCTCTTAAAACTCCTCCGCAGAGTAGAAGATTGAAACCACTTTCTGTTCAACATACAGAAGATTCATCTAGGTCACTAACTGTAGAAGAAGCTCCTGCGGATACCCTTAGAAAACTTCAAATGTCAACTGAAAAAGCATCTTCATCAAATTCACCCTTTAAAACTCCTGTTAGGAGTCGAAAATTGAAAAGTAATGCAAGAGTACAGAAACATAGTGATGATATATGTCGACCATTATCAAATGTAAACGAAGATGAGGGACCTCCTACTGTGAATCATCAAATATATCATTGCTCTGAACGAGATTTTGCAGCATGTGATGTTTTAGGTGATTTTCTTGCCAAACCAAGCTTGGCTTCTTGTCCTATCCCAAAGGACATTGCTCTTCCTAGGGTTGTATTGTGCCTGGCCCACAATGGAAAAGTTGCATGGGATGTGAAATGGAAGCCAGATAATGCAGTAGATTGCAAGTGCAAGCAACGGCTGGGGTATCTTGCTGTCTTGCTGGGAAATGGATCCCTTGAAGTGTAAGACATCTGCTTGAGTTGTCTAAAATTTTATATCTAGTTTCATTTGTTTTCATGTCTTTCCAGTGTTATTATTTTTCTTGGTGGTTTAGCATCAAAATTTGCATGTTGAGGTCCTGTTTATGTGAATGATCTGTGAAGTGTGTTGCTATTTTTGGGGGGATAAATTAATTAGCTCATAAATACTGGTTGAGGTTAATTTTATATTCAATGCATTGGAATTTGTGCTTCCTTAGACAAAAATACTGTACTAGTAGAAAATATTTAATTACTATTATAAAATACTTTCCTCAGTTTTTTCTTTTATATTGTTAAGCATTTATGAGCCATGACCTTATATGTTATCAATTGTTCGCATCAGACTATGATAAATAGAAATTGCTTGGTCGTATGTTATATGATGCATTACAAGCAATTACAGTGTGTGTGGTGTTATCTGACGATCTCTCTTATCAAATGTAGTTGGGAGGTTCCTCTTCTCCGGACAATGAAAGCTATTTATTTGTCTTCCATGCAAGAGGGGACTGATCCTCGCTTCATAAAATTGGAACCAGTATTCAGATGCTCAATGTTGAAATGTGGTGGCACACAGAGGTAATCTGCATGTCTAATTTTTGTATCTTCTTTTGATAACTAAATTGTAGTTCGATTAGCATCAAAACAAAGAATTTGCTAGTCATAGATAGTCTTAGAGGCCGGATCTTGCAAATTTCCACCTGTGCTGTTAACGAAGTTTCGATATCTTTACATATGAGAGTCCCCCGGATCACTGAATATTTGTTTAGGATATCTGAATCAAACAGAAGTTGTTTAGAAGAAAATAGGTATCATCTATGGGATTGGATATTTAAGTAGATGATTACAGAATTTAGAAAATTAGGGGATTAATTCTCTGTTGCATGACCGAGAATGCATGTCAATGTCATATTGGCATGGTAATTGTCAGGCCTACAATTCTCATTCTTTTTATGATTTTTTATATTTGAATTGGATCCTTGATTTTAAGAAGGCTTTATCTGGAACTGGATGTCATATTTCTCTTAGATCACATGGAGGCCTCAGATTCAAAGGTTGATCATAATTGAACAGAAAAATTTAATGAGGAATATTTGCTTTACCAGCCAAATTCATCTATCGGCTAAATGTCATGACTGTCTAAATTTTTATTGTTTGACATACCTAGGGATATATCTATGATTTACCTGTAGTTTACTTCTATTATACAGCATCCCCTTGACAGTGGAGTGGTCAACCTCACCCCCACATGATTACTTACTGGCAGGGTGCCATGATGGGACGGTAATATATCTTCTATCCTTTTTTGTGTTTCAGTCTGCTCCTAACTTATTTGAGACGTAGATTTCATGCTTTAGATTTGAGAATAAGGGTTTCTGTGTGGGGTCTCTTTAAAATAGATCTGTGAGAGTTACTTGGAGTATATTCTCCAAGCAGTATATGTTGATTAAATTTATGCAGGCATGCACTATCCTAGTTGCTGGTGAGAGTTGGAGAGATTACAGCTTTTTCATTTTTAGTTTTCTGTGTCAGAACTAAAGAATTATACCTTGCACGCAGGTTGCTTTGTGGAAATTTGTTGCAAGTGATTCATCTAAAGGTAAAAACAGTGTATGTCACTTTTCATTTGATATTGTCTTTTGTCTTGCTCACAAGTTCTTGGACTTATGAAGCACTTTAAATAATTTGCCTACTTTATCTTTTACTTGCTGATGTGCAGATTCAAGACCTTTGCTCTGCTTCAGTGCCGATACACTTCCTATTAGAGCAGTTTCATGGGCCGCGGCTGAGAGGTTAGTGATGCTACATGAACTCTAGTTAAGATCTTACTACCAAAAAACAAAAAACATCCAGCTTTAATATATCCTTTTACATACCACTAAAATGATTTTATTTACAATTTTCAGTGATTCAGATAGTGCAAATGTTATAGTCACCGCTGGACATGGAGGCCTAAAGTTTTGGGACATACGGTAAGTACGATGGCTTTTATTATTTTTTCAATTTTAAATGTACAATGCCTTCTCGTTCATTTTTGAAAATTTTCTAGTTTTTTCTTTCTGTGAATTCATCTTGTCATTTTAGATTACTCATTGATTACTTGTGTAATTTTTCTTATAGAAACTTTTTTAATATATGTTGTAGACTTGAATTTTAGTGAAAAATCTTGAGAGTAAGTTACACTCTTATCAGTGAGCACATGTTCCACTAAGGGCATATTTTAATCTTTAGCAAGTTCAATGTGAGATAGAACTTCCATACGTGACTTCCTTCCATATATTACAGTATTGATGGTTGCAGGTAACTGTCCACAAACTTTTATGATGCAATTAAGCTCATGGACTAACAAGCTTTAGCTGAAGTCATAATTTTCAGGCTTCAAAATCAGTCTTTAAAATCTATTTTCATGTCAGTAATTTTGTGACTGTATTTTCTGTGTAGTTGCCTGTGTAGTGTAGACTTGTTACGGCCATTATCTTCAGCTACCTACATTCCATAATGAGTAATGATCCTGGGTGCCTGTTTGAGGTTGGAGTATAATGCATGGATTATCAGTTTTATTTTTTGGATCTACACTATTAGTTTTACTACACATTAGTATCAGTTAGCTGGAAGGGACAAATATCTTCTAAACTTGAATTATGCTAACTGTAGCTATAAATCACAGAGAAAACCTGCCAAACTAGAGCGAAACACAAACTATTGTCACAATTTATATAGGTGATAATTTTTTAGCGTCAGCATACAGAATATATAGATATATTTTACTGATTCAATTTGCACATGATGACCTTTTATCTTTCAAATGAATAAAGTATTATACTAACTTCTGTTTACTAAGGCTGTTAGCTTGTGCTATTTAGTGTTCATCTCCTGAGTCATAATATTTTCTAAGTTGATTTTTCCAATCCTGAATTCTTGATATATTGTGGCCCCCCCCCGCGCAACGCCCCCTTCTTCCAAAATTTATCTGTTTTACGTGATAACGCTTATCCGTTTTACAAGATTAAAGCATGTACTTGAAACAAGAATATTATACAGACATAGGCTATTTCTATTAAACTTTATGCTTGCTTAACCCATGCAAAAACAGTATCATTGCATAGTCACTGAAGAAATTTGTGGTTTTTGCAGTGACCCATTCCGCCCCTTGTGGGACCTTCATCCAGCACCAAAGTTCATATATGGTCTGGATTGGTTGCCAGATCCAGGGTAACCTATGACTTGCTAAAAAAGCACAAATTGCATTCCTAATAGTGATTTTGTTTTAACCTTCAGTTTAAACATTGCTTTTCCACTTTAACAGATGTGTTATTTTATCCTTTGATGATGGAGCAATGAGGATAGTCAGCTTGTTGAAGGCTGCATATGATGTCCCTGCTACTGGAAAACCTTTTGGTGGGACAAAACAACAAGGGTTACACCTTGTTAATTGTTCATCCTTTGCTATCTGGAGTGTGCAAGTGTCACGGTTAACAGGTATATCTCTCATGCTTTGGTTTTAATTATGTGTTTGAATGAATGCTTATGAATTTAATGCACTATTCAAGTTTCTTGCATAGAATTGTTCATGTGAAAACAATTTGAATTGGTCCCCACTTTTTGTTTAATTTTTAATAACCATTGTGCAAGATCACTTAGTTATTTGGTGATTCATCAGAACAAAGGTAATAGTTTTTATCTTTATAGTAATTGCTACCAAACAATCTTGTATAGGATCGTGATTCTTGTCTTTGGAAATTAAAGTGATTTTTATTATTTAATCTTCTATTTATGATGTTTACCCAATCTGGTTGAACTGCAAAATTTCAATGCCCTTATTATGACCAAGTTGATGCATGTCAATTTTAAATTCTAGGCATGGTCGCATACTGCAGTGCAGATGGTACTGTTCATCGTTTCCAAGTGAGTTTAACTTCCTCATTTCCTTTGTCTTTCTGCCTCAAAATCATATTGTATCATGCTTTTCTCGAATCCATTCCTAACGGGAAAATATCAAGTGTCAGGACTTTATTTTGTAATTTTCATTTCCATTTAACATCTTTTTACAAGAAGTATATTGAGGCATAGCGACTTGAACCGTGACATCTCCTTTCAAGTATCTCTATTTTGAAATTTCTTTCTGAACTATCGATCAGATTAGATTATTCTCTATGATGTTTGTCTGTTAAAGTGTTTCTGAGAGGAATTCATAGTTTTCAGTTCCTCAGAACTTAGGTGTGAAAATTATCCACAATTTCATTTTTGCTGCTCACTTTAAATAAAAATGCAGAAAAGAATCCATAGATAAACATCCTTTTAAGTGGCCACTAAGCTTTTAGCTTTTACCTAACCAGATGATCTTGTCTTGACAATAGCTCACAACGAAAGCAGTTGAAAAAGATCATTCACGAAACCGCCCCACACATTTTCTGTGTGGATCCGTGACGGAGGATGAATCAGCTATTACAGTGAATACTCCATTAGACAATGCTCCAGTACCACTGAAGAAGACAGTTCATGATGCTGGGGAAAGATCCATGCGAAGTTTCTTAATTGAGTCAAATTCGTCCAAAAGTCCAAATGATAAGAAGGGGAAAAATGTTTTAAGCTCAGATAATCGACCTTTAGGTAAAAGTGTAAAACTTTTGCAATTTGGTTAATGTTTACCTACTATCCAGTTCTTCAATAACAATTCTCAATTCCTTTATTTTCTGCAGCCCTTTGTTATGGCAATGAACCAGGTGAAGAATCTGAAGGTGATACAACATTGGCAGCTCTTAAGAACAAACAAAAACCGAAATCCAGAAGTAGCAGTAAGAGAAAGGAGGAAGATGATCAAGTGTTGGTGTGCATGGATGAAGAGGCAACGGATATACAGGGTAAGGAAAATGAAAAAGGAGAAGTTGGGAATGGAACAGAAGTTCTACCTCCTAAAGCTGTAGCGATGCATCGAGTGAGATGGAACATGAACAAAGGCAGTGAGAGATGGTTATGTTACGGAGGAGCTGCTGGAATTATTCGATGTCAGGAAATTAGAGTACCTGATATTGATAAGAAGACGGGGAAGAAGATACAGAAATGATCATGAACTTTAACTTCCGGGTATTTAATGATCATATTTATAAGTAGTCTTCTTATCATGTTTATCCCGATCTTTATTTTTAATTGAATCCCTAACAAAATTCAATAAAGTTTATGATATAGCTGTTCGATGATGTAAATATTATATATATTTTAGTAAATGAATAATCCTACATTTGCAAAGTATGAGGTAATTTGTATTCTAACGGTAAATCATAAGATAATTAAGTATTTCATATATTGCGTTCCATCGGCATCGGCCATATCTACTGGACTACAAACTTTGTATTCCAACTCGTAAGTGTTATTGAGTGCTTTTATTATTATTATTATTATTGTAAGAAAGGGTTATTTATTTATTCACATATAGGATTTTCTTGATTTGTTGGTGCAAAGAAACATCTGTTTATTAAAATAAGGGAAGTCGTTGGCATCATGCATATATACGCACGTGATCGTGAATAAGTCTGCTGTTCTAATTCCGAAGTCAGAGACTGGGATCCAAAATACTAGCCACTTAGACGGCGTTTGAAGTCCCTTTGCTCTTTAATTTGCTTCACAGTCAACTCTCTCTCAGCTTTTATCGCGCACAATCGGTGGGAAATTAACTGTTCACCATACTTGCGTGTATATATACCTCAACTCCGAGCCTCCACTTTTTGGTTTTTAGCACACGTAATCAGAGAAAAGGCAAATAGCCAAAAATGAATTCCATTCCAAATCTACCAATATTTTTCTTCGATCTTTTTCTTGCAATTACGTTGGTTAATGGGTCTACCAATGACCATGAAAGAAAGGTGATTTTAGACGATTTATGTTTTAAGTTTTACGGTTCGGTTTTCTCAAACTTAACATTGTAGGTGCAAAAATGTTGGGAATTTATTGTTTTTATAGCACACCTGACTCTCATGCAAGCTTTAGATGTTATCTGTACTCGCTATACATTATGTTTCCTTTGATACGAAAATATTGGATGGTCTTGGTGTGTATACACTTTATTATGTTCAATTTTTATCATCAACTAATTATGAAAGTGTACGTCTACTGTACACTTTCTTTTATTGAATTCTTATTATGTACACCTCTCAATTAATTATGAAAGAGATAATACACATATATTAAAAATCCTTTTAATAAATCATGAAAAAATAAATAAATACACAATAAAAATCTAATGAATGAAGGATTACGTATACACTAAAAGCACCGAAAATTTTTCACAGCGAAGCTTGTAGACTAGTAGCCTCTTCCATTTTTCATTTTATATATTAATGCATGAACACCATCAATGGTTTTAACATGGTCCTATATGAACTAATATTTTTTGATTGACAAACAGCCATACATTGTATACATGGGAAACGTGCCGGAGGAGGCTGGAATATCTGCCGTCAAGGAACATCATAGTTTGCTTACAACGGCAATTGGCGAGTAATAAATCATTGGCTAATTTGCCCATGAATTATACTAGTTAATCACAATTTTAATACATAGAAATTCATTAGTCTTGCCTGTCATGAATCAGCTACCTTAGAGCAATAATATTCTTCAGTGATACATTTCCTAATTAAATTTTAACATCTTACCAAAATTTTCCAGTGAAAAATTAGCTCGAGAATCCAAAATGCACAGCTATGGTAAGAGCTTCAATGGATTTGTCGCGAGACTATTGCCTCATGAAGCAAAGAGATTGTCAGGTACATACACAACACTAATTAGATGTGTAACTCCAATTCTTTAACCAATTTTCAAATTCTAATTTTGTTTCTGCAGAGGAAGAGAGTGTTGTATCTGTGTTTGAAAACACTCGTCGGAAACTTCATACAACAAGAACATGGGATTTTCTGGGAATGTCCGAGAAACTACAAAAAAGGAACTCCAAGGCACAAAGCAATATCATAGTCGGTTTGTTAGATACAGGTTGATGTATATGCAATCTGTGTCATTTCATTAAACTATTTTTTTAATTGAAAAAAAAAAAGGAAATTCTATGTTATTTGATTGATAATTTAAATACTACTGCAGGTATTTGGGTCGAGTCTCCAAGTTTTAATGATAAAGGGTTTGGTCCTCCTCCTGCCAAATGGAAGGGCAAATGTGTTACTGGCGTTAACTTCACTCGCTGCAACAAGTATACACTGCTCCCTCTTTCACAAAAAATAAATAAATATTAATGATAACGATTAGAGGTCTGTCCGAACCTGCATTAATTGTTTGTCAGTTTTGGATTCAGGGGTTGATTTGAGCTTTGTACGATACACTTTACGCCTTAGATTAGCCTATAAATGCACTGTTTATCCCCTCATAACTGGTAATATTACAAGATTTTTGAAAAATTAACACCGCTAAGCACTCGGCACTGAATCCAAATTATGCATTCGTTGTCACCTCATAGCTTGCATTTGATTGAAGTCTCTAATATTGAACAATTTGAACTTGTAAAACGAGAGCAGCAAGGTCATTGGTGCAAGATACTACAACCTAGACAACGCCGTTGATCCCAACACCGATCAAAAGAGTCCAGTCGATACCGACGGCCACGGCACTCACACATCCTCCACGGCCGCCGGGGAAACCGTGAAGGGCGCAAGCTTGTACGGAATAGCTCAAGGTACTGCACGCGGGGGGGTGCCATCAGCCCGCATTGCCATGTACAAGGTGTGCTGGAGTGGTGGCTGCACTGACATGGACATATTGGCCGCTTTTGACGACGCCATTGACGACGGCGTCGACTTAATATCCATTTCCATTGGCGGGCCGTCGAGGAGTTACTTCGACGACCCGATTTCAATCGGATCTTTTCATGCAATGAAGAAGGGAATCTTGACGACGTGCTCCGCCGGGAATGATGGGCCCTACCAGGGGACTGTGGAGAACGTAGCCCCGTGGATTATGACAGTGGCCGCCAGTAGCATTGACAGGAAGTTTGTTACCGCTGTTAAGCTTGGCAACGGCATGAGAACTTCCGTAAGTTTACTCTCCGTTTCGTTTTATTTTACGCGAAAATATTTTTGTTTATACAAAACGCAAAAATGTTGATTTTTTTTTTTTTCAATCAAATTTGGATGAAGGGGATATCAATCAATACATTTTCCCCAAGAAAAGCTATGTACCCTCTCACAAATGGAGCCCGTGCAGCCAACGTTACTGCTGAAATCCACGGAAATATCAGGTATGTAAATGAAATAATGAACTTCCAATTGATTCAATTTTTTTTTAATATTTAATTCTAGTTGTTTATAATCAAAATATATGGGGTGATGAGTGCAGTGCCTGTGATTATGGAACTCTTAGCATGAAAAAAGTGAAGGGAAAGATCGTTTACTGCCTCGGAAGCAGCGGCCAGGACTACAACATCAACCATTTACAGGGAGCTGGCACAATCATGGCCCTTGATGCCCCAACGGACATTGCCTTCGCCACTCTAATAGCTGGAGCTTTTGTGGTTCCTAAAGTTGGCATCAAGATTGATCAATATATCAACTCTACCAAGTACTAGTTAATCGCTAATAACGATTGCAAAATTTGCACGTCATTGACTACAATTAAGCTCTAATAATTTTTTAATTGATGAACTGAGTACAGGAATCCTCAAGCTGTCATATACAAGACAAGAGTCGTTAACACGAGTACTGCCCCCTTCATAGCTTCATTCTCATCGAGGGGTCCTCAAAAGATTACCGTCAACATCTTGAAACCCGATATCGCTGCACCGGGACTAGACATATTAGCTGCATATGCAGAACTGGTGTCACTTACGGGACTGCCAGGCGACAGAAGAATTGTGCCATTCAACATCCTTTCAGGCACATCCATGGCTTGCCCTCATGCTGCGGCTGCGGCAGCCTATGTCAAGTCATTTCACCCTGACTGGTCACCTGCTGCAATCAAATCTGCTCTCATGACCACCGGTAAAGCTAACACCTCCTCTACCCTCACCATATATTTCATTTTCAATTAATCTTCTTCCAGGACACGATCATCTACTAACCTGAAACCAAAATGTCATTCGTCTGCTTTAGCAACACCTATGAAGACGAAATCCGACGATGCAGAGCTAGCGTCAGGATCAGGCCAAATCAATCCAACAAGAGCAGTTCACCCAGGCCTCATCTATGATCTTAACTTGAGCTCCTATGCAAGATTCCTATGCAAGGAAGGCTATAACAGCACAGCGATTGGTCGACTTATTGGCCGTAAGAAGAAATTCAACTGCACTGCCATTAGACCTGCACAGGGATTGGATGGGCTTAACTATCCTTCCATGCATTTTCACCTCACGAATGAGTCCAGCATCTTCGCCATCTTCCATAGGACTGTGACTAATGTGGGCTTAGGAAAATCCATATACAAGGCGACTGTGCATTCCCCGAAGGGCCTCTCAGTTGAGGTCTTCCCCAGAGTTTTGACGTTTAGCAGAACGCGTCAAACGGGATCTTTCACGGTCCTGGTGAAGGGATCAATGCAAAATGGAGATAGGATACTGTCAGCTTCACTAGAGTGGAGCGACAGCAAACACAGTGTTAAGAGCCCTATTCTCGTGTATAAGCAATTGCCTCCCTTGTTTTAAACAAATTTTCTTTTTTAAAAAAAAAAAATCTCGTAGGTCGGGAAACAAAACAGATTGCATATTAGAGCTCACCAGTTTTGATTCTTTCTTGTAAACAAGAGTCGATTGCTTGTACGGTTTTACAACTATTTTCCCTTTTCCCGTTAATTTTTCAGAAATCTACAGGTAGGTTTTTCTGGTTTTCGTTCATAACTTGCATGGTATAAAAATTTTATTTGCCTGCCCTTAAAAGATTGAAACAATGACATATCGTTAATTGGCAATGATCAAGAAGACGGGGAAGAAGATACAGAAATGATCATGAACTTTAACTTCCGGGTATTTAATGATCATATTTATAAGTAGTCTTCTTATCATGTTTATCCCGATCTTTATTTTTAATTGAATCCCTAACAAAATTCAATAAAGTTTATGATGTAGTTGTTCGATGATGTAAATATTATATATATTTTAGTAAATGAATAATCCTACATTTGCAAAGTATGAGGTAATTTGTATTCTAACGGTAAATCATAAGATAATTAAGTATTTCATATATTGCGTTCCATCGGCATCGGCCATATCTACTGGACTACAAACTTTGTATTCCAACTCGTAAGTGTTATTGAGTGCTTTTATTATTATTATTATTATTGTAAGAAAGGGTTATTTATTTATTCACATATAGGATTTTCTTGATTTGTTGGTGCAAAGAAACATCTGTTTATTAAAATAAGGGAAGTCGTTGGCATCATGCATATATACGCACGTGATCGTGAATAAGTCTGCTGTTCTAATTCCGAAGTCAGAGACTGGGATCCAAAATACTAGCCACTTAGACGGCGTTTGAAGTCCCTTTGCTCTTTAATTTGCTTCACAGTCAACTCTCTCTCAGCTTTTATCGCGCACAATCGGTGGGAAATTAACTGTTCACCATACTTGCGTGTATATATACCTCAACTCCGAGCCTCCACTTTTTGGTTTTTAGCACACGTAATCAGAGAAAAGGCAAATAGCCAAAAATGAATTCCATTCCAAATCTACCAATATTTTTCTTCGATCTTTTTCTTGCAATTACGTTGGTTAATGGGTCTACCAATGACCATGAAAGAAAGGTGATTTTAGACGATTTATGTTTTAAGTTTTACGGTTCGGTTTTCTCAAACTTAACATTGTAGGTGCAAAAATGTTGGGAATTTATTGTTTTTCTAGCACACCTGACTCTCATGCAAGCTTTAGATGTTATCTGTACTCGCTATACATTATGTTTCCTTTGATACGAAAATATTGGATGGTCTTGGTGTGTATACACTTTATTATGTTCAATTTTTATCATCAACTAATTATGAAAGTGTACGTCTACTGTACACTTTCTTTTATTGAATTCTTATTATGTACACCTCTCAATTAATTATGAAAGAGATAATACACATATATTAAAAATCCTTTTAATAAATCATGAAAAAATAAATAAATACACAATAAAAATCTAATGAATGAAGGATTACGTATACACTAAAAGCACCGAAAATTTTTCACAGCGAAGCTTGTAGACTAGTAGCCTCTTCCATTTTTCATTTTATATATTAATGCATGAACACCATCAATGGTTTTAACATGGTCCTATATGAACTAATATTTTTTGATTGACGAACAGCCATACATTGTATACATGGGAAACGTGCCGGAGGAGGCTGGAATATCTGCCGTCAAGGAACATCATAGTTTGCTTACAACGGCAATTGGCGAGTAATAAATCATTGGCTAATTTGCCCATGAATTATACTAGTTAATCACAATTTTAATACATAGAAATTCATTAGTCTTGCCTGTCATGAATCAGCTACCTTAGAGCAATAATATTCTTCAGTGATACATTTCCTAATTAAATTTTAACATCTTACCAAAATTTTCCAGTGAAAAATTAGCTCGAGAATCCAAAATGCACAGCTATGGTAAGAGCTTCAATGGATTTGTCGCGAGACTATTGCCTCATGAAGCAAAGAGATTGTCAGGTACATACACAACACTAATTAGATGTGTAACTCCAATTCTTTAACCAATTTTCAAATTCTAATTTTGTTTCTGCAGAGGAAGAGAGTGTTGTATCTGTGTTTGAAAACACTCGTCGGAAACTTCATACAACAAGAACATGGGATTTTCTGGGAATGTCCGAGAAACTACAAAAAAGGAACTCCAAGGCACAAAGCAATATCATAGTCGGTTTGTTAGATACAGGTTGATGTATATGCAATCTGTGTCATTTCATTAAACTATTTTTTTAATTGAAAAAAAAAAGGAAATTCTATGTTATTTGATTGATAATTTAAATACTACTGCAGGTATTTGGGTCGAGTCTCCAAGTTTTAATGATAAAGGGTTTGGTCCTCCTCCTGCCAAATGGAAGGGCAAATGTGTTACTGGCGTTAACTTCACTCGCTGCAACAAGTATACACTGCTCCCTCTTTCACAAAAAATAAATAAATATTAATGATAACGATTAGAGGTCTGTCCGAACCTGCATTAATTGTTTGTCAGTTTTGGATTCAGGGGTTGATTTGAGCTTTGTACGATACACTTTACGCCTTAGATTAGCCTATAAATGCACTGTTTATCCCCTCATAACTGGTAATATTACAAGATTTTTGAAAAATTAACACCGCTAAGCACTCGGCACTGAATCCAAATTATGCATTCGTTGTCACCTCATAGCTTGCATTTGATTGAAGTCTCTAATATTGAACAATTTGAACTTGTAAAACGAGAGCAGCAAGGTCATTGGTGCAAGATACTACAACCTAGACAACACCGTTGATCCCAACACCGATCAAAAGAGTCCAGTCGATACCGACGGCCACGGCACTCACACATCCTCCACGGCCGCCGGGGAAACCGTGAAGGGCGCAAGCTTGTACGGAATAGCTCAAGGTACTGCACGCGGGGGGGTGCCATCAGCCCGCATTGCCATGTACAAGGTGTGCTGGAGTGGTGGCTGCACTGACATGGACATATTGGCCGCTTTTGACGACGCCATTGACGACGGCGTCGACTTAATATCCATTTCCATTGGCGGGCCGTCGAGGAGTTACTTCGACGACCCGATTTCAATCGGATCTTTTCATGCAATGAAGAAGGGAATCTTGACGACGTGCTCCGCCGGGAATGATGGGCCCTACCAGGGGACTGTGGAGAACGTAGCCCCGTGGATTATGACAGTGGCCGCCAGTAGCATTGACAGGAAGTTTGTTACCGCTGTTAAGCTTGGCAACGGCATGAGAACTTCCGTAAGTTTACTCTCCGTTTCGTTTTATTTTACGCGAAAATATTTTTGTTTATACAAAACGCAAAAATGTTGATTTTTTTTTTTTTCAATCAAATTTGGATGAAGGGGATATCAATCAATACATTTTCCCCAAGAAAAGCTATGTACCCTCTCACAAATGGAGCCCGTGCAGCCAACGTTACTGCTGAAATCCACGGAAATATCAGGTATGTAAATGAAATAATGAACTTCCAATTGATTCAATTTTTTTTTAATATTTAATTCTAGTTGTTTATAATCAAAATATATGGGGTGATGAGTGCAGTGCCTGTGATTATGGAACTCTTAGCATGAAAAAAGTGAAGGGAAAGATCGTTTACTGCCTCGGAAGCAGCGGCCAGGACTACAACATCAACCATTTACAGGGAGCTGGCACAATCATGGCCCTTGATGCCCCAACGGACATTGCCTTCGCCACTCTAATAGCTGGAGCTTTTGTGGTTCCTAAAGTTGGCATCAAGATTGATCAATATATCAACTCTACCAAGTACTAGTTAATCGCTAATAACGATTGCAAAATTTGCACGTCATTGACTACAATTAAGCT
This sequence comes from Murraya paniculata, assembly GCA_030449075.1. Lineage (NCBI taxonomy): Eukaryota > Viridiplantae > Streptophyta > Magnoliopsida > Sapindales > Rutaceae > Murraya > Murraya paniculata. The sequence goes on from JAEVFN010000003.1 coordinate 85,828, forward strand.
CTAATAATTTTTTAATTGATGAACTGAGTACAGGAATCCTCAAGCTGTCATATACAAGACAAGAGTCGTTAACACGAGTACTGCCCCCTTCATAGCTTCATTCTCATCGAGGGGTCCTCAAAAGATTACCGTCAACATCTTGAAACCCGATATCGCTGCACCGGGACTAGACATATTAGCTGCATATGCAGAACTGGTGTCACTTACGGGACTGCCAGGCGACAGAAGAATTGTGCCATTCAACATCCTTTCAGGCACATCCATGGCTTGCCCTCATGCTGCGGCTGCGGCAGCCTATGTCAAGTCATTTCACCCTGACTGGTCACCTGCTGCAATCAAATCTGCTCTCATGACCACCGGTAAAGCTAACACCTCCTCTACCCTCACCATATATTTCATTTTCAATTAATCTTCTTCCAGGACACGATCATCTACTAACCTGAAACCAAAATGTCATTCGTCTGCTTTAGCAACACCTATGAAGACGAAATCCGACGATGCAGAGCTAGCGTCAGGATCAGGCCAAATCAATCCAACAAGAGCAGTTCACCCAGGCCTCATCTATGATCTTAACTTGAGCTCCTATGCAAGATTCCTATGCAAGGAAGGCTATAACAGCACAGCGATTGGTCGACTTATTGGCCGTAAGAAGAAATTCAACTGCACTGCCATTAGACCTGCACAGGGATTGGATGGGCTTAACTATCCTTCCATGCATTTTCACCTCACGAATGAGTCCAGCATCTTCGCCATCTTCCATAGGACTGTGACTAATGTGGGCTTAGGAAAATCCATATACAAGGCGACTGTGCATTCCCCGAAGGGCCTCTCAGTTGAGGTCTTCCCCAGAGTTTTGACGTTTAGCAGAACGCGTCAAACGGGATCTTTCACGGTCCTGGTGAAGGGATCAATGCAAAATGGAGATAGGATACTGTCAGCTTCACTAGAGTGGAGCGACAGCAAACACAGTGTTAAGAGCCCTATTCTCGTGTATAAGCAATTGCCTCCCTTGTTTTAAACAAATTTTCTTTTTTAAAAAAAAAAAATCTCGTAGGTCGGGAAACAAAACAGATTGCATATTAGAGCTCACCAGTTTTGATTCTTTCTTGTAAACAAGAGTCGATTGCTTGTACGGTTTTACAACTATTTTCCCTTTTCCCGTTAATTTTTCAGAAATCTACAGGTAGGTTTTTCTGGTTTTCGTTCATAACTTGCATGGTATAAAAATTTTATTTGCCTGCCCTTAAAAGATTGAAACAATGACATATCGTTAATTGGCAATGATCAAGAAGACGGGGAAGAAGATACAGAAATGATCATGAACTTTAACTTCCGGGTATTTAATGATCATATTTATAAGTAGTCTTCTTATCATGTTTATCCCGATCTTTATTTTTAATTGAATCCCTAACAAAATTCAATAAAGTTTATGATGTAGTTGTTCGATGATGTAAATATTATATATATTTTAGTAAATGAATAATCCTACATTTGCAAAGTATGAGGTAATTTGTATTCTAACGGTAAATCATAAGATAATTAAGTATTTCATATATTGCGTTCCATCGGCATCGGCCATATCTACTGGACTACAAACTTTGTATTCCAACTCGTAAGTGTTATTGAGTGCTTTTATTATTATTATTATTATTGTAAGAAAGGGTTATTTATTTATTCACATATAGGATTTTCTTGATTTGTTGGTGCAAAGAAACATCTGTTTATTAAAATAAGGGAAGTCGTTGGCATCATGCATATATACGCACGTGATCGTGAATAAGTCTGCTGTTCTAATTCCGAAGTCAGAGACTGGGATCCAAAATACTAGCCACTTAGACGGCGTTTGAAGTCCCTTTGCTCTTTAATTTGCTTCACAGTCAACTCTCTCTCAGCTTTTATCGCGCACAATCGGTGGGAAATTAACTGTTCACCATACTTGCGTGTATATATACCTCAACTCCGAGCCTCCACTTTTTGGTTTTTAGCACACGTAATCAGAGAAAAGGCAAATAGCCAAAAATGAATTCCATTCCAAATCTACCAATATTTTTCTTCGATCTTTTTCTTGCAATTACGTTGGTTAATGGGTCTACCAATGACCATGAAAGAAAGGTGATTTTAGACGATTTATGTTTTAAGTTTTACGGTTCGGTTTTCTCAAACTTAACATTGTAGGTGCAAAAATGTTGGGAATTTATTGTTTTTATAGCACACCTGACTCTCATGCAAGCTTTAGATGTTATCTGTACTCGCTATACATTATGTTTCCTTTGATACGAAAATATTGGATGGTCTTGGTGTGTATACACTTTATTATGTTCAATTTTTATCATCAACTAATTATGAAAGTGTACGTCTACTGTACACTTTCTTTTATTGAATTCTTATTATGTACACCTCTCAATTAATTATGAAAGAGATAATACACATATATTAAAAATCCTTTTAATAAATCATGAAAAAATAAATAAATACACAATAAAAATCTAATGAATGAAGGATTACGTATACACTAAAAGCACCGAAAATTTTTCACAGCGAAGCTTGTAGACTAGTAGCCTCTTCCATTTTTCATTTTATATATTAATGCATGAACACCATCAATGGTTTTAACATGGTCCTATATGAACTAATATTTTTTGATTGACGAACAGCCATACATTGTATACATGGGAAACGTGCCGGAGGAGGCTGGAATATCTGCCGTCAAGGAACATCATAGTTTGCTTACAACGGCAATTGGCGAGTAATAAATCATTGGCTAATTTGCCCATGAATTATACTAGTTAATCACAATTTTAATACATAGAAATTCATTAGTCTTGCCTGTCATGAATCAGCTACCTTAGAGCAATAATATTCTTCAGTGATACATTTCCTAATTAAATTTTAACATCTTACCAAAATTTTCCAGTGAAAAATTAGCTCGAGAATCCAAAATGCACAGCTATGGTAAGAGCTTCAATGGATTTGTCGCGAGACTATTGCCTCATGAAGCAAAGAGATTGTCAGGTACATACACAACACTAATTAGATGTGTAACTCCAATTCTTTAACCAATTTTCAAATTCTAATTTTGTTTCTGCAGAGGAAGAGAGTGTTGTATCTGTGTTTGAAAACACTCGTCGGAAACTTCATACAACAAGAACATGGGATTTTCTGGGAATGTCCGAGAAACTACAAAAAAGGAACTCCAAGGCACAAAGCAATATCATAGTCGGTTTGTTAGATACAGGTTGATGTATATGCAATCTGTGTCATTTCATTAAACTATTTTTTTAATTGAAAAAAAAAAAGGAAATTCTATGTTATTTGATTGATAATTTAAATACTACTGCAGGTATTTGGGTCGAGTCTCCAAGTTTTAATGATAAAGGGTTTGGTCCTCCTCCTGCCAAATGGAAGGGCAAATGTGTTACTGGCGTTAACTTCACTCGCTGCAACAAGTATACACTGCTCCCTCTTTCACAAAAAATAAATAAATATTAATGATAACGATTAGAGGTCTGTCCGAACCTGCATTAATTGTTTGTCAGTTTTGGATTCAGGGGTTGATTTGAGCTTTGTACGATACACTTTACGCCTTAGATTAGCCTATAAATGCACTGTTTATCCCCTCATAACTGGTAATATTACAAGATTTTTGAAAAATTAACACCGCTAAGCACTCGGCACTGAATCCAAATTATGCATTCGTTGTCACCTCATAGCTTGCATTTGATTGAAGTCTCTAATATTGAACAATTTGAACTTGTAAAACGAGAGCAGCAAGGTCATTGGTGCAAGATACTACAACCTAGACAACGCCGTTGATCCCAACACCGATCAAAAGAGTCCAGTCGATACCGACGGCCACGGCACTCACACATCCTCCACGGCCGCCGGGGAAACCGTGAAGGGCGCAAGCTTGTACGGAATAGCTCAAGGTACTGCACGCGGGGGGGTGCCATCAGCCCGCATTGCCATGTACAAGGTGTGCTGGAGTGGTGGCTGCACTGACATGGACATATTGGCCGCTTTTGACGACGCCATTGACGACGGCGTCGACTTAATATCCATTTCCATTGGCGGGCCGTCGAGGAGTTACTTCGACGACCCGATTTCAATCGGATCTTTTCATGCAATGAAGAAGGGAATCTTGACGACGTGCTCCGCCGGGAATGATGGGCCCTACCAGGGGACTGTGGAGAACGTAGCCCCGTGGATTATGACAGTGGCCGCCAGTAGCATTGACAGGAAGTTTGTTACCGCTGTTAAGCTTGGCAACGGCATGAGAACTTCCGTAAGTTTACTCTCCGTTTCGTTTTATTTTACGCGAAAATATTTTTGTTTATACAAAACGCAAAAATGTTGATTTTTTTTTTTTTCAATCAAATTTGGATGAAGGGGATATCAATCAATACATTTTCCCCAAGAAAAGCTATGTACCCTCTCACAAATGGAGCCCGTGCAGCCAACGTTACTGCTGAAATCCACGGAAATATCAGGTATGTAAATGAAATAATGAACTTCCAATTGATTCAATTTTTTTTTAATATTTAATTCTAGTTGTTTATAATCAAAATATATGGGGTGATGAGTGCAGTGCCTGTGATTATGGAACTCTTAGCATGAAAAAAGTGAAGGGAAAGATCGTTTACTGCCTCGGAAGCAGCGGCCAGGACTACAACATCAACCATTTACAGGGAGCTGGCACAATCATGGCCCTTGATGCCCCAACGGACATTGCCTTCGCCACTCTAATAGCTGGAGCTTTTGTGGTTCCTAAAGTTGGCATCAAGATTGATCAATATATCAACTCTACCAAGTACTAGTTAATCGCTAATAACGATTGCAAAATTTGCACGTCATTGACTACAATTAAGCTCTAATAATTTTTTAATTGATGAACTGAGTACAGGAATCCTCAAGCTGTCATATACAAGACAAGAGTCGTTAACACGAGTACTGCCCCCTTCATAGCTTCATTCTCATCGAGGGGTCCTCAAAAGATTACCGTCAACATCTTGAAACCCGATATCGCTGCACCGGGACTAGACATATTAGCTGCATATGCAGAACTGGTGTCACTTACGGGACTGCCAGGCGACAGAAGAATTGTGCCATTCAACATCCTTTCAGGCACATCCATGGCTTGCCCTCATGCTGCGGCTGCGGCAGCCTATGTCAAGTCATTTCACCCTGACTGGTCACCTGCTGCAATCAAATCTGCTCTCATGACCACCGGTAAAGCTAACACCTCCTCTACCCTCACCATATATTTCATTTTCAATTAATCTTCTTCCAGGACACGATCATCTACTAACCTGAAACCAAAATGTCATTCGTCTGCTTTAGCAACACCTATGAAGACGAAATCCGACGATGCAGAGCTAGCGTCAGGATCAGGCCAAATCAATCCAACAAGAGCAGTTCACCCAGGCCTCATCTATGATCTTAACTTGAGCTCCTATGCAAGATTCCTATGCAAGGAAGGCTATAACAGCACAGCGATTGGTCGACTTATTGGCCGTAAGAAGAAATTCAACTGCACTGCCATTAGACCTGCACAGGGATTGGATGGGCTTAACTATCCTTCCATGCATTTTCACCTCACGAATGAGTCCAGCATCTTCGCCATCTTCCATAGGACTGTGACTAATGTGGGCTTAGGAAAATCCATATACAAGGCGACTGTGCATTCCCCGAAGGGCCTCTCAGTTGAGGTCTTCCCCAGAGTTTTGACGTTTAGCAGAACGCGTCAAACGGGATCTTTCACGGTCCTGGTGAAGGGATCAATGCAAAATGGAGATAGGATACTGTCAGCTTCACTAGAGTGGAGCGACAGCAAACACAGTGTTAAGAGCCCTATTCTCGTGTATAAGCAATTGCCTCCCTTGTTTTAAACAAATTTTCTTTTTTAAAAAAAAAAAAATCTCGTAGGTCGGGAAACAAAACAGATTGCATATTAGAGCTCACCAGTTTTGATTCTTTCTTGTAAACAAGAGTCGATTGCTTGTACGGTTTTACAACTATTTTCCCTTTTCCCGTTAATTTTTCAGAAATCTACAGGTAGGTTTTTCTGGTTTTCGTTCATAACTTGCATGGTATAAAAATTTTATTTGCCTGCCCTTAAAAGATTGAAACAATGACATATCGTTAATTGGCAATTGCCAGTGTGCAACAATTTACATAGTTATCAGCCTGGGATGAGAGGTCTAAGTCCCCATACGAAAGGGAAAAATTGATGCACAGTTTTAGAAGAAAATAATATTATTCCCAGAGTCTTCATCTTCAGCACTGACAGTAATAGACAACTAGGATTAGCTAATGTATTGCGAATTCCTGTAAATATAGGAAAGGCGAATGGTTATGCAAGTTCAGCAGAAATGGACTCACCAAATCTGGAAACTAGATTGCCAAAAGCTGAACTTACCGAACAATTTTTGCTGCACAGTGGTATGTTTCTTAAAGTTACAAAAGATCCGCTACAAACATGTCACTTCTCAACTCCTCTCCAGCTGCTCCTTTCTCAAGTCAAAACCCACCATCAAAATGGCAGCGTCAGTTTCTTAATGTAAGTTTCTTCTCACCAAAACTTCTAGACAGCAGTTAGAACTTGGTACACTTTACTCTTGAACGCATTGATCTGACACAAAGCCTTAAATGTGTTAAGATATAAGGATAAAACAATAGGGCCAACCTCAATTTTTGGCCCATTTTAGACGACATAGGAAGACCTCCAACAACCTGCAACAGTGTCCTAGGGATGAGCACCCAGTCACAGAGTCTCATTTCCTTTAAATAGCCCTTCTATGCTTCTAGCCAGTGGTCTGATCTGGCTTACGCTTTGAGAATTTTTTGTCCCGGTCCAACCAAACCTTCAAAGAAGCTCAACACTGCATCCGACATTGACGGCCATGGAGATTTTTCAGCTTTGTAAGTTCCTTCCTCCTCTTTCTTGCCTCAGCTGCTGCAGCTGCATCCACCAGTTTCTTACTGGAATAGTTGACTGGTTCTTGTTTCTTCTCTGAAGGACTCACAAGATGGTTGGCCATCTTAGAAACAGCCTCAATATGGCCAGTGTAATCAGACTGCCGTACAGTATCATGTTTAACGATAAATGAACTCCCAACAGAGGACGGTGGCGGTGTAAGCGTTGCTTCTCTTGTGAAACGCCCAATTTGCTGGCAACCTCCATCTTGAGAGGATTCGGTGACAGGAATATCATTGAGATCATCATAACTTTGAGCTTCTGGTAAACCATATGCTTCATTTTTAATTTTTACGGGCAACAAGAAATGATGATTCTCCTTATCTGCAGTCATTTTTGAAGACGAACCACTGCCATCCCCATTATAGGCAGAAGTTTCATCTCGTAGGACCTTTAGGCTGTTGGAGATTGAAGCATGAAATCCACTGCCACTAACATGAAGAGGGAAGAACCAAGGGCATGGCACTACATATAGAGGAGCTCTTGCCACATTACTATCTGTGGGGTTTTCTTGCTCCTGAGAGGAAGCAAGCTTACCAGTTATTGACGTAGAAATGTTTGATGGAAAGGTGACTGCATTTTGGATCCCATGTCGCGATGGGACAGGCTGTGAAGATTGAATGATGGAAGGCCAGCCCAGTGGCGTGAGAGAATGGTGATTGCACAAGAGCAATGGGCAGTTTGTAGGAGAGGAAGACATCTCCGCATGGGCTGACTTAACCTCTCCTTGAGTTTCCCCAACCTCAGCTTTTATTACTTTCGCCACCTGCAAAATGGGAGAGCATGTCAGGGCATCGTACATTTTATGCTACAATATCTAACAAATTAAAAATAAACAATCCTCTTACCTGTGCCTTCAAATGCTTATTTATGGTCTCCAAAGACTGATATTCTTTAACAGCCAACTCCTTTTCCTTCTCAACAGAAATGCCACCAAATGTGGAAAGAGTCAGTTTGCAATCTAATGTGAATTCAAGAACAACTATATGAAGATATAATAGCCTTGTAAGCAAGATAATTATTTTTTAGAAACTACTGTCAGCCAGATGCCTAATTGCAAGACAGTGATACTTCAGGGCAGGGAAAACTGCCTACCCTCCTTAAACTTTCATTCTCCCGTGATAGATCAGCAGCTTTTCTGGTTAACTCCTCACACAGAGCCTGAATCAAGTTTACAGAGGATGCACAATTAGAGCAAGACATCAGTTGCTCACTTCAGGGATTAGAAAGCATCTCTTTACTTGACATAATAATGTACATTAGCTTAAATGCTTCAAATGCAAACTGATTAAATTATTATAGGCATTGAATAATTGTGATGCAAAGAGATAAGCTCGATAGCTAACACAGGATAATTGGGAAGAATAAAGTTGATCACTAGACATCATTCAGATACTCCAATCATACCAAAGAAAATCCATACGAGAAGAGAGAAAAAACAATTGTGAAATTATAAAGAAAACCAGGTCATTTGGGACATAACAATCAGAATCTGAAAGTTGTACATCAGTAATATACACAAACTGGGAACAAACAGCTTACTTGTCGGCGACGAATGGTCTGCCTAGCTGATTCTCTGTTTGCTAATATTCTACGTACTCTTCGCTCTTCCTTTTCAGCCTGAGTGGCAAATCTTCAGTTACAAATAAAGAACATTTAACAGAGCAAAATTTCTGAGGACTCTAGAAGCTTTTAATACCTCAGTTAAATTTTGCCTGGACCTGCCACCAGCCATTGACATGTAGCTTGTGGCACACGAAGAACTTCGTTTATGTGATTCAGCATCTTGGTCAGCTTTTACTGGTTTTATTAATATATTGCCACGTGCAGTTTGATCCCACTGCTGATCCGACATTACTTGCTCCTGCTATAAACAAAAATATTGCTCAAGTCCTGCACAGAATAGTGCGACTTGGTGACAGACCGCTATAAGTTTTCAAATTTAACAGACCAGTTGACTCATCAAATTCTCATCTGCTTACAATTACTACTCTTGCATTCAACAGAAAAGGCATGGGCACAGGAATTGATTTACTGGATGTAGGAAGCAAAGGCGAAAATTAAAATTTGTCTTGAATGGAGAACTCAGGACGCTCTTTTGCATTAAATTAACAAGCTTTTTGTTCATTAACCCAAAAAGCATTCCTTCAGTATAATGATTTATCTTAACCTGAATTATAATGAAAAAAAGAAACAGTGCTAACACAATTTGTTTTCACATAAGCTTCCAATTAATGACATGTTAAGGAAGTCTCTTATCAGCATAAAGAACTGGATATGGAGGAGGAGGGGGGGGAATTCAAGAACCTATTGAACTTCTAACCCGTGGTACCAAGTCAGTCATAGAATCAAACAATCTCATATCAGTCGCGTTATGATGTAACAACAAAGTGATACACATGGAAAACACCTATCTGTTGAACATACAGATAAACAGGAAGGAAACCGTACCCACCGACATCTCTTCCTTTTAGATCTCCTAATTCAGAGTAATATAAAAATAATCACATGAACAGAGGCTCTTTTTTTTTTTTTTCCTGCTGGGTCCACGAGTACATCCTCAACTGTCGAGGCGAGGCATATCATAAGGTTGTTAAACTCAATCTCATGGGAACAACTAAAATATAATTCCTAAAATTAAAATTCAAAATGTATCCTGCTATTTCTATAACTATTGATCAGCTGCTAATAAAGCTAGGAGTTGAAGGATCATCACACATAATGAAAAATGTAAAATAAAATAAAAAGAGCAAGCCAAAACAAACATTCGTTCGATCCATCACTCGCTTCTGCTGATCAAAATGACATTCAATTTTATTATTCGGCACATAAACCAAATATTGTTCCCATAATCATTTTCCAACCGTTGAATTAATAGAGAACTAAAAATTACCCTGCTTCCTAAAAATAGAAAAAGAAAAAAGTTTACAATCTTTTAACGAAATAAATTATTCTATTTCACTTGCTACTTTAGAGCAAATAAAAACCAACCACTAAATTCACAAAAATAGCGATCAATTAAAAAATAATAGCTAAAATTCGAAAACTAACATCAATGGGATCCGAACAGGGTGGCTCCGGGCCTAGCGGGTTCATGTCCGACCCGGATTGACCAGGAGGTGACTCGGTCTTGACTCGCTTCTTGACTCGTTTCCCTTTGCATCCCCAATTCGTCGCCGTTTCAGCAGCACCGCTGCCACCGCCGTTCTCTATCATTGCTAAATGAGCCAAATCCGCCAGCGCCTCCGCCGCCTCAAGCTCCATATCCACCATCCGATCCTCCGCACTCTCCGCCGGAGAACTCCGCAACGACGCCGTCGAAGAACTCGAAACCGAACCGCTCTCTAAATCCATTACACTTCGCTCGCACAGAAGGATTCAAAAGGAAAAAAAATTATAATAAGAAGAAAAAACAATAAATTTTTATACTCTATCTTTTATTTTATCGTTGCTACTTCAAAGAAAGGTTTTAGTACTACTACTTGCACTAGGTTTGATGAGCAGATGCAAGCTAGCAGCACAGAGATAGTGGTTGAATGCAACGTGTCTTGCCAACTGGTACCAGACATCTATTGCTCACTCACGCCGATGTATCCCTGATCGCCACGTATAAGGGTATGGCCACGTAGACTAATTGGCACGTGATATATCGCACGTACGGCAAGTGGGTTGTTTAGGTTGCAGATTGGGGAACATTTATGTGCACGTGGTAGCGCCGATGTGGAACACGTGTGGTCTTTCTATTCTGGGCTTATGTTTTTATTATTATTTTTTCAGTTTAGCAAAGGCTTTTGCTTGGTTTCATAGGGTGTTTGGGAGACACGTGGAAATCAGATGATCAGAAGATAACTTTTGTCTTCATATTAGGGTTCTTCTTTAATGGGAAAAGTTTTGGATATTTTTATTAATATTTGGTTGGAAGAAATGGTGGGAGGAGAGGAGACGAATGGAAAGGAGAGTAAAAGAAAGAAAATAAGTGAAAAAAGATAATAAATCTTATTTTTATTATATGATTGCACATGAAATTTAATTTTTTCCACTTATTTTTTTTTATTATCCTCCTTTCCTCTGCACTCCTCTTCTTGTGTTTCTTCAAACTAAAAATGATATGAAATACATTTTGGTATACTATTCTTTATTATTCATTCTTTATCATATGTATATTTTAACTGATTAGGATAATTTACATACGCCTGTGTTAAATATTTAATAAATAATGAACAATGCTCTCGAGGTAACCAAAGATCTTCTATTCTTTACAATAATAAGTTGGTTGAATTTATTATCATTTTATAGTTATAATAATAAAAAAATAAAAATATTTTTTTAAAAAAATTAATATCATTCCCATATAAAACATACGTTCCAGATATTTTTCACTTATTAGGTTTGATTACTTTATTTTTAGGGTTATATTTTTACTGTTTAAACATTGTTAGATGGCTAAAAAATCAACAAAAATTAACAAGATTTGAGTATTTGATGATGCACAAATTATGAATATAGTGCTTGATCGTAAAATACGGTACTTCTAAAACACCGTAGTCACAAGCTCACTGACTCACGTTATCCAAGTACATGTAATAGCACAAGAAAAAGGATCATGATTTTGTTAATAAATTATGCCTAGCAATCAATTATGTATAATTGGATCTGCTTTGCACCGTCATCATATCCGTATCGAATTTGGGAACCAAATGTTACACAGTGACTTATATAATATTAGGTCCAAAATTGTATACTCTAGTTTTTTTTTTTTTTAATTCTACGAACGGGAAAAGGTAATAAAATAAAATTCAATCTTCGACATTGACCACTTTTACTAATAGGTGACAAACATTTAGAAGTGAAGGTATGGGCATGTCTCAGCGGTGCGGTGCACCGTTCGTCACAGCTGTGTCAACTTGCTTCCCAACTGGCTTAATATTACACTAAATTAAATCTTTATGTCACTGCATTGAAAGATAAGAAAGAAAAACAAGATGATTGCAAGTGTTGAAAATAGATTAAAACTTCGGCTGATACAGTAGTAGCTGGTGCCCGGTGACATAGATCATGCACTCGACACTTGCTGCATGCATGCACATGAAGCTAGAGTTTTTGCTAGGGGTCCCCACTTCATTCAAGCGAATGCAAAATGTTTCTTTAAGTGGCCCCCTTCATTCATGATCGTCTAATGTGGCACCGACAAAGATTAACTCTCTCCTCTCTCTCTGTCTCTCGTTTCTTTCATCGGTTGGCCCATCGTGTAACTATCGTCATGTGTGTTGCCATTCTGTTTTATCAATTGCAAAATGCAAATTTCAAATTTATCGTCACAAGCTTCAATTATTTCCTCTCTCTTTTATTGGGAGTTTAAATAATAATAATTATTATTATATCTTTTCTAAAATAATTTTCATACCTGTAATCTTAACGAGTGGTCCTTACAAGATTACTCTTTCATAATTAATATACATTTATTCTTTAAAGTTTTGTAGTGGAGGAAGATCCTTAATTTTGATTTGGTATTAAACAAACAAACTTTTGGAGTAGTTTCGTGCAAAATTAACAATGCTACCGTCTGCAATCAAACTGCAAAATTAACAATACTACTCTCTGCAATTATGATTTGATCATGATTTTGTTAATTTAGTGCAAATTTTTTCCCTCCTTCTGCGCAAATCTAAGGATTTTAAATTTAGTTTGTGAAATGAAACTTGAAAAACAGTGCGGTTAATGGTTTCAGTATATCGATATTTTATTTTCTATATGTTTCATTACAAGAAAGGTTAAAAGCATAATCTTCTTTAAGTAATTCACAATTTTATTAAAATCATAATCTTCAACAGATAATGGGACAGCGTTTTTTATTAGGTTGTCTTACGTCAAGTGCAAAAAAGATAACTCATCTGAAATTTAACATAAGTAGTTATAAATTTCAAAGTTTATAGAAATCTTTGAAGTAAAAGTTTTGTGAGAGGTCTCATGAAAGTTCCTAATTTTCATCCGATCAGAATGTGAAATCTCAGCTAATTTTAGTTAATTGCTGATCAATTTGAAAGTGTTCCAATGGATTCAACATTTCAGTTGTTCTCACTTCTTTGGACATAGTTAAACTCCTGCACATCTATTTTTAGCTATTTGTTTGTTCATTTGTTTCTACTTTAATGGATTCAATATTGTTGACAGGTGCCTGCAAGTGTTAAACGTAATCAAACGTGAATATTCTGTTTTACAAAACAAATTTTAGATCCCAGTTCAGGTAATTCCATAGCATATATGATTCGTTCCAAGTTAACATTTTCACACAACCTAACGATGACTTTCATCTTGGTGGGTGCAGCTTGAGAAGGGCATGTATGCCGATGGATTTCAATCTCCAGTAACTTGACAGAACAGCACAATTGGTGCTTGGTCAGCCTAAAGATTTCCAAGAAATGGTTGCCGGTTGATACTAAAGATTTCAAGTAATCGTTAGCAGTTGATAGTTAGCATATATTTCAGCCGCTGCAGATTTTCAAATTTGATAAAATAAGTGTATTGCACTGAAGGCTGTGAGAGAATAGCTCTTTTCACCCTCAAATAAATGTTTAACCATTGAATCAGATCGTATTTTCATTTTTCCTTTTTTTCGTTTATTCTGAATATCGGGCTTGCGGTATATTAATGAATAAATTATGTTTGATGAAGGCTTAAGTCGATTTTGTTCGTCATATAATTGCTGAAATCTTTCCCGAGCATGGACTGTTAACCTTAGAAATTGAGCGAGCAATGCGATATGCTGCCAAATTCCGCAACTCCGGCTTCCCAGTGTGTGTCTTAGGTCTACAAGTTTTACTCATCTAAAATTCTCGAGTCAATCTGGAAACCCGGATTATCAAATCACTACTCCTAAAAGTCGTAGTGGCAGCCAGATATAGGATGAATTGGAAAATGTGTCGCAGGACTAGGGATATCTAAACGGATACTTAATGGTAACGAACATAATTAGATGCAAATTTTTCGTTACAGATATTAGCATTATTAAGGGCTATAAGTGACATCCAGAGGAGATTAGATAAGACAATCATTAGAGTCCACTTGGCAGGAAAATCAAAACTGATAGATAATGATTCACGGATCTAAGGTGGTACGACCATTAGTGACATCTGGTATGGGATGAGCTGCAGGTGATGTCGGACTGGTTACCCGCTTGTAGTAAACTGGTGTTGGAGGCGTAGGCGGGGTTCTTGGAGATAGGTTAACAAACTCCAATGCCTGTACTCTCAATTCAACGGGATAGTCAGCAACACATCCGATTCTTGGCCCAGCTCCAGTCGTCCACTTAAGCGAGAGCTGATGTCCTAATTGATATGAATTTACCGCCTTCTTAGAATTGATCCTTTGCAATATGGATTTTCTAGGCACATCAGCCCTAGGGCTCAGAAGCCCACCAGATAGAGTCCTTTCATAATTACTTTTTGTCTCTTGTTTTGCTGTGGAAAGATTTTCCTCCTCTTCCTTCGGCATTTCAGGATCAGTAGACTCTGAGTCTCCTGATGCTTCCACTCCACTTTCAGCTCCAATAGTTTTGCCATCACAGTAACTATCAGAATACTCTTCACCAGCTTTTTCTACCTGAATAGGAGATGCCACATTCAATCATTAATAAACATACTACAAGCAATGTAAGCAAGAAATGATAAATTCTTTAATTAGCAAATTTAACTTGATTTTATGGGAACTATGACCACCACATTCATGAAAAAAATTCTCAGTGGCAATATAAATGTGTAGAACAAGTAATATGAGAGGGAAGAATTACCTCAACTTCATCCATGTTCACTCCATTTTCCTTGAGAAAGGATAAAAAGCTATGAAGCCTGTCATCAGTTGGCCGATAATGGCCACTATATGCGGAGATTGTCTGAGAGACATGATAATTAAGGATCAGATGCCACGCATAATTATATTATACCATACCTTCAGTTGGGCATAGCCAATAAATTGCAGTTCTGTGTGCGTTAAGGATAACACCTACTACTTCTTATGATACACTACTGTTGTAATTTGAGCAATTATCCAAGAACTTTAACAAATGCGAGTATAGATCATCAACTATGCATCATAGAAATGATTTGTAAATAACCGCATATCCTAAAAACAAAGACGAGGCTATCTACAAACTCTGGCAAAATTGCAGCTTCCCTGAATAAGTGATATTACCGGCTTAAATAAAAGTACGTCTGTAAATTTGGCATCCCCTTGAGCTGCAAACGATGTTCCTAATCTTATGGAACTATACCTTAAGAACTCCATGCTCTGCCACGAGCCTTCCAGCAGCTATAGTAGCTCCTCCAGCCAAGAAACTCGAATGGTGGAACATTCCTTTCTTTTTCTGAAGGTATAAAAATGTATATTACATACGTTAGTAAGGTGGAGGACCACTAAAGGTGGAACAGAGGTAGCAAAAGGTTGTTTTTAAGTTCGTTTAAACTCTTACCAAACCAGCATAGAGTTTCTTTGAGGTGCTCATAACGAATATATACTTGTCTCCACGCTGTGTATCAAGAAAATCTCCAGTTTTTTTGTGAATAATCCTCCCATCAACAACAATGTACTCATAATGTTCCCTCTCTTGCTAATTCAGCAAACAGGACAAATGAGTATGTCAGGATTGCTATAACAGGACCATTTCATACATCATTTAACATAATGCATTATGACCATATGTAATGTCAATGTAAATGTGATCTGAGTATGAATTGCGTAAGAACATACAGGCCCTAAATATTTGATGCAATGTTGTCGAAGCTTTGATCTTGGACATTCTTTGAGATCGACATCTTTGCCATCTCCTATATCCAACCTGTGTAATGTAATGGCAACAAGGTTCTAGCAATGATCACATCATCATGATTTATTCAAAATTTACTCCCTAATTTTACATAATAACAACTTATAAGGTGGTGACAAACTAACAACATGGGTTGATGAATGATAAACCCACAGATGATGTTTATTTTGAAAGAGTTAAGCAATAGTAGTAAAATAACATAAAATAAATAAAAAGTGTAGTTGTTTCTCGCACAACAACTTCCAGTTTAGAGGCATATTTTAATCTTGCCAGCTCATTGTGGTCTGTCAAAACAACCCAGTCAACAGCCTTAAACTATTTTTTAATCATAAATATGTGGAACAAATATTAAATCTTGACTCATACTAGCAAGTAGCAAATCTAGACCATAAAGCTTCTAAATCCTCTGCTTACATGAAACTATGTAATCATCAAACCCAGAAAAAGTCGTCAACCAACATCAGTAAGTTTCACGGGCATTGCCGAGTAGGCACACTCATAAGGACCATTGGAAAATTGAAGACCACACTGTGATATCAGATTTCTGAACTATACTGCTGCAATACTAACTTTGACCGTTGACCAAAATGACAATTTAAATAAACTAAGCTGGAACATAGTCACACGGTCAGGGTAATAAAGGTAGGCCATAAAGCTTTTTTACTCATTCAGCTAGGTAATTCAGAAATTTCCATGGGAATAATAAATTATTGTTATTTCTTTTAGTATAATAAAAGGCAAAGGCAAAGGCAAAATTGTCTCACCAGTAGAAAAATGGTTGACCGGCGTCAGTTTTAGACCAATCTTCATAATAGTAATGCAAATTGTGCCCATACCGATGCCGCGGATCAATCTGAAACTTAAAAATATTAATACATAAGTATTCAATAAAATTAAACCAAAAAAAAAAAAAAAGGAAAAAGAGTTGGGTAAAAAATTACAGCTTCAATCCAATGCTGAAAAGCCAGTTTTTGTGCTTTTGAGTCTTTTGACAATCCCTTACCCACCTGGAAAAAAATAATTAAAAAAAAAAAGCAGATCCTATTAACTGACCGTAAAATATACTAACTCCAGTAACCATCAAATTAATTTCAAGGAAGAAACCTTGGAAGCATTTAAGGTAACACGAGTCCATCGTGAAGCAACACTCTCTGGCTTCGAGAAATTAAAGAACGACACCGTGCTGTGGTTCAACCGAGCAAAATCTATCGCTTGCCACCTGTAAAATTTCACCATTTAGTTTCTTCACTTAAAAAAAAAAATGAAAAAATAAAAATAAAAATAAAAAATAAAAATAAAAATAAAAAATGAAAAAGATATAAATAGCGAAAAGATTGATCGAGTGTTAAGAGCACGAACCAGAGCTCTTCAGCAACGACAGCGGAATCAGCTAACCTACGCCGGGTGCGATAACCCCTGTAGACCTTCTGTAGCTTGACCGCCGCATGTGACTCACTACAAGCGTCTCGAGGCGCGTCTATGACCGAATGGTGGTGTTGGTGGTCCGAAGACGGAATGGCCATGTAAGAAGAGTACGGAGACCTCGACTGGAGATCGAAGTTCGACAAGGCTTGCGTCTCCACAACCTCCATTGTCTCAAAAGAAGAAACAAAACACTGGAGTTTGTGAAATCAAAGGAGACGAATTTGTAGAGGGGTAGTGGGAGAGAGGCTGAGAGGGTTGGTGTCTCAGAGTGAGCGGAGCTGGAAAATATAGGAAGGGGTGTTTTGTTTTTGCCGGGGAATATCTAATAATTCATTAATTAATACCTTCCTATCACTTTCGCGGATATATTTTAGTGGGCTGCTGGTTGACGCACGCCCCTATGCAGTGCGTGAGTTGTACGCGCTGATCAATTTCTTATTTTATGAAGAAAAATTTAGGAAAATTTGGATCCGAGAAACTTCGAGAAATTAGGAGTTGTGCGTGCATCACGAGCTGCGCTTTTTCACTGAGTTCGAAAAGAATTAAAAAAATAAATAAATGGGATAATAACGTTTAAGTGACAAATTTTTAATATATATATACACATACATATATATATACACACATATATATACATATATATATATATATATATATATATATATATATACTTTTTTTTTTTCAAATTAGGACATGGTCTCTCTATTTGCATTATATAGGACCCTAACCGGCAACCACCAGTGCTCCTAAAAATAGGAAAAATCATATTCGTTTTGGTTCTCAAAAAAAAAAAAGCTATAAGGCAAATAGAAAATTTGGTGTGATTTGATTTCTAACTGATTTTCTTTTTCTTTTTTTTTGTTTTTATTCAATCTCAACAAATTTTGAAATTGATTTGATTGGATTTTAAAATTTAGAACATAATAAAATTGAAAAAAAAAGTAGACCCAAACAATTTAATTTGGTCTAGTTAGTTTAATTCATTAATAAGAATTTTTATTATTTTATTATGTTAAAAAGAAAAATTTAGTAAAATCAAGAGAATCGTGAAGGAATTAATTATGTGTGCATCACGAATTACGCTTTTTCAGAAGTTCGAAAAGAATAAATAAATGGGATACTAATATCTAAGTAACTGATTTTTAATGTTTTCTCAAATGAGGACATGGTTGCTCTATTTACATCATATAGGACCCTACCGCATGACCCTTGAGTAAGGAAGATGGGATTCGATATTGTTTTCCTAAAAACTTATTTGTAAAAGAAAAAATTAGGTTTGATTTTTTATTAATTTTATTTTTTAAAAGTTTGGATACAATTTCAATGAAAATTGTCAAGTGGATTCAATAATAAATACCTATCAGTATTCCAATCTTCATTCTCCTCTCAGACCTATCCAAAAGAGAATCTAGTATTTTATCTTTTTAGTCATGAATATCTAAATAGGACAAACAGCCCAGTGGATATATTTTCTTTAGAGCAAAAGAATTCAAATTAAATTTGGTCAACTAGAATGTGTATTATCCATATAGGAGATCTTCCAATTAAGAAGATCCATAGACCTGAGATGAAAAGAAGGGTTTATTTATTTTCTTTAGTTATTCACTAGAGCAATTGTGTCAGTAAGTCAACCCAAGGCAAGTGTTTGGATCTATTATGAAAAATCCAAGAGGCACTCAACAAACCTTTTGAATCTTTTTTAATCTTATAAAACTTGATTTGATTGAGTTTAAAAATTTTAAAAGAATAAAACTAAATGAAAAATCAAATTGAATGAAATAATTCAATTTGGTGTAGTCACCTCGTTTTAGTTCTAAGAACTTTTGTTTTGACATTCGATTCTTATTAAATTGATCAAATTACTCTTATAATGTTGAATTTTAGCCATCATGATCTAATAGCTATAACCTTGACACTTAAGCATATTTTTGTTATTTCAATAGGATGGGGACTTATGGGACATATTTGAAATAAACAAAAGAATTACATACTTACTTGAAAAAGTATTAAGTGTTTAAAAACCATAAGTTACTGTCCAAAAAATAAATAAATGAATAAAGCTCAAGATTGAAGACTTCCCACAGAGATATTCATGTAAAGTGACTACAAATGAATTTAAAATGACTTCGACTATGATAGAACATCACGTTACTTTAAAATGTTTTAATTTCTTTTTTATATTTTATATTGAATTATATAAATATTAGAGTTTTATCTCATTGATTAGGTATTGTAAGGGTAGTTAAATAGTTTTCGAACAGTTTTCTTTAACCAATCATTTGTGTTTGAATCTTATAAAAGATACGAGCCAAAAGAAATTCAATAGTGATTTAAAAATTGATGTTCTATGACAATAATTATGCAATGAACATTGTTATCCTCTAACAAAACCTTAATTTTAAAATGTAATGATATAACGCTTCAGTATTTAATTGACATACTAAATGATATTAGTTGGAGTCGTGATAAAGGCCATAACAAATTCTCACCAATCAATCCATAAACATATTAATCAATGATTAAAAAAAAAGAACCTAATGATAAAAATACGACAACAATTATAAAAGATTAATAAATAAAAAATATTAAACTAAAAACGAGACACTAGTAAAAACACCATGTACTAGCTTATCAAGTCCCTTTTATTTATTGATTTATCTACAATCTAAACACCCGGGGTAGGGTTCTTAATTTACTGATGGGGAAAAACAGTGAATCCGCCTCATTTACAACAAATACGAATTTACTAATGGTTTATTTTTTCTATCATTAAAATGACTAACAAGCCCCTAATACAATGGTTCTACCGAAAGTTAAAAAAAAAAAATGTAGTTTTTGTTATTTCATGAAAGAAATGGAGGGTTACTGATTTTTTATTTTTCTTCTGTATTCTCAGGAAAAATCAATAAAGTAAAAATAAAGCAATAGCAGCAAGGCAGCAAAGTCAGAGCCAAATTTTGTCCACAGAGTAAGCAAATCCGTATAGTGGACGGCTAGCCAGTCAGCATCCAACTGAGCTTACGCGCCAACATGGGCGTTGGAGTCGCATCATAACTTATGCATGTATCGCGAATGCGTCCCTCCCACGCTCAAATGCGCGTAGTACAACGAGAAAAAGAAAAAATTTTATCATGACATTTAATTATAATTATTTAAGATATTAATTAATCAGTCAATCAAGAACCTTAAGAATAAAACAAAATCAGATGACAATGAACCCCCGCACCCGCGGGGCTTAAACTTTTTTTTTTTTTTTTTTCTGAAGGGGGGGCATTAACTACTCTTTGTAATCTCGTTAAAATCATCTCTAATTAATTTGCCTGTTTGCTTCCGATCATAGCTCGTCCGGGGACTCCTTTTATCAAATACCCTTTATATTAGCAGTTAATTACGAGAATGCCATATAGGGTGGACCAATTTGAGGCGACCGTCGGACCGTGCTACACGTATGTCATATTGTCATTGTCTTGGCCACTTAATGAGGAAAACACATAAGCCCACATACGAACAAAATAAGTTCCTTTTGGTAATCGTCGTCGCTGCCATAAGGTATAAAATTATATTAATTTAATAAACCTTTTTTTTTTGGGCTTTTTATCGTTAAAATTGATGATTGATTTTAAAGTACTAGAGTACCACGGGTGAAGAAACAAAACCTGTTGCTTAATCTTCTAATCTTCATTAGCATACAAATGCTATTTATTATTTATTTGCACAAATACTTGTTGCAATTAATTTCGATTACATTAATTTACACCATATCTTATGGTTTGTCGTGACACGATATAAAGTGGTGGCGTCTCATAATTTTTAATTGAAGAGCTAAATTATTTTGATAAATAATGAAAATACACTTTGAATGTTAATTTCTTTTTTACATCAAAAATACTTTAAATGGGTCGAAAATACAGAGACTGTGTTAAGGCAAATGCTCTTAAATGATGACGGTGGTCGGTGGACTTATCGAAAACGTTGGCTTAGGAGATACCGAATGCCCATTTTGTTTTTAACATTGACTGGCAGCGTACAACAACTTGAATTGCATTGGACTCTGTTCAATTTCCGGAATTATTTGGTCCAATTTGGGAGGAGCGTCTTTTTATAGAAAACAAATAATAAATTTGTGAGAGAGAGTAACGTTTGATCAACTTTGAAGCTTGGACAAACTAAACGACCAGATTTCCTCAATTGAACACCAACTTTAAATTTAGGGACGCTCCAATTTTGTTGATGTTAATGTGGGTTCCCTAAAAAATCTAAGCTCTAACGGGTGTGTTTATTCATGATTCATGCAGAAAAACACAAATATAATTCCTTTTTAAAGGAAATGTAATTTTATAACTGTTAAAAACTTAAAATTACGATAATGTTACAAATTCGTTGTTTATATTTTATAAATTTATGTTTTACTTTATATTTTGTTACACATTTTATAAAAAAATAACAAAATTTATTATCAATACCCAATTACAACGAATATAGGGTAGCAAGTCCCTTTCATTGCAAGGGTATATGTCTAGTGGTTGTGCATCAAATCACCGTACGTTTGCCGGCAGAATAAATATCCTCACTCGAGAGTGAATAAGAGGACTCCCTGTCTCTCTTTCTCTGTCTATATATAATCACATTTATTTCACGTAAAAATGTTTACATTGTGATCTAAAGAATAATTCAGCGTTTATACTTTCCAAATTCAAACATTTTCGTGTTCATATTAATTCTGCATTGAATTCAAACTTCACTTTAGAGAAAAATTGTACGTACAAAAATATATTAATTAGTGGGTCCAGCTACCGTGCAACTGTTGTAAGGTACTATAGATTTTTGTCTTTTGTGATGTTAAATTTCATTTAACCCCTTACTTTCCTTTTTATTTACAGTTTACTTATAAATTTATGTGCTTTTCCGGTGAACTTTTAAAATGTATTATTTTATTTAATATTATTTACATTTTTTTATTTACATTTATTTATAAGTTTATATGGTTTGGCTGGTGACCTTCTAAAATATAATTTTATTTTATTTAATATTATTTAACTTTTTGAAAGAATAAGTATAATAATAAGTCTATGACTAAATAATATTATTTTATAATGAAATAAATAATATTAAAAATTTATTCTTTTAAATAAAATAAATAATACTAAAAATACTTTTTTAAGGATTCACTACTGTTTATTTTATTTAAATATTATTTAATTTTTTAAAAATAAATATAATAATAAGCCTATGACTAAATAATATTAACAAATATTTGAAATAAAATAAATAATATTAAAAATAATATTTATTTTTTAGGACTCACTATTGATTCTTTTATTTTATTTGGTATTATTTAATTTTTTAAAAGAATAAATATAATAATAAGCCAATGACTAAATAATATAAAAAATAAAATAAATAATATTTAAAATATTATTAATTTTTAAGACCCCTGATTATTTTATTTTATTTTATTTAACATTATTAATTTTATGAAAGAATAAATATAATAATAAGCCTATGACTATATAACGTTAAATGAAATAAAATAAATAATATTAAAAATTTAACCTCTTAAAGAAAATAAACAATATTAATTAAAAATAATATTTATTTTTAAGAATCACTAGTGATTATTTTATTTTATTTTATTTTTTAAAGAATAAATATAATAATAAACCTATGACTAAATAATATTAAATAATATTTATTTTACAAAAATAAATAATATTAAACATAAAAGTTATTTTTTAAAACTGACCACTAATTAAATAATATAAATTTGAAATATTCTGGACTTATGTGCTAAAAATTTTAACTCTTTAACATTTTTGAGTTTCTAATAAATATCGGGTAGTGCAATGTTAATATTCAAATGGACAAATCTCTACCATTGAGACTATTTTTTCATTAAATCCAATGGTTAAAAATTAAAATCACAAAAAAACAAAATTGATGGTACGGTGCAACAGTTGCACGGTAGCTGGACCCTTAATTAGTAATTAATATTACGAAGTCTCCCTGTAACTTCTCTTCAGTGGAAAAATCGTCTGACTTAATTTGTGCTTTGTCTGGTCGTTTTCGACGGCCATGCAAATGCATGCGTGTCGTCTTTGTCGTCTTTTTGTTCATGTATAAGAATCGTAAGATCGCTTCCTCTGGACTTGTTAGCGCTTTCAAAGAAACATGTGTTGAAGAAATATGTTTCATTTTTTCATAAGAGTTTGTAAATTCTAAATTAAGATATTTATTAGACTTTTATTATTTAGTTGTTTTTTTTATGATTTCTATCTAAGTAATGAGTAATTTCTTTTTAAGACTTAATTTATTGAAGAAAAAATATAATTTTTACATAGAAATGAGTACTATTTGAATAATAAATAACTCACACTATATAAAAAAGTTGTGTCCAATCAATTTTTTTTTTTTGAGAGAAACAGTAGGTTTATCAAAAAATTAATTGGTATTAAAGTTTTGGATACGAGAAAACTAATAGAATAATTTCTATATTTGGTCATCCTATGTTAACAATATCTTGAATGTTGTTGTTCCTCCTACTTGTGAGTATTTATAAGAGATGAAATTGTAAAAAATGCATGCACAGCAAAGAGTAAATTTATATTCTGCGATCGTGTCTTCATATTGACGATTGCACATGACTTTATTTGGTTGTAATTGCGTCGCGATAAATTTAGAAATGTCCTACCAATAAAAAAAATGAATAAAATAAAAGTGTACAAAATAAAAAAAAATATTTAGCCACTAAACTTTATTTTAAAACTTAATCCTTATAATTGCGAGATTACAAGTTTGAATCCCCACAACACATTATAAATATTTAATTTTTTATTTAATTTGAGTGAAAGTAGTTGTTCCTCAATTATTATAACAAATAAAAAATTTAATTATATTATATAAAATTTATAGATTAATCTCACAGTAATGATCAGTGTATAAATAATAATGCCACGTAATTAAAAAAAATGAAAAGGGATATTTGAGGGATTACAAAATCTAGCACGTGGATTTATGTCTGTAACATGCTGTCGGTACAATCTGGTCACAGTATTGCGCTGGCAACCATATAGAACTACTTGTCCGTTCTTTCGAAACCACCGCCACTTCGTTTTTCAATCAAGGCACAATTTCCACGAGCCCATATATATTTAATTTGATAGAGATATCAAATCAAATAATAATTAACTATGATTTGTGATAATAAATTAAGTTTTTAACTGATAAAAGCTGGGTTAGAAAGACAAAAGCAGCTAACAAGAAATGCCAAAGAACGAGCTGTAGCGGCCAGAGTCTCATGGCTCCATCCTCCATGCATTTAAAAAATAAAAAATAAAAAATTTCCTGGGGGTGATACAAAATACTGATCCATAATTACAGTTAAATTTAATTAATATAACTATAGAGATGATAATCTCATTTTGGGAAAACACAACACTACAAGGAGATAAGTATGATATGCGGATCGTACTCCTCATATTTTATCAGAGAACGTGATAGGAGCGAGAAATAATTAATGTCAAATAGTACAAACCCAACTACTATTTGTTTCAACGTCGTTTTTGTTTTATTTAATATGCGAACCCAACGCTATAACACATCATTAATTTAGAGCTAAAACTTTAAATTAGTACATTTAAACCGTTTATAAATATAAAATCTTGTATTATTTATATTTTTAAGTTCTGTTTAGTGTTGTGAGTGGATGTAAGTTTTAGCTATTAAGGAAAATTTGATAACTATATAATAAAGGCCATTACTTGTCGAGTAACAAATATTTCTTACCATTTTCATAGATAATTTTTCAATAAATATATTGTGGCAATTAATCAAACGTGCAGTCCAAAGGAAGCCACAAGTGTTTACAAAAACACTAATAATAATAATAATAATAATATATATAATTATATATATATATATAATAATAAATAAAATCGAAAAATTGTAAAGACCAGAAATGTATTATTACAAATACAAGAGAAAAAAATAACATGAGAAGGGACTATCATTTTTTTTTTGCTTTTTTGTTCTTTTTCCGATAGAGGGACAAACATAATTAATATGCTAATTATTTGCTCATATACAAGTATTCAGTCTTCAGTCATTCCATATAGTCTTTGAATGTTCGAATAATATGATTTTTTTTATGAAATATACAGTCAGGTCCAGGCCCAATTTATTCAATGATTGTGCACAAAGGTTGTCCATGAATTTCTAGCCCAATTATGACCCAAAAATGACCGGCCTTAACACTTTAGTAGAAGTGTGGAACTTATTTTCCATTTTTTATTCAATATTGCACATTACAATACCATTACCGTCCGATTGAGATTACTTTTGAGAAGCTAAAATATTACTGTGCAAAATTAAAAGTTAATTTTCGTATTTAATAAATTTTTTTATAAATCACTTTTGACAAAACACCTTATCTTACAATAGATTTTGAAAAATTAGGGAAGAATAACTTTTTAAAATTTAATTTTAAGAATTATTTTTATATTTAATATAATTGCATATACATCTCAATATATATTATAAAAATTTAAAATTATTCTTATTAATTAAAAAATGAAATTATTAACTTTAAAGAGATAATTATTTTACCAATTATATTGAAACAAATTTAAAAAATAAAATTAATAATATATATTATTTATTTTAGTTATCAATTATTATGTGTACGCAATAAAAAATAATTTATATACATATTTATAAATATTTAAATAAAATTTATTCAACATTATGTTCAATTCTGTCATTTATATTCTCATAGCAATTTAAGAGTAAAATTTATTAAAAATATCTGACTTCTTTCTAAACTCATCGTATTTGAAAAAATAAATTTTACTAATGGTTTGATTGATTTTTTTTATAACTAATTATTTTTACAGCATAGCTAACAATAATTACTTTAAAAGATATAGCATTACCAAATTAGCCCTTGATATATAATTGAATTTTGAGTTATAATCGTGGTAGGATTTGATTCATTTATGTAAAATAAATCATTTGATCAAAATGAAACATATGTTGTGTAATTATTTTTAATTCCAGGATAATTCTTATATGCAAACACTTTTGAGAGCTTATCAAAATATAGATCACCAATGGTTTGCATTTTATTATTATTATTATTTTAACATACATGAAGTTGTGTGCAAGGAAAATCCAAACTATTTAAAAGGAAAGATGAGTCAGTAACCTATTTATTTGTGAATAACTATAGGTAATGATAGAAATTCGAAAATTTCATCATGATGTGGTATATGATGTGCTATTCCTAAAATAGTTGATAATTTTTTTTTATAAATTTTAAGTCCCTTAATTCTATTATCTCGCTAACTAGTCAACATATCTCACATTATTTAGGATATAATTTTGGGATGAAATTTAGAATGCAGAGAAGTACGCAATAAATATATTCAAGATTAAAAAAGATAAACTTATTGAAACATTATTTTTTAAAGAAACAATAACTGAAAGAAGGGAGGGAGGGGGGAAAAAAAGCCAAAACGGCGTTAACTGAGTGCGTTTTACAGGTTCATTTGCTTTTGTAGAACAACTAAAACCCTAGCTCACTATACCTATATATAAACCAAAACATAGTATGTACCCGCATTCTCTTGCTCCCGTTTGTGATAAGTGCTGAGGATCCATAGCCTCCCGGGTACTCTTTTTTAAATATTTTGTGTTATTTCTTTTCTAGACTATTGTGTTTTAGGGTTTTTTTTTTTTCTTTTTATCTATTTTGGTACTTGAATTATCAGAGAAAGAAGAAATGAAGGTGGTGGCAGCATATTTGTTGGCTGTTTTGGGAGGAAATAGCAGCCCTTCCGCCGATGATATTAAGGGAATCCTTGGCTCTGGTATTTTATTTGATCTTCTATCTTTATCATGTTGTTGAATTTTTTTTTAGAAAAAACAATAATGTCTGTTTTCTTGTTTCGTTATGCCCTTTTAACTATGTAAACTTGGAGGGAAAACATTTAATGTCAACATTTGTAATGGAATCATGCTGTTATAGATACTCTTAGCCAGCCCTAAATTGGATCTATTGAACTTGTTTTGTTGTGTCTTCTTTTTTGTATATAATTTTTCAATGTGGAAAATCATGACTCTTTTGTTCCAATTTATTCTTGCGGAGTTTGAATTGTATCATTCTGTTTGTTTCTTGTATGTAGCTCTACTTGAATCTTACCATCTTTATCTTTTTGGAGTTTAATGAATAGCTCTGCTATATAGTATAGGATAAGCATTTGTGTTATTAGCAGAGTATTGGGAATGTGGTAGTGTTATCGTTCGGGTGCATCATTTCATTCCTACAACTGAAGGTTTGAAATATGAATCTGTTGTGTAGTTGGAGCTGATTGTGATGACGATAAGCTTGAACTCCTTCTATCAGAAGTTAGAGGCAAAGACATAACCGAGCTTATTGCATCTGGGCGGGAGAAATTGGCCTCAGTGCCTTCTGGTGGTGGAGTTGCAGTTGCAGCTGCTCCATCTGCCGGTGGTGCAGGTGCTGCCCCAGCTGCTGCTGAGGCCAAGAAAGAGGAGAAAGTGGAGGAGAAAGAAGAATCTGATGATGTAAGATTTACTTATTTGATGCCATCTATTTTTTATGAACCAACTTTTTAATATGTATACCACTTGAAGTCTATTTTCAGCTCAATGTTTATGTGGTTTGACTGAGTTACTGATTTCTCAGATAGCCTGATTGGAAGTTTTTAGCTGGTTTAAACCTATTCATGAGAATTTTAAAGTGACTGGCATAGTAGTGTGTTTTTTTTTTTTTTAATTTTCGGGTGCAAAGTCACATTCTTCATGTGACGACATCCAGAGTATGTGCATTTGTTTGTTCACCCAATATGGCAAATTCTTACCTAATTAGCTTTTATTTTCTTGTTGCAGGATATGGGCTTCAGTCTTTTCGACTAGGGAGTTCTTCAGCGTTTTCTTCACATCTTTCTCCGCAATTGGGAGCTTCTAATTGGACTTAAAAGTTTTGTTTTTTTTGGAGTTACGTTAGTTCTTAGTTTATATAATCCTGAGATGAACTTTTGACGTGTTAGAGTGTGGCTTCATATTAATATGTTGCCTTTTGATGTATGTTCAGAGATTTATATATCTGGCGACTATCATTTTCTATTATTTCATCATACAAATGACTCCATGGATGTTTCTGTCAGATGTATGGATCCATTGCATGATCTGCTTGAATGGAAACATATGCAATTGACTTTCTGACTGTTACGTGCAACAACTATGTTCGCCCGTGCTATGCTATGTGATTGCGGCCGAACAACCAAAACGCTCGTATCTGTTGCTGCTCATAATTGATGTATTGATCAGAATTCATATTTAAGGATCATTATTTTTCTATTTGCCAAAAGGGAATAATCAAAGAGTTGTTCTCTCTTCTTTGAAAAATGAGGAAGGTCCGGCACGACTTCACTAGGTTGCCAGTAAATGGTCAATATACTAATGTTCGAAATATCCCACCCTATCAATACATGACAGATTAGCTTTTGTGCAGCTGGGATGAGCAAATATCTGCTAAAGCCGCGAGATATCAACATTTGAAAATTCATGCCTAAGCTTAAGCTTAGGATTATCATCATAATGTTTAAGTACAGAATAAGGTTAAGTGAAAATCACTGGAAACCAAATCATAGAACTTATGCAACCAACCCAAATGTCAACTTACAAAACCACGAAGTTAAAAAGCAAATAAAAACAAGATATATTTTTCAAGTCACTCTGAAATCACAATATTATTATCCCCTATAAATAAAGGATTCTCAGATCTTGCTAGCAAAGGAAAGGCCCTCATTTTTCAGCACATCCAAGCTTTCAACTGAAGGTTGGACCCTAGCAACTTTGGCAATGGCCTTGTTTTCTTCTGGAGTTCCACTCTCAAGAAAAGCCCCAACAACTTTTCCATCTTTGATCCAATATGATCCAAACTTATGGGTTGCTGATGCCGGATTGTTGTCCCCAAATAGCACGGTGTCGCCGACATTGTCTCCATAGAACTGCCATGACAGATCAAAGGCACGAGAATAGAAGTATGGGAGATAGTCGTACCCAGTAACTGTTTTACCTTCCTCAGTTGCCATGATGACCTGAAAAAAACAAGAATTTATCACTCACATGCCACCCTACTCATTCAAGAAGGCCGCGGTTATGAAACTCTGGCCTTGAAAATGTCAACACTACATATTACTCAATAGAAATCATGAAGAATGACATACTATACCTTCACAGCCTGCTCAGCTGATTTGCGGGCATGGTCAACATGCTCAACTCTTCTCCTATCCCGGTACAATTTCATAGGGAAAGTCGCTACATCGCCTACAGCATACACATCGGGAGCACTTGTCTTGAAAAATTCATCAGTCTGCGATTAATACGCCCAGTCATAAGCATGTGATGTAAGATGTATGCCAAAAGAAAAAATTGTAAACACTCCATGGATATTTGAAGTCATACTAACCATTATGCCTCCTTTATTCTCTTCCACCTGCCCTTTAAATAATGATATAAGAGGTCTTCCTCCTACACCGACAACAACAATGTCAGCTTCCTGAGTCCTGCCATCCTTCAGTTTCACTTCTTTCACCTGAATGATGAAAAGAACATACGAAATTAATTCAATACCATCAAAGCAACATCAAGAGCCTTGGTTATGCAGATGTTTGACCATTTACCTCTCCATCGGCGTTTGTGGTAAATCCAACAGCAACTGTTCCCTTAATTATGGTGATTCCTTTCTTGGCATAATAACCCTCATAGAACGCAGCAATATCCGCAGTGAAAAGACGAGGCACTGCAGTTAACAAGGTTTAAATTAGGAAACCAATAACCTTCTGAAGATATTAAACAATTTGCAAGTTATATGTCCAAATTTAAACAGGTATACGGAAAGAAAGTCTTTGAACTATAGTTCTTCACTTACTGCACCATGGTTCAGGATAAACCATGCTAACATCGATATTATTTATTTTCAAAGCTGCACTAAGCTCAAGACCAATGTATCCTCCTCCAACAACCACTGCCTTCCCATTCTTCTTCGCTTTTATTGCTTCAACCAGCTTATCAGCATCATCAATTTCTCTTAAGTAGAAGATATTTTTGGCATCAGCACCTTCAACACCAAAATCGGTCAACCGTAAAACCTGAAACAATGGCAATGTTCTTAGGAAAAATCAACACAGGCAATGCTTCGATCTGATAGATGTCAGAGACGTTATGCTTACCGTAGAACCCGTTGCAATTACTAAAATCTGGTACTTAAAGGTAAGCCCAGTTGCACTAAGGAGAGTCTTGGAAGCAATATCTGCTTTAACTATTTCTGTGCTGAGGATCAATTCAATTCCTGCAAGCATAAATCCATAAGAAGCATTGATACTAAAATGAGAATGGTTTGTTTCAAAATAAATAAAATGAGAATGGTTATCATTTCAATTTTCTGATTATTAATTACATATTAATGTTTGTGACAGCCAAAATTTAAAATAAGCATGGTGGTCTTCATTGCTTAAACCGTTAAGATCTCCGATATACAAGAGTCTTGGGCTCTGCTCAACTCACCAGAAGGCTGGAGGAGATTTTGGTTAAAGTTTGAGAGGGTAAAAGAAATAAAATGAAAACATTTAGAATAGCGTGAGTGCTCAACATAAAAATTGTAAGTCTGTTCAGTGTGCATGTACATTACAATTTCAGAAACTCCCTTCCGTCTAATGTATTAGATGGGTCGAACAATTTATATGGAGAGAATAGAATGCAATACCTTTCTCTTTGTACCACTCAGGAAGCAGTCTCTCTCCACCACTTCCAACACAGACATGGAAACCGGGAAGTCTAGCAGTTCCTGGGAAGAAAAAAGGAGTTTATTTCAAGACATAGCATGTAAACCAAGCTGAATCTCAAGACTAAATCTTGTTTTCCAGTCATAACCGGCAGCCAGTGCAGCAACCACAAATAAAACAATAAAGTTACACGAAAAGGTACCATGACCTACCCTCAGGGAAAAGATATGCCTTGCTAAGTGCTGGACGCTCATACGGAGCAACCTATGAATTAAAGAAAGCACAAATTAGGGAACAAAGCAGGAATAACTGAAAAGTTATGAAGTTGATAGTAGTAGAAAGTGTACCGCTTCTTTGGAGATAAGTGCCAGCTCGCCTGGCTTAACACCCCGCTTGGCAAACTCCCTAGCTGCATATCCCTAAAAAGTAAAGGAGAAAGCCTTCAGGTAAGAAGAAAAATATAATTATATGTAAAAAATGAAATCACAAGAAGCATCTTTCTAAATAAATAGATAGCTGCCTTGGTTTTGATATTAATTTATGATATATCTTCAGGAAAAATAAATAAATAAAATACTCTGACTGCATTCTTAAATTTCACTGAAAATCCATGCTTACATTAATATTTATTACTTATAATGTTAAAGTTTTCGACAAATTGAATTTCACACAATAAACAGAATCAACTTTGTCTTACACAAGACACAGAATCAGTTTAATGCCAATGAAAAGAGCTAACAGAAAATTCTGCATCCATCAATTGAGATGATATATAAACAAAACACACTTTTCAGGAAATCTTTCTTTTTCTTTTCTTTTTTTTTTGGAAAAAAAAAATTGAAAGAAAAGGAAAAGAAACATGATAATGTTATCAATGCCGAATTCCAACATTTCTTAACAAAACTGAACCGAGCTAAGCAATTATGGATTACTTCATCTAGCATGCTATGAAATTATTATATCCAATAAACGTTTCAAACTTCTACTGCTTATTCCTTTTTATCTTCTTAAGGGTTTAAAAGCAACGACACCGTATCAACATTCAAAACGTAGCTACTACCAAAAGTAGTCAACCACTGTAATCATCGCTAGTAATTGATGCCTAAAAAATTTAACAAGCAGAAATAAAAATAGATCTGCATAGAATATGAATCAGACACTTATTTCAAGTTAACATCGATGATAAAAAATTAATAAAAAAATCAAATTCATAGACAGGAACAGAAAAAGTATTAAAGTCAGAATTAAACGAAAAAAAAAATCGATGAATAACTCACAGCAGCGACACCGCCACCGAGAATCACGTACTTGAAGCTCTTCTCCGCCATTGATCGATCGAAAAAAGTTATGCTCAACGATTTTTGTTTCTATTTTTAGTGAGAAATTAGGACGATGAGGAGTGAGCTGCGTGATGGGTCAGATACTTATAGGCGACTCTGCTCCTTATTGGCTGACCTTTGGGTGCAATGGTGCCATTTGGGAGAGAGTGAATTTTTTTAGACACGTGGCGGTCTTATAGCCGTCCATCACTGCTGACCGTGCAGTGGCCACGACGACAGTAACGGATGATTTTTTTTCCCTATTTACTTGCCTATTTCCTTTGACAGATATTGTTATTTTGCAGAACCAACTACGAGATTTTATTAAAAACTATGAGATGGTATGCTGCGCCTACCTTTATTATGAGGTAACGACGGCTTGGTCAAGACTTGTTAGCTTTTCATTAGAACCACTGAAAGCAATCAAAACATGCTTCTTTCAATCTTTTTCTGTATTTTTTTTAATAATAGGAAAATGGTCATATGAAAAGAATAACAAATATTTTAAACTATTTTAAATAAAAACTTTGATTTTGAAATATTGTGTGGAAGTGATCTTTAGAATAACAAATTTGATGGTGCAGCTTGATGTCAGTTTAATATATTTTCATATTTATATATATAAAAAAAATTAGCACAACTTAATGTGGAGATCTTATCTCTTGATTTGTCAATTGTCCTTAATTTTCTCTAATAAAAAAGAAAAAATAATAATTAAAGGCATTGAGAACCTAATCTATTCTGTTATTCCTTTTACCAAATCTATGATTAAAACGAATAATGTCTCAAAATAGGTCCGCATTCAACGTTACATTTTTTGTGTTTATGTTGTGATTTTTTAACTCCATAACAGTGTGAACGGTATCTTGTACTTTGAGTTAGACCATCATTTCTATACATTGGGTAACGCGTCAAGGGTCAAAAGAGGAAAATTATTAGAAATTGAATCATAAATATTTTAGTTCTTTCAAAGTTTTTAACTTTAAGCTAATTTTCCTTTTTTTTTTCAATAAATTTTCTAATAAGGAAAACTAGTGCCACGTGACATCGGTGATAAGTCAATTTTAGGAGAGTGAAGGCGACGTCATTGATGATAGCTATAGTTGTACAGTAACCCAGGTCTGGCCTCCCGGGCAAAACGACACCACGTAGCAACCGACAAATCCAGCCACGTCATCGCTTGGCTGACTGCGCCCCCGCCCGCTAATTTAAGCTTGTTTTGCCTGTTGGAAGCACAAATGTGATGCAGGCATTGGATTGTTTGAACGAAGTCAGCAGCTGACACGTGATCCGAGGACCAGTGGCACGCACTCAGTACGTGTAGACTCGTGATCTAGTCTGGGTCAAGGGTTTTGGGCTCATTTAAAATTCGAGATGTTAAAGTCCAGCCGAATTTCAAGATCAGGTTTTTCAACATGGGAAATAGTCGTTCAGATTTTAGTTGAAGGGCCTGTTTGATATTCTGATCATTACTCATTAGCAACTCTAATTATCCTAGTTTGGAAGTTAAGTTAATTTTATTTCTTACTCAAATGTTAAAAAATCTTTAATAACTTTACTATTTTTATCCAAGTTATTATCTAAAAAACATTATTTACTATATACTTCATATATTTAATTTTATAACTACAACTTTTTTTTTTCTCCACAGTAATTGTAACTTTTAAGTTACAACATCTCAATAATAAACAGAGCCTAAATTTGTTATTAAATTTTAAGATATTTTTTATTCTTTGAGTCCAACATTGCAAATTGATAATTTAGTGAGAGCGAAGCTAGAGTGATGCAAATTCGCACTCTTCAGCGACTAAGTTTTAGTTTGCTTATTAGTTGTCTTATTAATGGAAGGCACACACTTCATCTAAATCTAATTGGGGTGTATACGAGTCTGTTTGCTAATGATCAGAATATAATACTAAGAAAGAATTTCAATCACAGACAAATTATTTCGGATGAAATTTGAAATAAAAAATTTAAGATGTCCATTATTATATTTATATTCCCCGCAAGCGGGGAACATCGATCACAAGAGTTTGAAATAAAAAACGTTGGATGGACGTTTTTGTGTATGCCCCCCTCTTTCATTAATTTTCCTATTTAAGCGAATTTCATAGATAAGTCTTACGCCCCCTCGAGTTGAAGGAGGTTTGTAGATCTCATATCGAATTGATATATATATATATATATATATATATATATTGGATGCAAAAGGCCAATACGGCGAATGGACCTGAGCAAACAGGGCAATTGGGCCCAGCAAAATATAGTGGGCCAACGCCTTTAGCTCAAATCAACAATGGCTGCTTGGTTATTCATATTTTTTTAAGAAAACAAAAATTATGGCTACATTTGTTCCCTTAAATACTCTTTCTTCATTTGCAACTGTTCAATATGTTACCATGCAGAAAAAAATTGGATGAGCCCATTCATTTCAAGGCTTTTTCGATTTCATTTGTATGGTGAAAGTTCAAAGTCCAATTCGTTTAATTTTCGTTTTGAACATTATTAATTATTAGTTTGCCTATTTATGATATTTTAATTGTTAGTTGGATTCGTTCACGCAATGCCGAAAATACAACAATCAGTCAAATCAATGATATTATTAGATTTTATTGTTAATAACTTTAACGTGCCGCAACGGGATCCCAATTATTTAACATCAATCAGCCTTATTTCATTTTAGCATTTGAGAGACTCTCTCTGGTGATTAGACGTGTAACCTGGGTCAATTTCTCTTTCATAAAATGTCTCCTAATTGTGGCGCAATAATTTGTCATCTCCACATCAACTTAAAACTCACAACCCACTTTAATAGTAAGTTTGTTGGCCTCTCCTAGTCCTCATGTACTAGCAGCTAGGCATACAGATATTAATATTTATATCGAGTTTTTTAATATCATTTTTTTAAAAAAATTTTCTTCGTATTGAAAATAAAAAATTTTGTTACTTAAAACAGTAAACATAGTCCATTTTATGGTTTTGATGTGGTAAATGCAGCAACATATTTAGGGCTGTACAAGGGAAAGTGGAAGACCTAAAGAAATAATTATGTAATAATCATGTTAAAGATGAATCTGTGAGTTTATAGTAACCATGGGAGCCACAAATGTAGAGGATCACAGGCCATGAATTAATTTGGTAAAAAGTCTCAGAAATGCAAAACAAACAGTTTCTCCCAGTAGGTTAAAGTGCAAAGTGCAAAAAAAATTCTTCGGATTGACGTGAGACGTATATTAAATTTGACACATCTAATATAAGCCTAAAATAATTATAACTTATTTATGTATGATTTTTTTTCCTTTTTCTTTTTAAAGACAACTTAATTGTGTCAACATATTAGAAAGTATGAATTAGATTATGTAGGGGTTAGATGGAATCCCCGAGCTTTCCCAATTAAAGATTTTAGGCCTTCCAACTTTAATATGTTTTAAGAGCACGCGCTAATATAATTTGATAAATAGAATTTGGTGATCATCATTTGACATTGATTGCAACATGTTCCATTTCTTCACGGACTCACCCGTGAGCGCCGCATGCAATTGCAAATGGCCTAAAATCGTAATGGATATGCACAACAAAATTAAATTAAGGATGGGGAGCGACAACTGGCCAAAAGATGGGCAAAAGGGCAGAACTTGAAAATATTTTGAGAGAATTGAAAGAGTTCAAAATCGGCGGCGCTTTATTTTATGGGATTTTTGCATATTCAAATTTTATGAAATATATACTGCCTTAGCTTGAGGGCCAAGACAAACGCCAACCATCGCTTTCAAGGAGGTGGACGCACGTCTCGGAATTGACGGTTCGATATTTTATTGATATTGATTCTAAGATTACTTGATTCCTAATGGCCCCCAACATTCTTTTTCGGCGAAATGTAGCGAGTTTTTATTTTCCATTTTTTGTTTGAAAAAAAAAAAGCATTTATTTGTTGCTTGTCACGTAATGATAACTGTCGGCAAAATATTGACAAACACTTCAAGTATTTATTTTTCGTCAATAATGTAAAACGCATGTCCTACTAGATCTGATCAGTGGTATGTGTTATTTTTATTAAAAATAAATAAATTTAATCAGTGGTATATAATATTTGTATTAATAATTTTTTTAATTATTTAAAAATAATATAGTTAATTAACAAACTGATTAAAGGATGATTTTAAACTTAAAAATAAAAATAATAAGAGATACGATAAAGTATAATATCTCAAATTCTTTTATTTTTAATTGAATTCTTAACAAGTTCCTTTGCTTGAAATTGAATTCTTGACACTTTAAGTAAGTAATCTTCATTGCATAATACTTATGCGTGCATCTTTTATTAGATGAAGATCATATATTCAAATATCATTGAAATATAAAGTGGTTTTTGAAAGAGGCTACAATTAAGTTGCAATTAGTTGTGTATTAATTAATTATCATGCTTGCATAGCAAAACATGGACTTATTTCAAGGCTTGCACAACAAGAGATCTGTTCTAGCAATCAGAGAAGAATAATGGATTCAATTTAAGCGAGCAAAAAATATTATGTGTCAATGTCACTGTCATAGAACCTTAGCATTTTCTCTCTCAGTTGTTGAAGTTTAAGTAATTTACTTGTGTATTATTCTAAATGCAATGCTAGACATTGATTGGATGTAATTAGATAACTTTCTTTGGATTAATAATAATTATACTAGCAATTATCAGGTTATTGCACTTGCTAGATTATAAGGGATTTTAAATTGATGAAATGTTACTAATAAAAAGTGGATGTGTACATGTTGGTTAAAGAGATTAAATTTTTAATTAATTAAATATCATTATATTAAATTATTAAGTGAATGCCTAAGATTAAAAGATTTAAATTTAAGGGTTGACAATAATCCCACTATTAATATTGTAAAAATACATACAATATTATAGAGAAATCCTTAGATTTTACCCAATTTTTTTTTTAAATATTGATTTTGCTATATTAGTGAAATTGGTCCATAAAAAATTTAAGTTTTCTAAAAATGATCCAATTTAAGTACATATAATAAAGTGTGGCATGTCTCTCACATAAGATATAAATTTAAGGATTTTGTTGAGTTACAGTTGTTATAACTTACAGTTATTTTAAAATTACGTGAACAGTAACCATAAGTAGTGAGATTCACATAAATTTTAAGCAGTTGTAAGTTACCGCAGTTTTAAAATTACGTGAACAGTAACCATAAGTAGTGAGATTCACATAATTTTTAAGCAGTTGTAAGTTACTGCAGCTGTAAGCTCTGTAAATTCGAATGTTTCGTAAATAAGAGAAGAATGTTTCTTAAATAAGAGAATAAATATGCAGTGATTGAGATGATACTCATGTGATTGACTTAATAGGCAGTAGATTTGAAATTTGATTGATTGAGGGAGAGACGTAAGATTTGAACTTAACTCGAGTAACAATGAATTATCCATGAGTATAATATATATTGCCCTTTATTTATTTATTTTTTTTAACTTCTTGTGAGAGTGAGTTTGCTTTTCCTCGTATGTTTATGTCAGGGAACAATGTTTTGAATTTTAGGACATAAATATGATCCATCCATAGACTACGAGTGGGTATGAGTAAAATATATAAAAACAATCTTAATATTTGAATCGAGGATAATACTGATGTAAAATCGTGTCTAATAACTTTAATAAAAGTATCGTCACTTCTTTAGGTTTTTAAAGGTGGGTTGCGCATTTTAGCATTAAACCATCAATGGGCATTGTTTCTGCTTAGTGGAAGGCATTATTGGTGACCAAACTCATTCTTATTAAAATTTAATGACTTATTGTGTTTGGTGGGCTTTGATTACGCGTTTCAATTGACAGAATCATCTTATTTATATGGAAAACTAGAGATCAAATCTTAATTACATTAAATTAAAAAAGAAATTGTGATATAAGAGAATATTATCTGATTCTATGAAACCCAACAACTTGTAACAATAAAATACAAAGAGAGAGAGGCATTGGCGATAGAGAAAAAGTGGCAGGGGTGTCATAGGATCCGAGGCCATACAATGTATTTGTAAAATTAAAATAAACGAAGTTTGGTGGCATCAGGGCATCATTGCAAAAAATCATTTTAAAAATTGTTTCATGGCTGCTTTGGATTTTTAATGAATTTAATTTGTACCGCAAGATCATGGGCCACAAAAAGACAATGCATAGGCATTATTTTTTCTCGATAAAATTATTATTTAAGAGAAAAAAAATGGTGATGGAGCTCAAAATAATTGATTGATTTAACTCTCGATGTTTACCATTTTCTTAGCAGCTTCTGCTTCATTGTTCAGTTATTTATTGCGAGTCCTCCAATTTCCAAGGCATGCAAAATTGAATGATTTCTCATACTGATAGTGTGACGCAAGAGGGTAATTTCGTTTTCTTGTCTTCTCTTAAAATTTTATTAGGTAAATTTGTTTGAAAATTTTTATGTAAAATTAGAAAAAAAAATTTTGATCTCGTTTTCAATTCTATTTTTACATATTTTTAAGTTGATAAAAAAGAAGTACAGAATATTTTACTTTTACAAATATGATCCGTCTAAAGTAAAGCATGTTGTCTATCATAATTATTCTTGTGTTCATTATTCTAGTATCCTCATCACTTGCTAAAGCTATAACAAATTATAATCAAAGGGTTGTAATAAAATAATTGTAACTTTTTTTTTTTAATTAAAAGTTGTATAAGATAGTAACGCGTAGAATTATTTATCTATATAAATTTGATTGAATTAATTTTTATGTAAAATTGGCCTCACATATAAAATAAATTTATTCCGGTGTTATAAAATAAACAAAAAGAAAAATTCTAAATTACACTCACAGACAGATGAAGTAGTCTTAGTCATGTGAGTTGAAAGCGAAGAACCACCCAAAAAAAACATAATGGAAAAGTCACAGTCGCAGGTTAATTTGAATTTAAAAAATGATATGCAGTAAAATTTTTTTATGGAAAAATTCAATGGGGGCGATAAAGGAAGAAGCGGAAGAAGAGTTAAAAAGAGAACAGAAAATGTGTGGTTAAGGCAAATGATACAGCACATATATTGACACCTCAAGACTGACAGTGTTTTTTATCTTCTATTATTGAATGGTGAAATGTATTTTCGTTACATCAGTAACCATGGTTAATTATCAACCCAAGAACCGGCTTCCTTGGTAAAATTAACTGAGTTGAATTTGTCAAATGTCGTGGAACATTATTATGTGTTTGTTTGCTTTCCATTATTTACTTTCCAATTTACATCCCTTTTAATATGCCGATGGTATTTTATTGGAGTAAATTTTTAATTATTTTTCACTTAATATGATAATTTTTAAAATTATTATAAATTTCAGCTTATCCTTATTTTAATTTAAATGATAAGGACAAGATAAGGTGAGTTTAAGATTTTTTTTAATCTTCTTAATAAAATTTGAGATGAATCGAGGTTTATAACAGTTTCGAAAATATTTTTAAAGATTATCATTTCATGAAAAGGATAATTTAATTTTTTTTTTCTATTAACAGCACTCTCACCACATTATGTTTTCATTTTAAAGCTTTTTTTAATTAACAATTAAGTTAATAATTGACTCTTGAAAAAATTGAGATAGTAATTTAATTTTTGCCAATAATTCTTTAAATGAGTTGGTTAGATATTTTCATTACTTGATTTTAAAAGTTTATTTATTTCTTTGGGTTTAAATTTTTGGATTGGATTTACTTTGCCACGTGGAGGTAAGTATCGAAAAAATTGAGTTGGTTCAGGTCTTGGCACATATATTAGAATGTGTTTATAAATATTGTGGTAAAAAGAAGTTTTCACAATATTAGGATGTGGAATAACTGTGGCGGATTTTGGGGCTCTTTTTATGAGATTATTCAATCATAATATTAAAAAAGATTAATGATTTTTTTTAATACTAAAAAGAATTAATGCTGAAACATAAATGTTGGATTCTTCATGAGATTTTTTTTTTTTTTTTGACTTGAGAACTGTAAATGGATTTTATCAAAATTAATTGATGAAAAAAAAGGGGACGGGCTGGCACGTTTGCTTTTGGGGTTGAAGCATTAAATTTCATTTTCTTCATCACCGGAATTCGCTTCTCACTTTTCTATTGTAATAATCATCGCCTTTGATTAAATATATGATAAACTCCCTTATAAAGCTAATCACTTTAATTCTCGAGAATGATAAAAGGGCA
Source organism: Murraya paniculata (assembly GCA_030449075.1). NCBI lineage: Eukaryota > Viridiplantae > Streptophyta > Magnoliopsida > Sapindales > Rutaceae > Murraya > Murraya paniculata. Next base: position 126,370 of record JAEVFN010000003.1, read on the forward strand.
AAAAAATTGAAATTACGGTCTTCAATACACATATTATTATATTTCTCTGAATTTATAATGGGGAAATTTAAATTCGTACAATGCAAACAAAATTGTACAAATTATTTTTTGCATTTGTCGTGTTATGGTTATTAATTATCGTCTCACAATCTCTATCTCAAAAATCTCACTCATTTTTTTTTTTTTTAAATTTCTAGATTTTAAAGCAGTCGACGCGTCGGGTGTCTGCACTCACTTACTCTGGACCCACAAACATATACGGTGGGGCCCATAATCTTCAAAATAATCAGAGCCAAAATGTGAGGAAAAAAAAAATTGAAAACACATGTATGTGTAGTACACATACTTCTTCTAATCTTCTTCTTCCCCTCTCTCTTTCAAGTTCTTCTAGGGTTTTTCAGTCGCGAATCTGATTAATTCACTCTATTCGCCTCTATTCACCCGTGAGTGAACGACATCCTTTCAGGTAACCGCTTCTTTCTCCGATCTCAGTTCACTCTTTGGTTGTCTGCTTATATGTATGCATTTCTTAGCTGCTGTTTGCCTGTTTCGGATCTTTTCTCAGAGTTTAACTTGCTCTTCTTGGTATCATTTTTCCGTATTTTTCATATATATATTTTTAAATTTGTGTTTCATTGAGCCAGTGATCCTATTTTATTATTTATTCATTTTTTTAGTTTTTGTAGAAAAGCTTGCTTGATATAGCTGGTAAAAGTTGCGCCATTTCACCCAAAAAAAATTGTACAAAAAATTGCTATTTTTTGTATATTGTTAAATCTGGCATTTTTTCATAAAATGATTTTATAACACAGCTTAATTGGATCCTGGTTAGATTGTAAGGTGACTTTAAAGTGCTACCGATATGTTTAAAAGTAAGATGTGGCAAGTGTAGATTGGGGAAAATAGGGTGAGTAATAGCACTAATTGCAAATTTGAAATGTCATATTTTGTTTTTATTTAGAGTGTTTTTATGTTAGTGGATTGCTTGTAACTAACTGTGGAGGGATAAACTAATCAGTTTTTAACTTTTCTTTTGTTTGTTATTTTCTTCGGTTTGGCTGATCCTTTTGAAACTTTGCAGTTATGTTAGGTATGGATATTTCTGTTTGGGATTGTTTGAACAGACTTGATGAACAAAAGGGGATTTAGAATCTGCATAATCTGAGAGGGTCTAGACGACATGGGTTGCAAATTCAGATACCTGAAATTTCCGAGAAATGGATTAGTTTAAACTTACGAGGATATCTTCGACCTTCTCTTTTGTACTGAGTCTGAGTGGATTAAGCTGGCTGTGAGTTTCCAAAGTAATGGGTTCATTTCCTGGTTCTTGTGAAATTGTGGAAGCAGGGGAAGAGGTGAATTCTGTTCAAAATTCTCGAAGAACTTACCGGCCTAGTTCTGGATCAAGTGTGATGGACAAAGATCAGAAGCCTCGTGTACTGAAATTTGCATACAACGAATCTCTAGAAGATGATATTAATCAGCTTTTTGAGGCTATCAGTCTTAAAAATTCAACCAAAGGTTGGGGTCTTTCACATGAGGTAGGCACAAATATGAGCCCAGTGCGGAAAAATGCTTTAAAAAAGCCAATTAGTGTGCCCCATTCACCACGACTGGGGACTTCTCAACCAGTCTCTCTGAAGCAGGCATTAAGGGAACTTAGCATCACAAAAGCATCGGAAATGGCTGCTATGAAACGAATATCAAAGTCTACCAGTTCTCCTGTGATGTCAGAAGCTGGCAGGATTAAAAGTTTGTACAATACGAAGGTAGTTGAAGCTGCCAGTGGATCTGGCCTTCTTGCAGACGAAGGGAAGGGGAATATGGTTGAAATATCTCTGGTGCCTGAAGAAAGCCAGCTAACTTCTTCACAGAAGATGCCTCCGTCTCTTCATGTGCCAAAGATGAAATTAATAAACCAAAGTGCTAATTCTTCTCCTCAGTTTACCATTCCAACTCTCCAAAATGCTATAGGAATCAGTCAAAGTGCTAATTCTTCTCCTCTTTTCGCTGTTCCAAAAAAGCGAAATGCTAGTCGGACCAGCAAAAGTACTCATTCTTCTCCACAATATGCTATTCCCAAAATGAAAAATGCTGCAGGGACCCATCAAAGTGTTCATTATCCTCCTCAATTTTCTGTTCCAACCATGCAAAATGCTGCAGTGACGAACCAAAGTGCACATTCTTCTCCTCGGTTTGCTTCTCCAAGAATTCAGAATTCTGCAGGGACCAACAAGGGTGCTCATTCTTCATCTCAACTCACGGTTCCAACTACAGACAGTAGTACTGGAACCAACCAGAGTGCTCATTCTTCTCCTCGATTTGCTGTTCCAACACAAAGTGGTCCTCAGACCACACGGATGCAAGATGAGATTATTTCTACATCAGCCAATGTAGGAACTCATGCACAAAAGGTGGAGATAGCACGAAAGGAGAAGGATGTACCTGTCCATTCTTCTTCTTCTGATACTGTTGACTTGCCAGAGCAAGAAAAAAATGTCTCTGCCCCAACCAAATCAGCTAACAGAACATCAACTGTAAAGTCAGGACGGAGAGGCAGGTTGCATGCCGTGCCTTCTTCAAGCTTGAGCAATGGCAGCAGGGTAACCAAGATATCAAGAAATAGCCCATGTGTAGTTAAACCAGTCCTGAGGAAGAAAGGTGCTGTTAAGAAGAAAGTAAAACAGGATTCAACTTCCTCTCCTTGCTTTTCTAATTCGTACAGTGAAGTCAGAAGTCAATCGGAGCCTAATTCAACTCAACTAATTTGCCAGAGATGCCATTGTGCTTTAAAAAATGCCATTAATCTACCCTATCAAGGTTCTGCAGTCTCCAATTTGACTAGTGTTAGTGCAGAAGTTATCTCTACAAGTGTTAATACAGGTACTATTGAGCCGGACTTCATTCCAAATGATGGTGACAGAAGCCAGGCGATTGCTGGAAAAACAAAAAGTAAGGGGGAATTTTCCCAAAGTTCAAAGAGTAGCCTTGGTGACTATAGCAGCAGTACAAGCAACAGTGATGACAGCAATTTAAGTGGATCTAGTTGTGGCAACAGGCCTCACATGTCAGCAGATGTGAGGTGGGAAGCTATTCGGCATGTTAGATTGCAGTATGGGGCCTTAGGGTTGAGGCATTTCAATCTTCTACAGAAGCTCGGTTGTGGAGATATAGGGACTGTATATCTTGCTGAGCTAATTGGTACAAACTGCCTATTTGCTATAAAGGTCATGGACAATGAATTTTTGGCAAGAAGGAAAAAGATGCCGAGGGCCCAGACAGAGAGAGAGATTCTGAGAATGCTAGATCATCCTTTTCTTCCTACCTTATATTCTCAATTCACATCAGACAATTTATCATGTTTAGTTATGGAGTATTGTCCTGGTGGAGACCTACACGTCCTTAGGCAGAAGCAGCTGGGCAGGTGTTTTTCCGAACCAGCAGCAAGGTATAATTCTTTGACTAAAGGTCCAGTCAAATTATATTACATTTAATCGTTTAATTTCTCTCTGGAGATTATTATAAACTATAAAGGGGGGGCAAAAAAAAGCGACAGATGAAAAATGTGCTTCAGTATGAAGAACATGATATACTTTATTCATTCTGCATTATACATAAAAGGTTTATGTATTTCTGGATATTGTCTGCACTTGCTTATGGCCACTCATCCGTCTTGATCTTAAGAACAATCAGATGGTTTCAGCATTCTTTGGTTAACTTAAGTCGCCACTATCATGCAATGTGAGGGCTCCATTGGCTCACTGTAATTCACATGTGCAGCTAAAATTTCAGACATATGTCCTTTATGTGGATCTTGAGGGGCACTTGTATCCTCCTTTGTGGTGATGCTGAAATTGAAGTTGGATGTGTTATTGTAGTTTTATGTCTGATAACTAGTCTTCTTGGTTTGCTTATTCATTCCCATCATTGAGCAAGCAATAAATTGTTTGTGCAGGTTCTATGTGGCTGAAGTCCTCCTTGCCCTGGAATACTTGCACATGCTTGGAGTTATCTACCGGGATTTGAAACCAGAAAACATTCTTGTTCGAGAAGATGGCCATATTATGCTGACAGATTTTGATCTGTCACTCAGATGTTCTGTAAGTCCAACTCTTCTGAAATCAGCTTCATCCAATATGGATCCTGCAAGGGTCTCAGGTCCATGCACGGAATCTAATTGCATTCAGCCATTTTGCATTGAACCCACCTGTCAAGTTCCTTGCTTTAGTCCGAGGTTTTTACCTGCTACTGCAAAAACAAGGAAACCAAAAGCTGACCCTGCGGCCCAGATAAGATCGTTGCCACAGCTTGTGGCAGAACCTACAGATGCACGATCCAATTCGTTTGTTGGGACCCATGAATACTTGGCTCCTGAGATCATCAAAGGAGAGGGCCATGGAGCTGCTGTTGATTGGTGGACATTTGGTATCTTCCTTTACGAGCTTCTATACGGAAGAACACCCTTTAAAGGTTCTGGGAATGATGAAACATTAGCCAATGTGGTAATGCAAAGCCTCAAATTCCCTGATAGCCCTCTTGTTAGTTTCCAGGCAAGGGATCTAATCAGAGGGTTGTTGATAAAGGAACCTGAGAATCGACTGGGATCGCAGAAAGGTGCTGCGGAGATCAAGCAGCATCCATTCTTCGAGGGCTTGAACTGGGCACTTATTCGTTGTGCAATTCCACCAGAGCTACCCGACTTCTATGACTATGGAATTCAAGATATGGTACCTCAAAAAAGCAAGTATTTGGAGTGTAAAGCTACAGGAGAGCAGCTTGAGTTTGAGTTGTTTTAGCGAAACTTGTACTTAGGGTTTTTCCCCTGCTGTTGTTGTAACTGTAATAGCTTTCGTACTAGTGTATATCTATCTGATTAAGAAGAGTATTGTAGTAGAGCTCTCACCAGATTTTGCAATTTCCTTCTGTTGTTTTATAGCCCTTGGCATTGCATTCTTCCTTCTCTTGTGGCTGCGTTTAGGGATTTGTTTCTGATCACAAGAGAACCGGATGAAACCCTCATTGCTCGAAACTAGACATTCGGACTCTGATCATCTCTCACCACTGCCACCACTTCAAAAAACAAAATAAAGAAAACTGCTTAATCAATTTATAATTTTGTCAAAATTATTTAACTTAAAAATATTTCTATATACAGTATAAGTAGATTTAAAGTAACAATTAGAATTTTAGTTATTATTCATCTACCAACTGAAAAGAGTCAAGAACGGTAGAAATCGGCGCGCTTTCTCGAATAAAAAGAACGAAGAAAAATATTGAAAGTCGCTCGCTACTGGCTAAAGTTAAGTTTCAAAAAACTAAGCTCTATTTTCTCCTTTCATATCCTTCACTTTCTCATCAACCAAACACACTCCATCTCCATTTCGAAGCCTTCTCCAGTATATGTTTCTGGTTAATGGCCTCAAGGTCAGACGATGCCTTCGTCGTTCTCACTTGCACAAACCTTAATCCGATACCGATCGAAGCAGATATTGCTGAAGATGGAGAAATTTTCATTTCAACAAATGATATTCGAAGCTGGGATTTGGATACTATTCTGCATCACCAAACAGTGAAAGTGCATGCTTCTCGTGACAGGTCAGTCAACATTCGGAAATTAAACTGTTATTATTACTTTTTCCTTTGGTTTTCATTTCCATAATAAACTTTTATTTAGTTATTAATTACAGGCTCATTGAACAGTCTTCGTATTTCCAAGGCCTTCTCGGTGGAAGCTTTAGGTAAATTTTGGTTATACTATCTTTAGGAAATTATTGAAGCTTATAAAATTTAGTACTAGGTTTCTGCTAATTGTTATATAACAGATTTTGATTTTGATGGAACCCAAAAAAAAAAAAAAAATGAAACGGAGAACTAAGTTGTGAGCTATATATGTTTAAGTAATGAAAATCTTTGTGCATAGATATCTGTTTTGAATACTTTCATGCGACTAGTCTGAAGGTTGGGCTTTACTTTTGTGGCTTGCAGTGAATCAAGCTTGGATTATATTTCTGTCCAATGGAACCTGGAAACATTTATTGATATTTTAAAGTGTATACATGGCTGGCCACTGGATATTACCTCTGATAATTTTGTCACTTTATTCGAGGTATAGAATTGTGTAGTCTATTTTTACATAAACTTCCATTATATATATTACTAGCCTGCAGATGCAAAATTTCTTATGTCATTGCTACAGTGAAGAATGAGGTCAATTAGACATCAAATCTCCCATTAGATAAACTTTTTGATTTACAGACTTTTAAATTCTTTGTTGCTATTTTAGGGTGCACTTTATTTTGGGGTGGAGACGCTCATCTTGAAGTGTAGAACTTGGTTTTCTGAGGTTTGTTTTTCCAAGGATAATGAGCTCCAACAAGTACATTTGGAAGATTTGATTCACATATGGAACTTTGGTTTAGAGCATGGTAAGAAGTAACTGATTTTTAAATATTGTTATAACTGATTGAAAAAAAAGAAGAATAATTATGCTATTCAATACTCGTAGTATAATGTTTGATGTTCATGTTTCAGTACTTGTTGTAATGGAGAAATTTGCTATATGTTGCAGCAAACGATTTTGTTCCAGAATTCTGTGCAAGATATCTTGCACGAAATTTTGTGAGTACTCGGCTTTCATATACTTTTTGAGCAGCTACCATGTAGAATCCAGCTTTTCCAGCTTTCATTTGTCATCATTGGAAGCTGATGGACAGTGGCTTTTTCTTGGCAGATGTGGGCCATGTCTCATAAATGTTTTGTAAATATTCCCTACAACTTGCTGTTAGATTGTGTAAAGCATCCCTCTTTGACAGTGGACAGGTCTGTCAACTATCCCTTGAAAAGCTGGATTAATTGTTTACATGATCTTTTTCTGGAATACTGATGTTCTAGTTTTCTTTTGCAGCGAGATGCATCTTTCTGATGCACTTTTAATATGGATTGATGCTAACATATCACAATTGGATTTCTCAAACAGAGCTGAGGACAATTTGACAATTTTAAAAGAGGTATGCATTGATGTTTTATTGTTCAGGTTGTGGATCTAAATTTGATATTCTATAGGGGAGGTAGTCTTTTCTTTTGTGGTGTAGATGGTGGGTACTGGATGGGGACATAATTATGACATTATAGTGGTTAAAAAATGCTCTTTTGAATATATTCGAGATTGGTTGTGCTTAGAAGTCTGTTGCCATTTGTATTGGTGGACTGTAGAATGCTGAGAAAGATATTGACTAAGTGGTTGCCATCTTTTATCTTATAAGGACTTGAACTACCGTTTTACTTGAACCAATTTTTATTTTGATTTTCTCAAAAGAATATTGTAAGGCGTTGAACCTGCTTGATCCTCTATCCACAGTGTATTGAACTGGGTCCCTTAATACAATATGGCTACTAATTTATCGTAATCTGTCAAAAATTGTCTTCAAAGCAATTATAGAACTCTTATTAGTTCACAAGATTAGATATCACAGGGCATAGAAGTTATATTAAAAACAAAAAAATGAATGAAGAAAAGAATAATAGATGTGATGGAAAATATGTGCTAGAACCAGTAAATGTGCAAAAGGTATGCTTTGCAGCATGCTATGCGATTAGAAATTTACACGTGTTAAGATTTTAGTTGATCATGCTCTTGCCTGATTGACGGATATGAGATTTTGTGACAGCCCCGTTATAAGCACATCATCTGTCTCTTTTAGTCAGAAAAATTGATTTCAAATTTTCCTACAAGTTGGCTTACCTAACTAGAACTGTAAGAAAACATATAATTGGCGCTAGCCATTGGATATTATCTTCTAGTGGAAAAGAAATTAATTTTGCTGATTAATTATAGTTTTTAGGTTAAGAAAAAAAATGAAATAAGAGTATATGCGAGTCTTTCTATTTGAGAAATTTTCTGAATCTTTCAGTTGATTATGACGTCATCAATGAAATTATTCATTGTTCTGTGTCGAACAGATTCGAATAAGCATTCTGCCGCTGTGGTTTGCTGCAGGTATGTGACATTCTGGATTTTTCTATTGCAGTGCCTTAAGACTGTTTATTCATGTACTTTTGCATCGAATCTTTTGATTATGCTACTTGAATTTTCATCTATTCAGGGGAAAGAAGGTCATCCTATTTCTCTAAGCTTTCTCACGAGAGTGTTAATTCAATTTTAAGGCTAGTGAAAGTTCGGCCCACATGCTTAATAAAAGTTTTGGAGGATGTTGAGCTGAAACGTCTCAGGATTCGGTTGACAGAATATTCAGAGGTATTCACTTTGCTACTGTTGACATGAAGCCATGCAATAATTTTGCTTTTTTATTGAAGCTGAGGGTTGATATGACCAGGTTAATAGCAGATTAATGCAGAAGCAGTACAGAAGTTGCATCTTGTGATGCTTCCCTGTCAATATAAAATGGTTCTGCATGTATGAAATTATCCATTGGAACTCTTTTTCGGGAGATAGGGGGTAAAGGAAGTTAGAGTCTTAAATCCTCTGTCTCTAGTTGAGGGTTTTTTCACATGTTCTAGGTTAATTTAACTGTACGAAATAACACTTCAATTGGATTACCTTTAGTTATCAAAGTTAACTTACCATTATTTTTGGTGCCTTTTCAATTTTATTTTTATGCTTTTGCTTAATGTTTCAAAAGGCAATTTTATGGTTCTCGAATTGGAAGGGGGGAGTCTTGTTTTCCCTTTTTCCTTTTGTGTGTGTGTGTGTGTGTGTGTGTGTGTGTGTGTGTGTGTAGAGAGAGAGAGAGAGAGAGAGAACTTTATCAAACTCTTGAAGAGATGAAAGGCCATGTGTTAATTAGTTTTCTAACATCTTTAATAATGTCTGTGAATGGATACAGATAGCGGAATTGACCTGCCTCAATTTTTTGTTACGCTATTCAGATTCCATTCCTTTTGCATAGTTTTATGATTATCTAAATTATTTTTTCCCCGTGCAGAAGGTGAATCTTTCTGGCTGTCCTCAGATGACATCAGCAATACTGCTCCTATCTGTGCTTGATTCATCACATTGTTTGGACCCAACATCAAGGAAGATCTTCGAATGTCTTGACAAAGATCAAAGTCAAATCCCATCAGGTTTGCTGCCAATTTTGTCCTTTGAAGCAGTACAGGAGGTTAATATTTCCAAATGTCATGCCCTGCATCTGGAATCTGCCATTGAGTGCTTCTCCAAGTCATTTCCATCATTGAGAACAATAAAAGCAGCTTATCATTTGAACTTCAAGACACTCAATCTCCATAAATTGGTGCAGAAGTGCCCAATGCTCTGTGAAGTTGACTTGACTGTTGATCCTAGTCCTGTTATACCAACAAAAGTATCAGTTGTATCCTCAAGTTCTGCACTAAAGCCGTCAGTATTGAATAAGTCTATTGCTGGTGATAGTTCTTTGTATGTGACATCAGTTTATCATTCAGGGCAATCACCATCAAATATCACAAAACTCACCTTAGAGGGCCGCAGTGACATGTGTGGTGAGATATTACTATGTGTTTTTGCTTGTAGCACTTTCCATTCACTAGACAAAATGATTTTATTTTTTTTTCCCATCAGAGAATATTTTATCTTATTCTTGTCATGGAGGCAGTAGCACACATATTTTATATGTTGCAATGATAAAGTTTTAAGAATAATACCACACAACCAAGCAAACTTAACAAAATCATTCAAACAATTGACATACTGTTATGCAATTGGACTAGTAAACTGAAAAAAAAGTTAATGTAATAAATAAAAACTGATGCCGTTTTTCTGTTGCCCATCCAATTGTATTACGACATGTCAATTTGCGTGGAGGGGTTTGTATTATTAGTTTGTATGTGTGGTATTACTCAAAGTTTGATGGAGAATGGAAATCTCTTTATTCAGGCTGATTCCACACCAAGGCTATATTGGTGGCCTCAATGCATACTGTCTAGAAAGTTCTTCCATGAGATTTTAATAACTAGGGTGCACTGAATTGTTACCTTGTGCCGGGGAGGAGTTGAATATATATTTATGTGAGTTATTTTGGCCAATATTATTTTAATTAGGATATGGTTACAAGCCCCTTAATCGTTCCATCTTTGATATTCTTCTGGGAAATTTCAAATTAGTGTACATTTACTCATTTGCTCTGTTCTCCATGAGCATGGGTTATCTGTCGCCTAATCGATCAACAAACTAACTTTTTTCTAATTCCTTTTTGTCAGATGCAGATCTGGAGTTGATCTCAAAATACTGTGTTTCTTTGGGTTACATAAACATTAAAGGGTGCGCTTCAGTAACTGATGTCTGCATATCAAATCTCATACGGAGATGTGTTAAACTGCAGTCTATCATAGTTTGCGATACTTCTTTTGGTGTGTATTCAGTTCGCGCTCTGTGCTTGGAGGTCCCCTATTATAATTCTTCTGCTTTATGTGGAAAGAGAAATTTCAACACATTGGCGTCCAATCTTCAGATGCTGCATATGGCTTGCTGCAATGGTGAGTATTATTTCTTGTTTTCACTTTTTCTGCTCAGACAAATCTACTGAGATGGAACTTTAAATTGTCTTCAGAGATTCTTTATGTTCCTTATGTTCCAAAAACCATAGTCAAGGTGCCTGATATTTTTGTTCTTTGAATATTAATGGCCAAAGGGAATGAATATGGTTTTTAAAATAACTGGAAACCTCAAAAGCAGTAACAATCGAGTGGTGGCAATTGGCAAGCCTTTAGATTTCTTCTTTTTAAAAAATAAACCTGAGTCAATTTAGGAGAGGTTCATCTCGGCTACTTGGTGTTAAGAATTTGCATCCTCTCTCTATCTTTGGTTATATTTGGGGTTTCATTTTGTGTGACATATAGAATTTTTTATGTTGTTTCTCATAAATTTACTTGCAATCCAATTCTTCTTTTTGCAACCTTGCGATGACTTTGATGTGAAATGGTTTCTAATGAATTATGTTTATTTTGGAGATCTTTATGTGACTATTAACTTCTTCTGGAGACTACTTAGGTTGTTATGTATTGTGTGTACCCTTCTTTGCCTTTGGCAATGTTTGGTATCATCACTTACATTTCTGTCAGACAAGAAAAGTCTCCTGTACACCATCAAAGGATAAGCCAAAACCATTAAGTCTTCTCATGCACCTTGACTGATTTTAGGAGGAATTTAATTCCCCCGATTTGAACACCATAATTCCATATTCCAAATTTGCTTGTGGTTTGGCAATATAATCCTCTAAAAGTATGTTCTGGATTTCACAAAAATATCGTAATCAAGTTTTAATGAAATTTAGTACGGTTGCCGTATATAAGATGGGTTATCATGTCCCTCATTGTAATTTGTAGCCTTGGCTCATGTTTTCTGGGCATCTTCCTTCCCTTCTGGAGGCTGCGGCATGAAAAATGTGATTGATAATGATATAACAGGATATAGACAATTGGCCGGTATAAAATTGTTTACCTAGTTTGTGTGATCAACCCCACTTGTTTTATGATTGAGTTGGTTTTTTTCTCCTCTATCCCGCTATAACAGTTTCGAAAATTGTTTGAAGATTTCTGACAAGATGTATTCAGATCTCTATACGTACGATCAATAACTTTTTTGCAGGTGTTGATGGAATGTATCTTCTGGAGCTCATGTGTCAAGCAAGAACACTGAAGAGTCTTTGCTTGAGCAGCACTCAACTAGCAGATGAAGCTCTTTATAATTTCTCAGGTTCTTCCTTGGAGATGCTTGATGTTTCAAATACAATGGTTAGTTATTATATGGAGTGTTGCCTTTGCCTTTGAGAATTAATGAAGCTACCATTTGCTTTTGCCTATATCAAATGCGGGACAATTGTTTGCTCATTAATATTCAGGTATCAACTAGCTTGAATCTGAAAATATAAGAAACATGTGAAAGGTATCAATGATATTTTTAATTGTGAAGGGTTTGGAAAATTAGATTTTCCTATCATCTTTCCCTTTGTTAAGTCACCACTTGACCTAAAAGTTTAAGCTGTTAGGTAAGTGTCCAACAATAAAATTTAAGTTTTAACACTCCTCAGGTAAACATGAAGAAAACACGACCACCACAACCTGACAACAAACACAAGTCATCAACATTTAATTAATCAACAATATGGGTACTCGAATGCAAGACCAGTTGGTTAAAAGTTCCCTTCAAATAGAAAAAAATCTACTTAAATACTGTATTCTAACTATCGTGATATTCTTTTGACAGTAAATACACTTACCTTTAGATACACTTACTTTGAGAAGAAGTATCCAATTTGAATCATATTTCTTCATAGGATTCATAGCTTAAGAGTTAGAATGTCAATTTTCTTGTAGTTCCACTGAATTATCTAAATTATTCTTTTTTACAAGTATATGTGAACTAAGTGTATTTATTTAGCCAAAAAGTGTGATCTCTATATTTATTACTCGTCTTTTTAAGTAGTTCATGAACGCATGGCATTGGTGGGAGTATTCCAAGAGACTGTGCAAACTCATTTAACCAAATGAAAGAAGGCATAAATTGGATAGTTTTTGTTGTTGGAACAAGTATAAATGCTATAAAATTGGAATGGTGAAATTTTACATAACAAACTAATAAACTTTGCTTGTAAAATTGCAGATATCTGGAGCTGCTTTGGCTTATATGGTCAGTGGAAATTCTGGATTGAAGTATGTAAATGCAAGAGGATGTAAAAATTTGTTTCAACAGAAAAGTAACGTCCGAGGGATAGATTTTTCTTCCTATCCATGTGCAGAACTATTTACTGAGTTAGGCAGGAAATGCAAATTAGAAGAAATTGTACTGGGATGGGGATTCTCTTTCCTCTCGCTGGAAGTTCTGAAACCTGCAATTACATTACTACACTCAATTACTGTGGGTTTGGGTGGATCCTTGGGTGAAGATGCACTAAGGCTGCTGCCCACAACTTGTCCTATGCTAGAGTCAGTTGTTCTTTGTTTTCAGGTATTATTTGCTAAAAAAATTGAGATACTATGTTAGTGGTTCTATGCTTTATGACTTATGTATGTGATTGATTATTGTGAAAGTTGATATCTATGCCATGCTTCCCCTTTCAGATAACTTTTTAATGATCAAGTGTGCATTTATTATACTCACCCTGAAGCATTTTATGACCTTCAATTTTGATGCAAAAAATAAGCTGGTTCTGCTGCTAGTCGTTTGGCTAGACTTTGACTGGACCTTGCCTAAGGAGACGAAATTCCTATTTCAATTTTAATTTTTTTCTAAGGTTTCTGTCAGTGGCATTTTGATAATTTTGTTGGCTTACATGATCTTGGAAATATGCCCTTTGAGGGCCTGACATAAAAGTAGTTTAAGATTTTTTGACTTAGTCATGGTTCTGGGTCCGACAGTTATGTTTTGACCAAGTCAAATGTTAAACTGAACTTGGTTTCCAGTCATAATTGGAATATGATGTGCTACCGTGTTCTGGAGCTAATGAGCTGCTTAAACTGTGGATGTGCTAATTTTTGCGAGTGTGTATATAACCTAAAGCTTAAATTTAGACTGCCACTCATCATGGAAAAGTTCGAGCGTTGGGTGTGAACTAGGTTCTTGTTTCGTACTGCCTCTGACTCACCACTTTAAGATAGGTTGATGATTCTCACTTGATTGAAAGAATGTAACAAGCAGAGATATTTCCTTCTTGAGGCTCATTATATTAAAACTCTTGCTAGTACCTTTCTGATGCTAGAATAATAACAAAACTTTCTGATTCTCCTGGGAAATATTTGTTATTGCTTCTCTTCAATTATTGAGACCAGTATTAGGTTTTAATGTTATTTCTTGATAATTTTGTTGTTTTAAGATAATTCTTACAGTTCTACTGACTCTTTAGAGGGGAACATACTTATTTGATGATTACAAACATGTGGCAAAGCAACGTTCTTTGCTTATTGCTTTTCAAGAGGAGTTGTGCAATGTTGTTATTGCTTATAAAAATTGCTTTTGCTTGAGGCAATTGACTTCTGTTTCTTTACAGGTGATATCTGATTCTATCATTATAAGCATTCTAGAATCCTTGAGGAGATTGCAAGTTTTGGCTTTATGCCACTGTCTTGGTGATTTATCCATATCTAGCTTTAAGTTACCTCTGCCAAATCTCAGGAAATTGAAGCTTGAAAGGGTAACTCCTTGGATGACCAATAATGATTTGGTGATTCTGACACAGAACTGTTCCAAGTTAGTTGAGCTTTCATTGGTAGGATGCCCTCTTCTCAGTTCAGGTAGGCAGTTATCATTTGTAAATCATAGCATGCAACTTGCCTATTCAGTGCTTGTATGTGTAAATTCTCTCTTCTATTATCTGTTCTATTAGATGAATTCCCAGTATAGTTTGAAGAGTGTGTTGCCAATGTAACCCTTTATTGATGATTTCCATCTGCTGCTGCTTCGTTGATGATTTCTTTATTACTTTTATCTGTGAGTCAATTTGAAGAACTGCTGATTGTCAAAATTAATAACTGCTATGTTTTTTCATCCTTATGATTTTATGCTCTCTACAGATTCCGAGCTGATTATCTCACAGGGATGGCCAGGCTTGATTTCATTACATCTAGAGGTTTGCAACTATCAGCTCTATTGGACTAGGGCCAACCTTTCGTTCTTCTGTTTTCTTGATAGCATTTATTCTAAGTATGACTTCTTTAGGTTTTTGAAATGCTACACCAGTTAATGTAATAGGTATTTCCTTGTAACAGCATAGGGAGACGTAAAATTGAAATGATCAAGTGAATACGATTATTATTAATTTATTAGTCGAGTGACTTGTGATATAAACGTTGTATGGCTTCAAAATGAATGAACTAATGATATAGAGGAACAAACTGGTCTGTATGCCTGGGCCCTGAAGAACCTTGCATTAGGATATTGTATGCTTTGGCCAGCTGTCAAATAATTCTCTTCATATGTGATCATTTTGTTCCTCAGGATTGTGGAGATATTACTGCATATGGGGTTACTTCTCTTTTCAACTGCATAGCTCTTGAAGATCTTTTACTACGTCATAATGTGAGCCTTCTATAGCTACCTTGTCTTTTGAATTTTGCATGCATTTAAATTGATGTTAGATGAATGAGCCATATTCATCATACCGCTACTACTTAAAAGTTTGTGCACAGACATGTTGAACATCTAACAATAAGGACTTTCCTGGTGTGTTTATTGGCTTTTTTCAAGGAGTACTTCATGTCACTTTTTGCTGTTGCCTTCTAACTAGGCTGGACAGCATACAAGTATGTGAATCATATTGAAACTATGGATTTTTTTATTTTTTAATCTTTTAATTTATGTTTCTGGTTCGGAAACGTTATAGCTCAACTTTAATCCTTTTTTTCTTCTGTCATTTTTGTGACCGCTTCAAGGAAAACTGGTATGAACTATAATTGGCACTGAACTTATTGCCCTGTGACAGGCATCATACCTTAATTTATGGACTCATGAGGCTACTTCTAGACAGTCCTTAAAGAAGATTAAAAGGGTCACCGATCATACTGTTTTCTTTACTTATGAAGATGGTGAATTTTGTTGGAAATTGGGATGTGCTATCTTTTGTAAGAATAAACTAGTAATTGGGGCAGTTTCAACAGCCACGACCTTTTTTTTTTTTTTTTACACCATCTTTAGACCATTACATTAAAGAAAAATCAAGATTAATTTGTAAGGTGATAATAAGCTAACTTCTTGACTAGAATTTTTAAGTTTTTAGGCGATAATAAGCTCCTCCTTTTTGAATGTATTTCAAAATAATTTCCAGTTTCTAATATTTTATATTCGAAATTATGTTATAATTTTTAGTTTGTTCTAAACAAAGTATTAGCGCACGACCCGATTTCCAAAAATGGTTTAATCATGACTTGTTTAAAAATTTGAGGCTGTCCAAAGAGCTAGAATCCTAAATTCTAATAAAATAAGTCCCTATTTACTTGTGGTTAGTGTTGTCTTATGATCTTAATCATTGCCCGTCTGCCTTTTGAGGGAAAGACTAAAGTTGAATATTTGATGCTATTTTACTTTGGGATTTTATTATCTTTTTCAGAAGTGTTGACGTCAATAGATGACCTGAACATGCAGGGCCCTGGAATACACAGAAACTTTATTCTGGATGCTGCTTCAAAGGTAATCTCTTATACCTACTAAAGTTTAATTGGTCACTTAATTATTCCCTCTCTCTCTCTTTGGGTGAAATCAAGTGTATAACAACCTATATAAACTCACGTGACTTCTACAATGACCAGATGCCAATGCTGCGGCTACTATCATTAGATTGGTGTGATGCCACTGATGGCGAATTCGAAATTCCAGATGTAAGTTACAGGAGGACTAAGTCCAACTATTATCAGGGTCTGTGACAGAAGTTTAGACATTATGCAACCTTCATTGTATTAGTTTGTGCCCGTCATCTTACTCTATTCGTATAAGTTTAAACATTGCACATATAAACTTGCCCAGACCCAATTGTATGATAAGGGTCCATCACTCGTATACATGACCTTCTGAGAGATCATTCACTGTCTGAAATTAATATTGGTCCCTTAGAGGAATTTTCAGGCAGTAACATCCACTTTGTATGCATATAGATCGAAAATAGTTCTGCATTATCTCCAGTTTTGTTATCACTGCATCTACATCCTTCTTTTCTTGACAATGCATTAGAGATCATATTCTGACTCGAGAAATTCATTTCAGTATGCTGACAGGTACTTCTTAAGCACAGTGAAGATAACAAAATGCAGGTCAAAGAGATGCAATTTATACCACAATTTGTCAGAGGCTCGCAGACAATCATCAGTGCACAAGGAGTCATTGGTTCTTGTTTGGAACAGCAAAAATCTCATTAGAACAGTAGTGAAAGAGAGACTGTAACATTTTATTGGAGAAATAGAGACTTCATAAAATAATTTTGTGCACATGTAGTTTCAATCCGATAAATCTACACTCTCAGATCAGTACTTCACTAATTTTGTGAGATAATTTGGTGGAAGAGTTGCTTTGAGTTCTAGCCGTGAGAGTTTTGACTGTTGATGCCTTTTCCGCAAAATTCGAATTTTTTCACTCAGAATGTTCCATGTACCTTTGTTTAAACATGTCAAAATAAAATACAGTCGCAAGACTGTCCCAACTGCATTGAATATAGAATAGACTATAGAGTGACGCTATATGTCCAAATATAAATTCTAGTGGAATGATTTGTTTTAATAGATGTGATAATATTATTATACTGTATCAATTTGTACATGAGTTTGTAATTAAAGAAATAAATTAAAATTATTTTTCGAAATAAAAGGGCATAATATCGGGGTAATTCTGTAATTTCGCGATTCAAGCTGGAGTAGAGACCCGATTCTGGTAGACACGAGCACGTACTAGCAAATGCCAGATCTGGAAGCATATTTGCCAAAAGCTTATCCCTCTGCAAGTTTACAGCTAAAGGAAGCAGGAGTCGCGTCGCAAATCTCAGCTCCGGTAACACCCCAATCCCTGATCGTTGCAGCTGTCCAGTAAACTCTTTGCTTCTCAATTTGAATCTAGAAACTTCACTTTTGGTAGTAAATTATTTAGAGGTATGTTCAACTTTCAGCTATGTATAATTTTATGTGTTCGTTTATTTTGACTATCAAATATCTTGTTCTCCGAATTTTATGTCCTCTCTGCGTCTCTTGAGCATATAGTTTGTTTTTGTTCCAATAGAATTTTAATTTAAGTGAGTGTCTGAGTGAGGTTTTATTATATCAAATATTGCTATTATAACAGATAATTATATTGATATTTACAATTAGACATATAACTGGGACAACAATATTACATTAAATTCTTATGAAGTACTTTACCTAGATAAATGTCCCTCATAGAGGATGGATGTCTCTCGTATTTCGCAAGAAAAAAAGACTTACAAATTAACTCCATACAATCATGCTTAATTGATAGAGGTTGAGTCTATAGCGACTCAAACCCTTGTCCTCACAATTGTGAGGGCAGTGGTTTACCACTGGGCCAAAGGCCCAAGTGGCTGCAATATGAGAATGATGAGTGATAACGTGACATCATAAGGAGCGAATTGCGAATTGAATATCTTGTGGAATTGTTATGGTGTTTGTTATAGTCGTGTTATAGTGTAGTTTTAAGTTTTTCACTTCTGTCTAGATGCCAGTCTATACATTAGAAGGAAACTGGGATAAAAAAATATTTTTTGGCCATTTTTCTTCATTTAAGGTTCTCTTCGCTTGGTTCAAAATAGTTTTTATGACGAGTTTGAGACCCGATCGCAATTGAGAGGGAGAAAAAAATAATGACTATAAAATAAAAGTTATTAATGTGCAGTAAATATGAGTTTTAAATAATAAATAAAAACAATGAAAATATTATAAGTTTTTATCATACATTTGGTGAATTAAATTAATTTAGCTTCCAAGCCATAGCAATTAGTGTTTACCAAATACCTTAGTGTTATAATTTTTAAGTTACAACTACCCAATTTCAATGTTAAACAGGGCTGAAGAGGTGTGTGGTGGTGGACTAAGAATAAATAAAAATTTTATGCTAATTAACCAATTAGAATAAAATTTAGTATTTACCTAATATTTTAGTTTTATAATTTTAAGTTACAACTACTTAATTTCAATGCTAAACGGGGGGAAGAGGTGTGTGATGATGATGGACTAAGAGTAAATAAAAATTTTATTTTAATTAATCAATTAGAATAAATTTTGGTGGACGGAGATTTAATATTTTATGCAGACGGTAAATGCTCATATATTTTCTTAAAATCCACCTAATGATACCATATGATAAAAAGCTTACTGTCAAAAAAATATGTAGTACATAATGAGACTGTCGAAGAAAATCACTTTAAATGTTTTAATTTTCTTTTTATTATACATTGTCATGATTTGTCAATTTTAAAACAAAAGTATGATAACTAAAATTGAATCAGATGAGCATAAATAAGTGGTATGTTTGTTTCACCTAATGCACGTTTGTGTCAATTTCAAAGATGAGTTCCTTCTTTGAATTTTTCTTTTAAGGTTGCTCTAGCTACTTTATTTTGTCTTTGGAACTCATCTTTTAAACAATAATTTTAATAAAAATAAGAAAAATGTTACAAATTTTTTATTATATAAATATAAAATTAAAGTAACTTAATGTTTTAAATTACGGTCACAAGCGTTTATCAAATAATTTAAGGGTGCAGGTTTCAGTGTAAGTCAAGAAAGACAAGCAACGCCGTTCGGGAACCCGTGAATGAAAGAAAGCCCAGAGCCGACAGGCGACAGCCACGTAAAACGGGCTGTGAAATGACAGTACTGGTACGTAAATTGATATTTATGATTGTGAGTGATCAAAATCAATTAAAATAACGCCAACGAAAGCGATATTTTGAGATAATCAACGAGTAATTAATTGGGTGATCAAATTTTTGCAGCGGAGTAGCTGTTAACTGATAATTGAGATAATCATATGGCTAAGTGTGCGCGGGTGTGAAAAATACGAGGAATTTAATATAGATATTAAATCTATATACTGTAACCGTAACCAATAATTTCAGTCAAAAACTTTCTATGATAAATAAATAAATAATAAGTTGAAAATAATAGAATTGTTTTACCACTTCGTCGTTTCCTATTTTGCATTTTCTGCTTTCGTTGGTTTCTGTCTGAAAGATGTTTAACCCGTGGCTCACTTTTGTCAGCCCCCCGGAAAAAGATGCCATCAGCAGCTTTCAAAAGAAAAAGGTGGCAAGGGTTTTGCTTGTTTTGCACGTTTATATATGTAAAGACTGATGTAGCTAAGTTTTCCGTTATCTTCACTGCTTACTTTGTAGCTAAGTTCTATGTTATCTCTATCGCTTACTCTTAATCCAATGACAATAAAAGAAAGAAAACGACATTATTTCAACTTTTTTTTATTAAATTCTATTTATTAGACAGACGCATTACATAATACTCCAACCTTGGGCTTAAGTTTTGAGAAAGCTACCCACCAACCACTAATCCAAGACTTGTTGTTTGAAATTGTATACAAAATACTTTTAGTTCATGTTTGGTTGGATGAAATAATAGGAGAGGAGAGGAATAAAGAGCAAAAATGGAGAGAGAAAATGAGTAAAAAAGAGAGTCAATATCATTTTTATTGTTTAGTTAGACACGAAATTCATCGTTTTCTCTTTAATGCTTTCAAATAATGGAATAAAGTAGCGGATTCATTTAAAAGAAAAAAAAATTGATTTTAGGACTTGTTATTAGTCCTTTTTCGATTCTCATTTCCCGTAGTTGTAATTATCTCGGAATTGAATACGCATCTGCTTCATCGGAGTATAGAAAATTGAAATGTATTAATCTCAAGTCGCGTGGGAGGCCAATAATGTAAATATTTGCATTCACCAGGGATTATATTCGATCTTCGGCTAAAAGTAAACACGGACGAGAGCTTTCGAAAAGGAAATGTAGAAGCTCATCAGCTTGTGGGGTTGCTTGTTTTCAGACGTAAGAATGATGAGTTTGTACTAGCTACGCTCCTTCTTAATGTTTTTTGGCAACTGTACTTCGTTTAAGTGGAGATTATGGCAATTACTGAATTTGTTGAAATTGCCTACCGCCACAATTGACATTTAGCTCTGTCTGGAGACAGTGATTCAATGATGAAATGCACATTCACTTGCTTCTTTTCATGGTTATTTATCTTTCTAGCCTTCATAATCATGGTGTCTTCACTCCAGCTGGCTAATTAAGTGTCTACGGGAATTAAGGATAATTCATGCTTCACTTGCTGATTGGTTTAGCCAACGTAGGGTTGACCACTACTCAAACTGGGGAATAAATCACATTATCGCTTTCTCCGTTGGTTAATGTTATGTGCTCAATTACCTGTGAATTCAGGCTTTTAACCTTTCACCATTCAGGCATGTACCCACGCATTTCTATCGTTATCCTAATGACCAGTAAACCTTTTTTCTGTTCAAAATCAGCTGTTAATATTAGTATGTGTTATTAATGACAAAAAGATCTCACTTCTTTGCAAGAGATTCCCTAATGTTACTGTAAGTAATAAATTCATAATGCCCCAATTTTATCGGATGGATATTTTGGTCTTTTCAAGGAAATGGTTGAATAATTAAAAAATGAGATCATTCAAGAATACATATTGAATGCTAAGATTACTCATTGAATTTCTAGTAATTGTGAGAGGTTATAAATAAATCAAGATATTAGAAGCTTAAGCACTGATTAAAGAGAAGAAGCAATTCGCGGATTAGTTAGAGAGAGTATTCGAGATTGGATTGGGTTGGGCAGGTCAACCTGAAACCCAAAAACGAAAGCCAGCCACCATTTCCGATACCAACCACATCATCGGCCATGGAAGGCACCGATTAGAACCTCAAGAGCCGGCCATCACTTCCCCCTTATTTATACTGCCGAGGAATGTCCAGAAAGTCGCCGATCGAGTCTGCAAAAGCCATTTCATCACTGCCTTGAATCAGCACATAAACAATATGTATATTTTTGACATGTTTGAAAAACCTATTTTTGATATGTACGAATAAGGATTTATATGATTTTGCCCATGTATTTATGTGATGCGTTGTTATGTGCTAAGCTTGATTAAGAAGTATGTTTATTAATTGCATTTGCAATTTTATGATTTGTACATAAACTTTGTTATGATACTTAGTTTTATGAGAGTTTCATTGAGGGGCACCTCTTAAAGTTATGCGATGCCACCTCTTGAGATTATGCAGGAGCCACCTCTCGAATACTGATGTGCCACGAAGTGCCACATGTAGTGCAAAGTGTCACGCATAGTACAAAATACCATATGGATGATATGTATTGGATCGAAAGAAAATGTGAAAGTATGAAAATGACAAAAAGAGATTTTGATGAATTTATTTTACAGTGTTTTCAAAAGATCATGGCATATCATCCACTTGCATTATATCCAAGTACGAAAATATTTTAGTATAAGAAAAACTAGTTTGTTTACTGAGCTTTGTACTTATTATAGTTTATTGTGATTCAGTTTCGAGAAGTCAGGGTTAGTTCCTAATGAGTGAAGAGAAAGACTTAAATTGAGGATGGTAGATGGTTTGACAAAATTTTTAAACATTCTTCTACTGTATAATAGTTGTATTTGAGGATTGAATTTTTATCGATTGTAAAGAGTCATTTAAGTATTTAAGTTTATATGTGAGTTGTGGTTAGATTCGCTCGCCCACGGGGTTCAGGGCAGGATGTTGCAATAATATTGTACGGGTTATTTGCATGCAATAATATTGTACGGGTTATTAATGCAAAGAAAAATGTCATTTGAACACCACACATGGTGCTATGACCCAAAAAACAAAAAAGTAAAAAAACAAAATTATTAGTGTACACGAATAATGTGTTCTTTTACTTGTTTTATTTACTATAGAGTTACCGTGCAGTAAACAGTAAGACTTTTTGTTTTTGTGTCGCTTTGGTTTATAAATATTAGTCTGGTTTACTAATGGCGAAAAGATCACACTTCTTTAGAAGAGATTCCTAAACGTTACTTTAACAAGGAAGAAACTGATGTTCAAGCACTTTTACGTAAGCAACCCTTCAGCTTTTCTATCCCAGTAGCTTAATTTAAAATTATAGTGATATTTTATGTGTGGAATGTGATTTAGCGCTCGCGTATGTTATGGTGCGCAATGGATCGCTCAAAGAACTTTCATTAGGGGCATCGAACCCCCCAGTGAGAACTGAGAACATGTCAGCCGCGCCGTTGCACAATTAAACCTCCTTTTTTGCATCCCCAGCTGTCAGAAAATGCCCATATTATATTATGTAATCGACAGTAACTTGGTCGCTCTGCTTATGCCGCCGATGCCGACGTGAATGTGAGATGTGGGCGCGGTTCACTGTTCCAACAATAAGGTGATAAAATCATGCAAGTTGTCAAAACTCAAAAAGTCAAAAATATCATGTGATTTTCAGCTTTAAAGGTTCCGAACAGAATTGACTGTCTTTCTAGAAGGTAAAGAAAATATCTCCAGCATCACAAGTTTGCAACTAATTCTTAATTAAGCTTAATGGTATGTCTACAAATTTTACATATAAATCAAATTTATATTTTTGATAACGTGTCATTAATTAATGATTACCATGCGTCATAAAAATTTTATGTCTTAACTTTATAAGCATATCGGTGTTGTTTAAACTTTAAACACCTTTGCTGAAACTGATAACCTGTTTTTCTTTTATTAAGGTCACACTATCAATGGAAAATTGGAATCTGATGATGTGACGATTAACTTTCATAGACTTACATAATAAATACCGTTTATAAATAATAAAATGAGCATTTATTTTATATATGATGTAAAAGAAAAAGGAATTAAGATTAAAAACTATACTGTCAAATTTTTGCTAATTCATACGTCAGCGTGATCTTCATCGTGATTCATCAACTCTCAGCAAATCGATTATAACCTACACAGTATTCGCTTTTTGTTTTTCAGGGTGTTGGTTGACACTTGTTTAGTCAGACCAGACCAGACCAGTAGTGCAGTCCGAAAGTTTTGGATCTGATTAAATTTTGCTTCGAAAGTTTAGCATCTGAAACCCCGGTTCTTGATTTTTATTTCTGAGAGTGAAGTATTTGAAAAAAAACAAAAACAAAACAAATAAATAAAAGAAAAGTAAAAAAAAAAAGAAAATACCATACCCTGAACATTAAATACGAGAAGACTAGCCGGGGATTATGAGCCGCATGTGGTTAATGAGGAGATGGGCTGCGCAACGTAACTAAAATAACCGGCACGTCAACAGAATTTTAAAAAATACGTATACATATATAATATTTCATTTGTTGATTTTTTGTATTATCAATTTCCATATGTAACCACACCTATTCTCACATTTTGATGATTATGTAGAGAGTAGTGAACAGTTGAAGCTCTGAGCAGTATGGCACTTCCTATAACGGGTGGGGATGATATAGTAAGATCGTTGAGTATGGGGTCGTCGGTGGGGAACCGGAGTGGGAGAGCCTCGTCGAGTTTCCGGGAAGTGTGGAATAAGTCATCAAATGCCTTTAGCAGGAGCCAACGGGATGAAGACGATGAAGAGGAGTTGCGGTGGGCGGCAATCGAACGGCTACCGACGTACGATCGGTTAAGGAGGGGGATGCTGAGCCAACTCGGTGATGATGGCAGAGTGGTTAAACGCGAAGTTGATGTTAAAAAACTTGGCATGCAAGATAGGAAGCAGTTGACGGAAAGCATTTTGAAACTTGTTGAAGAGGACAATGACAAGTTTCTTAGGAAAATTAGAGACCGAGTTGATAGGTAAAACAAACAAATAAATATGTTCACATCTAATCATATTTTTTTCTTTTTCATTTGATTTAATGGTTAGTTTTCTTATGATTTAACGACACTCGGAACAGAGTGGGTATTGATGTTCCTAAGATTGAAATTCGATACGAGCATTTAAATATTCAAGGAGAAGTGCACGTTGGAAGCAGAGCAATTCCTACTTTGCCTAATACGGTCATTAACATTGCAGAGGTGCTTTATTATTTATTAATATTGTTGGCACTCTTATTGTATTTTGTATTTTCTTTTTCTTCCAATGAACTGGCACGTTTACACTTTTGATTCATGCTGGACCGCAGAATGTTCTGGGATCGCTTCGGATTCTTCCATCTAAGAAAAGAAAAATTCAGATTCTTAAAGATGTTAGCGGGCTTGTCAAGCCTTCGAGGTAATTTTTCATGAAATTGCCAAAAGCCGCTTTCTCTGTTTCAATTCCAGAGGAAGCAATGCTGATTTGCTGTTTAACAAGAAGTAGCAGTTGATAAATTGAAAAGGAAATTTCAGGATGACACTTCTTCTTGGTCCTCCGGGTGCTGGGAAAACAACATTGCTGATGGCACTTGCAGGGAAGCTTGATGATGATTTGAAGGTTGGTTTCATTGGCCCATTACTTTGCAAGTACTATTAGTTTAATTTTAATTTTAATTTTTTTTCAATAAAAAAAGCCAGTTTTCTGATTAATTGGAGTACTCTTGACAGTTATCTGGGAAAATCACATACTGTGGCCATGAATTCAAAGAGTTTGTTCCTCAGAGGACATGTGCTTACATTAGTCAGGATGATCGCCACTTTGGAGAGATGACGGTGAGAGAGACGATGGATTTCTCAGGGAGATGTTTAGGAGTCGGCACAAGATATGAAATGCTGGCAGAAATTTCTAGACGTGAGAAGGAAGCCGGAATTAAACCGAATCCTGAAATTGATGCATACATGAAAGCCACGGCTTTGGCAGGCCAAGAAACTAGTTTATTTACAGATTATGTTCTCAAGGTTTGTTCCTTCTCTGTTTCATGTTTGTTTGTCCACTGAATTTGCCTGTTTGTAGCCCGGTTCAGGGTCTTGACACTTAGAAATCTTAACAGCTACTGGGCTTGGATATGTGCGCTGATACAATGGTTGGCGATGACATGAGAAGGGGTATTTCTGGTGGACAGAAAAAGCGTGTTACGACTGGTATGTTTCATGGGACGAGCATTTCTGATTGTAAACTGCAAGTATTGACATCAATTGCAACATCAGTTAGAATCAGATATAGCGATTTTTTCACATGGCTTGTAGATAAGCATTTATAATTGTATGCTGCAAGTATTAACATTTAATATTTGTAAATGAGTACAGGAGAGATGTTGGTAGGGCCGGCAAAGGTTCTGTTAATGGATGAAATCTCAAATGGACTGGATAGTTCCACCACTTTTCAAATTTGCAAGTACATGAAACAAATGGTTGATATCGTCGAAATAACCACGATCATTTCTCTTCTACAACCGGCACCCGAGGCTTATGATCTCTTTGATGATATTATCCTTCTCTCGGAAGGTCAAATTGTCTATCAGGGTCCGCGTGAAAAGGTTCTCGAATTCTTTGAGTACATGGGTTTCAAATGCCCTGACAGAAAAGGAGTTGCTGATTTTCTGCAAGAAGTAACTTCCAGGAAAGACCAAGAACAATATTGGTTCAGGAAGGACCAACCTTACAGATATATATCAGTTTCTGATTTCGTGCAGGGTTTCAGCTCTTTCCACCTTGGCCAACAGCTTGCAAATGATCTTGCAGTTCCTTATGATAAGTCCAGAACCCATCCAGCTGCATTGGTGAAAAATAAGTACGGCATTTCCAATATGGATTTGTTCAAGGCATGCTTCGGAAGGGAGTGGCTATTAATGAAGCGTAATTCTTTTGTGTATATTTTCAAGACTAGCCAGATAACAATCATGTCACTAATTTCCCTGACTGTGTTCTTTCGAACAGAAATGCCAGTCGGCAGTGTGGCTGATGGAACTAAGTTTAATGGCGCACTGTTCATCAGTCTGATTAATGTGATGTTTAATGGGATGGCAGAATTGGCATTTACTGTTTTCAGGCTTCCTGTCTTCTTTAAGCAAAGGGATCACTTATTCTATCCTCCATGGGCTTATGCATTACCTATATTTGTTCTCAGAATCCCCTTGTCTATAATGGAATCAGCAATATGGATCTGTCTGACATACTATACAATTGGTTTTGCACCAGCTGCAAGCAGGTAAAGTTGTAAGATTTTCCAATTTACTAAACTAATTTTATGCTACATGTTGTTAGCTGGAAAACCGGATTTTGGATTGGTATTTTTTCATGTTGTGGTTTTTGTTAACCTAGGTCAATGCTACTACAGTTATAATAGATTCTTTCTCTGACAAATATTCTATCTTTTCCTTCTCCTTTTTATTTTTATTTTTTCCTAATTAGGTTTTTCCGACAGTACTTGGCATACTTTGCTTCAAATTCAATGGCTCTGTCCCTCTTTCGGCTCATTGCGGCTATAGGAAGAACTGAAGTTATTGCAAACACACTGGGTATATTCTCGCTACTGCTGATTTTTGCGCTCGGAGGATTTATCATTGCCAAAGGTAAGTAGTTGTTGATTGCATTTTACAATTACTTTATTCTGATTATAACAGCAAGCTGTTCATAAATCCAGTCTAATAAAAAATTCTTATCCTTTTGCGCCTGCAGATGACATTGAGCCATTTATGATATGGGGCTACTATGCTTCTCCTATGATGTATGGACAGAATGCCATAGTCATTAATGAGTTCCTTGATGAAAGATGGAGTAAGGTAAGATGATCTAAATATGGCTTGATTATCTTATTCTTGTGATTCAGATAAATGCATATACACACACACTTAATCTACCATCTCTTATTTTCTTTATTAATGAGTTCCTTGATGAAAGATGGAGTAAGGTAAGATGATCTAAATATGGCTTGATTATCTTATTCTTGTGATTCAGATAAATACATATACACACACTTAATCTACCATCTCTTATTTTCTTGGCCACGATTCATCAGTAAAACCTTACTAGTGCGGATATATCGCAGCCCGTTTCAGACCCCAACATTCGTGAACCTACAGTTGGGAAATTACTTCTAAAGTCTAGAGGATTCTTCACTGTAAATTATTGGTACTGGATTGGCGTTGGAGCATTATTTGGGTTTACCATTCTCTTCAACATTCTATTTGTTGCAGCAATACAATTTCTGAATCGTAAGTCCTCCTCTCATTTCGGTTCAGGATTTTTACACGCCCACACACACATATATATGGAAAAGAGTTTCAATGCTGATCAACACCCTATTTTTTTTATTTTTTATTTTTTGGCGAACAATCAATACTTATTATTTGAAAAATCAACTTCAGCTCTTGGCAAAGCAAAACCAACTATTACAGAAGAAGATGAAGACAAGAAGAAGACGAAAGCTTCTGGACAACCGAGAACAGAAGGTTTATCCCTTAGCATTGTTCTCTTTTCCCTTAGTAGTGCCGGCAACTGTATTATGTAGGTCATACATGGGCAGCAGTAGCAATCCTTTTGCTGAGAGATATTTCATGAACTTTTATAGCGCCATTGACATTGTATTCTTCCAGATGTCTGAACTTTTTGAGAAAATTGCAGGTACTGACATGTTAGTAAGAAGTTCATCCGAAAATGTTGGTACAACTGGGCAGGCGCCTAAAAAAGGAATGGTTTTGCCCTTTCAACCCCTTTCACTTGCTTTCCACCATGTCAACTATTCTGTGGATATGCCTGCTGTAAGTTATCCATTCTTAAGCACTTAATTAGTCGAGTTTATGTTAGCCATTTTGTTTTAGATTTTGTGAACATCACTAACAAAATATTATTTTAGTCAAATAGAAAAGTAAGAAGTTAGATCAGCTTCACACTGCTTTGATGCTTATGAGCAAATATTGAGATTTCGTTACGGTTACCAGGAAATGAAGGCTCAAGGAATTGAAGAAGATCGTCTTCAGCTACTACGTGATGTTAGTGGCGTATTCAGACCAGGGGTATTGACTGCATTGGTGGGTGTAAGTGGTGCAGGGAAGACAACTCTGATGGATGTATTAGCAGGAAGGAAGACCGGAGGATACATTGAAGGAGACATCAGAATTTCTGGTTACCCCAAGAACCAAGCAACATTTGCTCGTGTGAGCGGCTATTGTGAACAGAGTGACATTCATTCACCACATGTTACCGTTTATGAGTCTGTCCTATTCTCTGCCTGGCTTCGTCTTTCTTCAGACATCGATTCAAAAACACGAAAGGTAGCTGCAATTCTATTCCAGTTTTGACTTATTTTTAACTTCAATTGAATATTTCCCTTCTTATCGCCTTATTGAACACTACCCTTCATGTGTTCACAGATGTTTGTCGATGAAGTTATGGACTTGGTTGAGCTCAAATCCTTGAGGAATGCTTTGGTTGGCCTTCCAGGAGTAGATGGTCTTTCTACAGAACAAAGGAAAAGGTTGACAATAGCTGTAGAATTGGTTGCTAACCCCTCTATAATATTCATGGATGAGCCAACATCTGGCCTCGATGCTAGAGCTGCTGCCATTGTCATGCGTACTGTGAGAAATACAGTTGATACGGGGAGAACTGTTGTGTGCACCATACACCAGCCAAGCATAGACATTTTTGAAGCATTTGATGAGGTATCCCGCGTCTCAGTTTTTGTTCCGTGTACTTAGAACTTCTCTATTTCATGTTTAGCCATTGATTTGTGCTGCACGTATTCAACACAATAGTGTGCCTGTTGCAGCTATTGTTGATGAAAAGAGGAGGGCAAGTCATTTACGCTGGCCCCCTTGGTCGCCAGTCTCAGAAGCTCATAGAATATTTTGAGGTGAGCATTTTTATTTCTTTTTCCTGGATTCTATTTAGCATCAAACCCTTTAAACAATTAACTGAATCATTGTATCTCACCTTCTCACATGCATTTTTCATTTTAATTCTTCACATTCCTTACGAATTGTTATCTCTGGAATGCACTGTGACAAACTTATATGTACTGTATGAGCTACTACAGGCTGTCCCCGGGGTTCCCAGGATTACGAATGGATACAATCCAGCTACATGGATGCTCGAGGTCACTACTCCTACGGTTGAGGCTCAATTGAATGTTGATTTTGCGGATATTTATGCCAGATCCTCTCTTTATCGGTAAGTTTGAATAGGAAGTAACCTTTGGCTTTTTAATTCATTTTTAACCATATTGACTACGATTCTAAGTACAGTTTAGAGTAATTTACTTCTTAAAACTTCCAGGAGGAGTGAAGAACTTATCAAAGAGCTTAGTACGCCAGCACCAGGTTCCAGTGATCTCTACTTCCCAACCCAATACTCTCAACCCTTCCTTATTCAATGCAAGGCTTGCTTCTGGAAGCAGCGTCAGTCTTACTGGAGAGACCCTCAGTATAATGCTTTGCGTTTAGCTGTGACAATAGTCATTGGTGTTCTGTTTGGTCTTATCTTCTGGGACAAAGGACAGAAGACGTGAGTGTTTATATCCATAGTTGCATATAGTTTTAGTTGAGTTGGTTCAATTACCGTAAGATGTACGTGAATTCCATTCCGTAAAAATGTGTACTGTGCTGTGGTAATTTTCCTTTCATTTAACAGAACGAAGCGACAAGATCTTCTGAATCTTTTCGGAGGTTTGTACTGTGCTGTGTTTTTCCTTGGAGCCAGCAATGCAAACTCAGTAATGCCCGTAGTCTCCACGGAGAGAATAGTTTTCTACCGTGAAAGAGCAGCCGGAATGTACTCTACACTGGCTTATGCTTTTTCGCAGGTAAGTGGTCTAGCCAGATCAGGGACTTAGAATTTTCAGTTACTGTTTTAGTACTAACGATCTGCCCCTGATTTTTTTCAGGTGCTTATAGAGCTCATATATGTGGCATTTCAAACTGTCGTGTATACTCTGATCCTATACTCCATGATGGGACTTGCCTGGAAAGCAAAAAGATTCTTCTGGTTCTTGTACTTGGTAATGATGTCCTTTATGCAATTCACGTTGTACGGGATGATGGTTGTTGCAGTGACTCCAGGTCCACAAATTGGTCTCATACTTTCCGGGTTCTTCATCGCCCTGTGGAATTTGTTCTCTGGTTTTCTCATTTCTCGAGTGGTACGTGGCCTTAAACCTTAAGAGTACTTACTTCACACACGTTCAATTCACATATTCACGTCAATATATGCTGAATGCATCAACTTAAAAATGATCATGCATTGCAGCAAATCCCAGTTTGGTGGAGGTGGTACTACTGGCTCTCTCCCGTGGCTTGGACACTCTATGGCCTTCTTACAAGTCAAGTTGGTGACATAGAAAGCAATGTGGAAATTCCGGGAAGCGCTAATAGGATAACAGTGAAGCAGTTCCTAAAAGATAGTTTCGGGTTCGAGTACGACTTCCTTCCGGTTGTTGCTGTACTCAGTCTTGTCTGGGTCCTCGTCTTCATCTTTGTGTTTACCTTTGCCATCACCTTAATTAACTTCCAGAGGAGATAAATAGCTTGAAAATCTCCAACATGTAGTAGGAAATGTTTGATGTAATTGTTAGTCATGAATGAGGCGAGGGGAATAATAGGTTGTTACCACTTTGCGCATTGTTCATTCTTTTGTCCACATTTTTGCTCCAGGCTGCCACACCAGAATGTGGCAGTCTTGAATTTGATCAAATGCCCTTTCTACTTCCGTTACTTCTGCACACTTACTGCCTCCTTTACTCAGGTATTCAACAATTTCTAGAGTATGTTTAAGTGAAAAAAATGTAATATGTAGAATGAATGTGATGTTACAAGTAATAATTGCATGCACTAAATCTTTTCCGAAGTCTTAATCATTAATCCATATTTCAAAACAAAATAATTCAAAAGATTTGATAACTGAACATCACTTGCAAAGTTGACTGGTACTTGCTCCAGTGAATGAAACTGAAAGAAAGAGGGCGCAGCCCCAATTGTAGCTTTCCCTATAGTATATATAGACTGAACATAATCTCTTTCCCAGACCCCTAATGTCAATTGATGTAGTAATTTTTGTACAAATTGATCCAAACCCGTCGCCTGATGGCGGTACTTTTCACTATGCACTGAAGTGAAATTTTATATCACGAACTGACATCTATTCTTTGGTTTATGGGCCACCAAATCTGCACTCATAATGACCTATGGCAATAATGTTTATTCTTTTTTGTTATCATGATCATCTCGTCATCTCGTTATTGTTATTAAGATTTTTGTAAATTACAGCTACTTAATTTAGCAACTCTTTTATTATTATTATTATTATTATTATTATTATTATTATTAATTTTTGTGAAATACTAACAGTAAGATACCAAGAGGATGCGCGCACATTAAATCTGATAAGATTTAATTAAAGAATCAATTTGTTGACTTATAACAAGTCAAATTTATTAATATTATTTCTCCAAAAACTAAAAAAATTATTTGTATCCAAACACATGGGGGATGAGAGGCTGATTAAAAGAAGACAAGGCAATAATATGCCCACATAATTATCTTCTAATATTTTTACACTTCTAACCAATTCACTCATGCTGTGTAAATTGTTGACTGAATTCGTAAAATGGTTGTATATAAGATATGATGTCTTCAAGAATTTTAAGGGGGCATCCATTAACGTATGTCTAAACTTTATTTCCGTTATATTAACGTATGTCTAAACTTTATTTCTTCTTAGTTATGTAATTATGTAGAAATAAATATCTATTCCGCTAATATAGGTGGAATAAATATTTTTTTAATATTAATTAGAGTAAAAATGTGAACTATATTATAATAAATTTGATCCGAATAATATCGGTAGAATTTCGATTGTAAATATTAAAAGAAAATTATTAAAATAGACGCATCAGTGTTAGAAAAGTAAAAAAAAAAAAGCAAAAACATGGTCCCCATTGTAACCTGGCGGCCAGGTTTCAAGTTCAACACAAAATATTTTTCTTTGTTACTGTCAATTATAGAATCCAGAGTTCTAGACGCATGGGGACACCTTATTTAATTTGGGATTTGATATTTGGAACAACGATAAACATTGGATAAGGCAAATGGATGAAGGCAGTTAGCTGATTAGAAATTTAACATTTGTTTGACACAGAAAAATCAATGTGTCTTTTCTTTCTGAGTGAAGTCCGAAGATAAGCTAATGTATAATTGATTTATTATCGAAGACTTTGAAAAAAAAAACAAAAAAAAAAATTGCAGTTCCCATTCACGCATGCTTCCGACCTTATTTTTGTTCGTAGAATTTTATGTGCACAAACTGAGAATAGAATTGGGAAAATGGTCTTCCAAAAAGTCAGAGATTTGACACATACTTTAGAGTTTAGACCAAAGAATCGGCCGCCCGTTCATTTCCTAATTAGGTGCGCACCATGTCTATGGTATCCAATTTGGACAACGTCATATGCGCATGTGCCATTATAATTATAATTCATTTGCATAACAAACTTATTTATTAAATAATGCGTGTATTTTGCTTTCAGTTTCAGCAATGAGAGGATCGTGTTAATTGCTTCATAATTTGTTATTAAAAACCATTTAGCTTCGCCGGCCAAACCTATCAAACAAGTCTAGCCACTTGGAAGCACGTTTTTATGGCAAACATAATAGGGCAATCCCTAAGTTACATTTGATGTAACTTACAACCAATCAAATTCATGTGCTATATTTCAATTCAATTTATCAAAAATAATTCATACCAAATAAGTAACATGTGATCTATAAATTAAATCGTCGCCGTAAGTTATGTAATTTGATAATATGCAATAATAATAATATCTAAGACCATATTACAAAAATAATATTAGTTGTTATTCTATCCTGATGATTTTAATTTTTTATTTAGCAGCATATTGTTGACTTATTAATTAAGAAATTTATCTTAGAATCCTATAGTTCATGCATGCAGTTCTCTTTCATAAAGGTTTCCAATTATTTTTCAGTGATGATAACGTTCTGTAGTCGGGGTTGATTTTAAGATGTTGTGACCATATGAAAAAAAAAAAAAAGACGTAACACGCAAAACTTTTTGATTTAGTAAGTGCGGATTTTGGTAAGCAAATTCCCTTTAATGATATAAATTATCTTTGGGCTATGGCACAAACCTCCTCCACTTTGGGGGCGGCCCTTCATTATAAAATTCCAGGCCCAAATTATTTTTTCTTCTCTACTTTTATGGATATTTCCAACAATTGACATTTAATTTCGTGCTTTGTTTTAAATATCTTGAGCAGAAAATGACTATTAATTAAAGAGACTATCGTCAAACAGATGTAACATGAGGGATTCAGAGCCTCTTATGATCTAAGCATTCATGATTTTTTATAGATTTTTTACCACTTGTATGTTAGTAGTAGTGTATGGTTAGGATTCAACTACTTTTTTTTTTTAATTTATTAACCATCAATAAAATTTGCTCAGAAGATATTTAGATCAGGAGAAGATCCTGATCCGTAACATGAGGGCCCGTGGACAAGATCCATTATTAAGTATAAGAGCTCGGATGGGAACAAAATTGGCTTTTCGCCTGTTTGAAGTTGTTCTGTAAATTTAAAAGTAATTTTAAAAAGTTAAAAATTCATTTTAATATTTGATTAATTTTTTAAAAATTAATTTTGGTAAAATTAGTCCATCCTAAAGCAAAAAAAGAAATAATTTTTCAAAATTAATTTTGAGAATTACTTTTATTTTTAATATAATTTATATATATCCTCATATATATTATAAAAATCTAAAACTCTCCTTATTAATTAGGAAATAAAATCATTAACTTTAAATAGTTACTGTTATTACCAATTAGGAAATATAAATCATATGTTAGCATTTTATATCAATAATGAAATAGATATAGATACCGAAATTAATATTTTTAATAAAAGTATTTACTCTTGCACCTCCTGTTCTTCTTCGAGGAATGTGACAAATTGAGAGATAGCATTAAGTTTCAAATATAAAATAATAAAAATAATATAAACAATATAACTCATAATCTAAAACAGTTTTTGGCTAAGATTTTTGAAATAAGAAATGGTCAAATAGTAATTTATGACCACTACTAGTTAACCAAGCCTGAAAGTTTTATTGTATATTTGTATAAATATTTTGATATTTTTTATTTATATTAATATTTAATATTTATAATTTAAATTTTGTTATTTATTTATTTATTAATAATTCTAAAAATATAATTAAAATTAAAAAATAAAATGAAGAAATGGGGAAATGAGGAGGGGATAGGGATTCTAGCTCATCCCCATCTCTTTCCCGAATAAGAAATTGGATAAAAAATTATCTCCGTCCTTTCCCCAAATGAGAAATTAGGTGTAAAATCATTCTCGTACCCTCCCTAAATGAGGAAATCCCCTAGGGTCCCCATTCCTGTGGGGATTTCTGTCATCCCTAATTAGAGCCCCAGGGACAATATCCATTATTAAGTGTGAGAGTCCGAACGGGAACAAAATTGGCTTTCGCCAGTTTGAGGTTATTTTTAGAGACTTAAAAGTGATTTTAAAAAGTTAAAAGTTAATTTTAGTATTTGATTAATTTTTTTAAAAATCATTTTCATCCTAAAACAGAAAAAGGAATGACTTTTCAAAATTAATTTTGAGAATTACTTTCATTTTTAATAAAATTTCATATATATCCTCATATATATTATAAAAATCTAAAATTATCCTTATTAATTAGGAAAAAAAATTATTAACTTTAAAGAGATTACTGTTATTACCAATTAATTGAGATAATAAAATAAAAAAACAAAATTAATAATATCAAATATTTATTTTAGTTATCAATTATTACATGCATGCAATAAAAAATATTATATATATATGTTTATAAATGTTTAGATAAATTTAATTCAACACAATGTCAAATTCATATTTTCGTATAACCGTTTAATAATAAGATTTACTAAATACATACAGTTATTAATTTTATCAAAACATTTAACTAATTTATTTTAAAATTAATTATTTTTACAGCACAATGGTTGTTTTAAAATTTATAACATTATCAATTTCGCCTTTAATTGTTAAAAAGGAGGTTTGGGCTTTGGGTGCCTTTTTATTTATTTTTTTAATGGCTGCACATTAATCGGACAAGTAGGACTTAAACAATCAATCTGCCGATTGCTGGCAAACTAAATTTTTCGAAGTATCATCAATTAATTGGCTTTACTTGGTCAGAAAACTCAAATTTATTGCACTTTACGAGTGTGAATTACGATAAGGGTCGCCACTACTATTACCCCTAACCCTATGTTCTTACTCTTGCCTACAATAGACAGGTTTAGGGCTCACCACTCATCAGTGGTTTTTCAGTGACTGCCTCCACAAACTACTATCATAATGAAAGAGTTTATATCTGTTATCTTAAATATGAGTTTAATTGAGTTTTGAATTTTAACTATTAAAAAATATAAATTATAAGAAATAAATATGTACATGTGTTGCTATATAAAGATTTTTCTGTTTTATTTTTTATACAATCATTATCTAGTGAGTACTTTCATACTTTGTTAAAGTATTGAAATACTATTACATTATAAAGTATAAGAACACTCGTTGAAACATTTCTAATTTTTATATATTCTAAACTTGTAAAGTATCTAGAACTAGAAGAATCAACCAAGAACGTGAATAATAAATTAAAGCTTCATTAGTCATATGTTAGCGAGAGTTCAACTCTGACAGGTCACCTTGAGGACAAATTCAGAAGCGTGAACCGAGAAACAGAAGTTTTAACAAAGATGATGAATTAATCCATTTTGGGGCTCAAAATGGTGACGCACAATCTATTGTAATATTTCCACAATGGACCACAATTGGAAATTATATAGTCTATTCTATCCATTACATAGACTACATATCAAAGGAGAGAACCTTCTTCTTCTTGTTAGTTTGAAAATTCTCAAAAGAAACCACTCGGCCACCAGATGATTAATTCTTTCGTCAATTTAAAAAACAATTGAGTGAATGCAAATTTTCTTTTTTCAAAATTTGAGTGGATCAAATATTTTCCAAATATTAGAGATGGTAAAATCTTAGCAATGTTAAATAAAATTTAATATAGACCAGTTCTGTAAAAATTATAATTTGAGTAATAATCTCATGTAACAAAAAAAATCTCAAAAGAAAAAGAAAGAGAGAAAGCACAATTAAAAGCAATCTCAATGACTAAGTTAAGCAAGATATTTCTTCAAAAGTTTTAAACGAAAACTTTTTGTTATGTGGATTTTTGTTTTTAAAATAAAGGGATAAACAAATCTCAAATTAATTTTCTTAATTCTTTACTATTTAGTTAAATAAAATTGTTTAAAAACCAATAGACCTAAAGGTTTTATGAAAATTTTAATTATTTTCTAATGAGTTTTACAATTATAAATTTTATTTTATTTTTACTCAATCCAACCAACTCAAAAAAAAAAAAAAAAACATAAATGCTTAATGTCAACACAATCTATTTTTAAAGTGTATGGGGCATTCGGTACTGTTCTTTGATGGAGTGTTTTACGTTTTGAAAAAACATAAAACACGAAAAACGTGTTTACTAGCAACAAATTTTCCTTTCTTTTTTATTTGATCGAGATTCGAGAGTGGATTATGCTCACTTTGCAAACATTAATTTTAAAAAAAAAGATAGAAAACGTTATTTCGATGTTTTCTAAAGATTAGATTTAAGCTTCTGGCCTCACAGCACAAGTAAAAATAAATTTA
The DNA here is from genome assembly GCA_030449075.1 of Murraya paniculata. Classification (NCBI taxonomy): domain Eukaryota; kingdom Viridiplantae; phylum Streptophyta; class Magnoliopsida; order Sapindales; family Rutaceae; genus Murraya; species Murraya paniculata. Next base: position 163,489 of record JAEVFN010000003.1, read on the forward strand.
TTTTCTGTGTTCAATCAAATCAAATGGGTTCTAGAAAAAAAAATTCAAAATGTTGTTATCTATTTACCGTGCGCTTGCGGTATTTCTATTTTAATTTTTTTTTCATTTTTTAAAATATAATAATATTATTTTTAGAGAATAATTTTTAAATACCTCCTCTGAGGTTTATGATATTTACACTTAAATTACGAGTTTGTCCATAGTTTCACATACTTCCGCTGCTGTAATTTTCTTTAAAGATAAGAATTACCATATTTTCAGAGAAACTACCTAAGATATTTTCTCTTACTGTATTTTCAAATGCTAGTTTCAAAAAATAAACTACCGAACACATTTTTGTATTCATGAAAACTTAATAAATTTAGATTATAAAAATATTATTTCAAAAATAATACCAAAGGTACTATAAGAATGATTAAATGTAATTTTGACGAATTAAAACTTACTTTTAGATGTTTGAAAAGTATAAAAGAAGTTACTTTTTCAAAATTGGCTTCAATTAATATATTTTCATAATCATATCACCATAAAATATACAATTCTAACCAGATATTTTACACAAAATTATTTAGTTCTACTACAAAGGTGTAATGCATATTTTTAGTATAGCCTATTTTAATCATTACATGCCAATCACAAATTTGAAAAAAAAAAGAAAAAGGCGCGCGAGAGTTGTGAGTTCTCGCTAACGTTCACTGGTGAATGGTTTCTTTATAAAATACTCACTTCCCCCTATTCAAAGATCAGCCATTTATCTGAGTGTTTTCCCCGACTTTGTCTGTGTCAACAAACAATTCGAGATGCCTCGACTTTTTGAGAACAGGTGCGGGTCAAGTCGGAAACGTTTTCGTTTTCTTTAGGCATCATTTGAGGATTCAAGCTAAGTTTTTTCTGTCAAGATTAAATTGTAGTTGTTTGCTTACTATATGCTTCTGTAAAGACTTGCAACAATAGGCAAAAAGAAAAGAAAAGCAGGTGGATTAAGATTTGATTAAAATCACCAATATGAGTATTAGTGTGGCAGAAGATCTGGCAAGATCAGTGTCAGTGAGAGGGGGGGCTGAGTGGTTCCTCTGGTAGCCAATTGACTATATTTTAATATAGTCAATTGTTTTAATATTGACTATATTAAATATCATATAATTCATAAGGGAAATTTTAAAATTGACTATACCCTGCAAATATCATATAATTCATAAGGGAAAGCTTCCTCTCTACTGTTTGTCACCATGACGACTTTAAAATTTGGGATTATTTTTGGAAGTAAATTGAATTTTTTTCCCTCCAAACAGTTCTAGACAACAGGATCTGCAGAATCTTTTAGGAGCTTTATATTCTGCTTGTCTTTTCCTTGGAGCCAGCAATGCCATATCTGTGATACCTGTTGTTTCTGTTGAGAGAATTGTATTCTACAGTGAAAAAGCAGCTGGAATGTATTCTCCGTTGCCATATGCGTTTTCTCAGGTTAGATGTACGTTTTTATCTCTTTCGAAGGAGTTAATTTGACGTCAACTTTATTTTTTGCAAACTGATGAGATTTCACTAGAGAATTCACCATTATATTGTTGCCTAATGAAGGCTCTCCAATGCGGCAGCTAGCTGTAGAGATAGTATATGTGACAACACAAAATGTCGTGTATGTTCTCCTTATTTACTCGATGACTAGGATTCGAGTGGGAGTTGGGAAAATTCTTCTTGTTTTTCTACTTCACGTGGGCAGCCTTGATCATTTTCACATTGTACGGAATGATGGTCGTCGCATTGACTCGTGGCCAGCAAGATGCTGCCATTGTCATGTCCTTCTTCATTAGTGTCTGGAACTTGTTCTCCGGCTCCCTTGTTGCCAGGGCGGTATGTGCTTCAAACTCAATACTTGTTCCAAAGATGATTTTCTACTTTTATTCACATCAATTTCCACGCAAACATTCCTGTAACTCATAGAGGGAAATGACAAAGTCACAAAGACCCACATAGGCGTAGCAGCAAAATATTTAGAACCCCTTCTTGGACGCTAATTGAGCAGGCTAAGTTTAAAATGAACAACACCAGGCTGTATGCAAAAAGCTGCTTCTGATTTTTCTTTGGCACTATGTATCATGCATTTTAGGACTAACAGTTGATCTGCATAACAGGAAATTCCTGTCTGGTGGAGGTGGTACTACTGGCTTTCTCCAGTCTTGGAATCTCTGTGGCCTCGTGACTTGTCAAGTTGGTGACATAAAAAAACACTTGCGGAGATTCCCGATGACGAAAATACTAAAAAGACAATGAAGCAATTCATTAAAGATAATTATGATTACAAGAATGATTTCCTTCCTCTCGGTGGTGGCATGCATCTTGCCTGGATTGGGGTTTTCTTCTTCGTGCTTGCCTATTGCATTAAGTACCTCAATTTCCAAAGGAGATAAACCAGCTTAAATCTTGAGAAGGCATCCTAGTCTTAGAAATAGTTGGAGATGGGGAATCAAATGGTTACCTCTTGTTGTACTTCTTTCACCTTGTTTATTAGTTAAATGGATTTAGTGGTTAGATATGCTGTGGCTAACCTCTCTTCCGAAAGAAATATTACTACCTCAATGTGCCTCATTGATCAGCTTTTTGACCAAGTCTCTGAATATGTATTCAAAAAATGTGTTTGGTCCTGTCCTGTTAAATACATTCTCCTCTTATTTGCGCTGTACGAGCAACTTTGTCTCCTTATGCTGCAATAAATTAAGAGAGAGCGCTACTTTCTTTTTTTCTTTATTTTTTTTTTTCATCCCCTTATGTTGCAATAAATTAAGTGAGAGCACTATTTTTTTTTCTTTTTCCTAAAAAGGTAAGGGTGAGCAAATTCTAAATTCATATTTTAATCCCTTATTTTTTTCAAGATTTAAACTTGTGTAGTTAGTTAAAAAAAAAAAAAGCTGCTTAAAAATCACTCGGCCATATCCGTGAGGACAATTAAGAGAGAGCACTACAGTTGATCATGGATTGTGCTAAATATAATATGGAACTAACCGCATTCATATGTGGAAATGGTGTATGGAGAAAGCATATTTGCAGATAATAAACAAATTTTTACACTAAAGACATTACTTTAAGCCTTCAACATAATTTTAATTTAACTATTTTATCGTTACAATATAAACATAATAAATTTTTTTAAAAAAATCCTATTCTGCCATATTAATTTAGGTATTTAGTTTTATAACTTATATAATTTAATGTTTTTAAATGAAACCCAAAATTTTTTTATTGCATCTATGTATAAATAATATAAATTTGAAATTTAGTCCCATAAATTTCAAGAGATGGGGATATCATGTCAAAAAAATTCTACATTTTTTAAATTAAAAAAAGTAAGTTATCGGTTTACAAGAGACAGTGTCTCCTCCTCTTTTTAGTTCGGCCGCATAACTCTTAAATTCTACATCTATATTTGAAAATTAAAATATTATTGCTTCGATTGTTGTGATACTATTTTCTTACAAAAATTATTTCATTGGAAAACGAATTTTAAAAAAGAAAATTTTCTATAAGGGTTTTAATCACTTGATTCCTTGATGTTTGTAAAAATGAATTTCACTTGAGTCCTCCCTGTTTTCATTTTGTCGCATTTAAGTTCTTGACCAAACTTTACCACTGAAGAAATTAATGGCATATGGACATTTTTCTCTTCAATAAAATTTAGTTATCTTTTAAAACTCAAGTGTGTGATGCATGTTAAGGGCTTAAAGCGACTGAAATCTGTGTAACTATGGAGGGAAAAAAAAGGTTGAACTTAGAGAAAAATTTATGTGGCTTCATTTGACAAAAAAATTATATGATTAAAAATAATGGTTTATTAGACTTGAAGCCGCTAACTTGAAAAATGATATAAAGAAGAAAATGTACTTCTTTAAAGTTATAGAAAATGTACTTCTTTAAAGTTATTCACAAATGTTCTCCAAAAGTCGAACTTAGTCAAGGACTTGAAAAAATAAAAATGTGCTCAAGTTGAGGTCCTTGAGGAGGACTTATATGATACATTTTTGAAATGTTGGGTCTTTGATTTCCTTTATATAAACAACAAGGAGTCAAGTGATAAATATCCTAACCAGTGTTACAGCCAAAATAGCTGAAGTCAGGGCATACCATGTTAGTGGTCCACTTGTCAAATACGGAAATATCAAGGCTTCTCGAAGAGGTTGCTCGAAAAGGGCAAATAAATAAATAAGCAAGCAGCTACGAGAAGATGAAGAAAATCTTTCCAATTTTTTCACCAATATAATTATAAAATATATTATAATAGGAAGCATCCTGGACGTCCATTAGTAATAATCCAGCTTCTAGATGCAGACGAACTGCGAATTTTATATTGACTAGGCATCGTTGTTGACTACCTAACAATCCCACAGAACAAACCAACATTGGTCTCCAAGAAATATGACGCAAATAACAAGTACCAACGCGTCTAAAATAATTTCGTAATATCAAAAGTCAGCACCCGCCTGTTGACCACCGTTTTCTCGTAAATCGTTTCTCTTAAATAGCCCCCACTCCCTCTCTTAGTCTCTCGTCTTAATCCACTTTTCTGAAACCATCCCATGATTCTGGAAACTTTCTTTTTTCCGGACATTCATTCGTTCGTTCAAACTAATTAAGCTGTCTTGCAAAAGTTTTCATTTTCATTTATTTCTTAATTCTTTAAGTTATATCTCTGTAAAGACTTATAGCAAGAAGAAAAAGAAAAAAGAACTAAGAAAAGGTGGGTTAAGATTTGATTAAACTCAGCAACATGAGTATTGGGGTGGCAGATGATCTAGCAAGATCATTTTCCGTGAGAGGGGGTCAGAGCATATCATCGGGTAGCCGCCGGAGCTGGGCGTCAGCTAGCATCCGGGAAGTATGGAATGCGCCTGACAATGTGTTCAGCCGGAGTGAAAGGCAGGACGATGAAGAGGAGCTCCGGTGGGCTGCCATTGAGCGGCTGCCGACGTACGATCGGCTAAAGAAGGGCATGCTAAACCAAGTTCTCGAAGATGGAAAAGTTGTTAAACATGAAGTTGATGTCACTCATCTTCGCATGCAAGAGAAGAAGCAGTTGATGGAAAATATATTGAGAATTGTTGAAGAGGATAATGAAAAATTTCTTAAAAGAATTAGGCAAAGAACTGATAGGTAAACTAGTATTTTTCATTTATTTAGTTTTATTTTGTGATCTGAATCATTTCGCTTGTTTTTTAATGGTTAACTTCTTGTGATTAATGATTGTAACAGAGTGGGAATTGAGATTCCTAAGATTGAAGTTCGGTATGATCATTTATCCATCGACGGTGAGGTGCATGTTGGAACAAGAGCTCTTCCCACTTTGCTTAATGTTGCCTTGAACACAATAGAGGTATTTTTGCTTTTGGTTTTAATTTATTCTTGGTTTTTTTGTCTGTCAATTTCTTAAATTCATTCGAGTTAATAATTGTTGTTCTTCTTATTATTCATGGTCAATAGAGTGCTCTAGGATTGTTGCATTTAGTCCCATCGAAGAAAAGAGGTGTTCAGATACTTAAAGATGTTAGTGGAATCGTTAAACCAACTAGGTAATCTCCTGAACTATTTTTTTTATAATCAGAAGAATTAATAATTGATGTACCGGTTACTGAAATGATATCTAAATTTCAGGATGACACTACTTCTTGGTCCTCCTGGTGCCGGGAAAACAACACTGATGTTGGCTCTTGCCGGGAAGCTTGATAAAAATTTGAGGGTCTGTTTCCAATCTATTAGAACTTCTTCTCTTACTTCATGTTTATTATCTTAGATAAGTTTCTGATGATACGGATTTGGAGAACTGAACAGGCATCTGGGAAAATCACGTACTGTGGCCACGAATTGAATGAGTTTGTGCCACAGAGAACCTGTGCTTACATCAGTCAACATGATCTTCACCATGGAGAGATGACGGTGAGAGAGACACTGGATTTCTCAGGAAGATGCTTCGGTGTTGGTACAAGATATGAGCTGCTGGCTGAACTTTCAAGAAGAGAGAAACAGGCAGGAATTAAGCCGGATCCTGAGATTGATGCATTCATGAAAGCCGTGGCAGTTGCAGGCCAAGAAACTAGTTTGGTTACAGATTATGTTCTCAAGGTTTGTTCCCCATTTCAACTTAGTTTATTTACCTGTTCATAACACATTTCATGATACTTAAAATTTAGAAACCGTAACAGGTTCTTGGCTTGGATATATGCGCCGATACTATGGTTGGTGATGAGATGAGAAGAGGTATTTCCGGTGGACAGAAAAAGCGTGTTACAACTGGTATGTTGCCTTGGACAAGTCCTTGAAATTCTTGTTTCTTCAGTCATAAGTTTCTCTAATATTAGCTGCTTCATAATTACTATGAAATTCTTTTTGTTTTATTCTATTGCAAGTATTAACATTTACAATCTAATTGTGTGCAGGAGAGATGTTAGTCGGAGCAGCAAAGGTGCTTTTAATGGATGAAATATCAACTGGATTGGATAGCTCTACCACTTTTCAGATTTGCAAGTTTTTGAAGCAAATAGTTCACATCATGGATGTAACAATGATTGTTGCTCTTCTGCAACCAGCACCAGAGACCTATGATCTCTTTGACGACATTATCTTAATTTCAGAAGGTCAAATTGTCTATCAAGGCCCACGTGGTAATGTCCTCGAGTTCTTTGAACAAATGGGTTTCAAATGCCCTCAAAGAAAAGGAGTTGCAGATTTTCTGCAGGAAGTCACTTCGAAGAAGGATCAAGAACAATATTGGTTTAGAAAAAACCAACCCTACAGCTATGTTCCCGTGTCTGAATTTGTGGAAGGTTTCAAATCTTTCCGCATGGGCCAGCAACTTGCATCAGATCTTAGGGTCCCTTATGATAAATCCCAAACCCACCCCGCTGCATTGGTGAAAGAGAAGTATGGTATTTCAAAATGGGAATTGTTCAGGGCATGTTTTGCAAGGGAGTGGCTGCTAATGAAGCGCAATTCGTTTGTATATATTTTCAAGACTTTCCAGTTAACATTCATGTCCTTAATTTGCATGACGGTGTTCTTTAGAACAGAAATGTCTGTGGGAGATCTGAATGGTGGCAATAAGTATTTCGGAGCACTGTTTTTCAGTCTGCTTAATATTATGTTTAACGGCATGGCAGAACTTTCAATGACTGTTTTGAGGCTACCTGTATTTTATAAACAAAGGGATCACTTATTCTATCCTGCGTGGGCTTTTGCCTTACCTATATGGGTTCTCCGGATCCCATTATCAATCCTGGATTCAACAATATGGATCGTTCTGACTTACTACACAATAGGTTTTGCTCCAGCTGCAAGCAGGTAAAAGTAGTTCTCAGATTTACAGCTTATTTTTATTGTACTTCTACACCATAGCATTTTGAGTTTATATTTCCACATTTTATTGTTTTCTCAAGGATTGCATCAGTGCTAGCTACACAGTGGTTAGAGTTTCTTTGACTGAAATTTATTTCATTTTTTCTTCCTTTAGGTTCTTCAAACAATACTTGGCATACTTTTGTATACACAATATGGCTCTGCCCCTTTACCGGTTCATTGCTGCCATTGGAAGAACTGAAGTTATTACAAACGCACTGGGTACTTTCGCCTTGTTACTCATTTTTTCACTCGGAGGATTCATCATTGCCAAAGGTAAGCTGATTGCCTTTTTCTCACTATGTTATTAATAGTGGCAAGGATTGGTACTTTGACAAGAAATCTGAAACCTTTATTAGAAATTATTCTCTCTTTAGTTCAAGCAGTCATTTACTTTTTGTCTGCAGACGACATTGAGCCATTCATGAAATGGGGCTACTATGTTTCGCCTATGATGTATGGACAGACTTCCATACTTGTAGATGAATTCCTTGATGGAAGATGGGATGCGGTAAGATCTTTTATGCTTTGGCTATTTCTTCCTGGCCATAATTCATCTGCCAATGCTTATATATCTCATTCTATTGCAGCCCAATGCAGACCCCACTATTAATGAACCTACAATTGGTACAGCAATTCTCAAGAGGAGAGGCTTCTTCAATGATAGTTACTGGTATTGGATTGGCATCGGAGCATTGATTGGATTTTCTTTTCTCTTCAACTTTCTGTTTATTGCAGCATTGACTTACTTGAATCGTAAGTTATCAAATTTAAACATTGTTTCTTTGCATAAAAATGAAGCTTCAATCTTGACCAACACAAAATGTGGGATATATATTTCAGCTATTGGTGATTCAAGCTCAACTGTCATAGAAGAAGATGGAGACAAGAAGCAAGCATCTGGAAATGCAGTAGAAGGTTTATGCCCTTGCCTTGCCATCTTTAACATTTTTTTCTTGCTTGTTCCTCCTGTAGCAACTGCAAGTGATTAACAAGCAATTTATCTATTTTGGCAACAGAAGTTGATTTACAATCAAACTTTTCAAAACATCCTATTGGGTATGATATCAAAATGTTGTAAATACCTGAACATATTTTGAACAACTGCAGGAACGCAAATGGCAGTGAGAAGTTCAACTGAAATTGTCGGAGCAGGAGAAAATGCACCAAGAAAAGGGATGATTTTGCCCTTCCAACCCCTTTCACTTACTTTCAACCATATGAATTACTACGTCGATATGCCCGCAGTAAGTCATCATCTCAGTGAATGATTAAACATGTGACATAAATGCCTAATTGCTTTGGAATCAACTCTTCCATTTATGTGACCAAATTTACTTGGCATTCTACTCCAGGAAATGAAAACTGAAGGAGTTGGAGCAGATCGTCTTCAACTGTTACACAATGTCAGTGGTGCATTCAGACCAGGTGTATTGACAGCATTAATGGGTGTAAGTGGTGCAGGGAAGACAACTCTGATGGATGTATTGGCAGGAAGGAAGACCGGAGGATACATCGAAGGAGACATTAAGATTTCTGGTTACCCCAAAAAACAAGAAACATTTGCACGTGTGAGTGGTTATTGTGAACAGACTGACATCCATTCTCCTCATGTTACTCTCTATGAATCTCTTCTCTACTCTGCATGGCTTCGTCTTTCTTCAGACGTTGATACAAAAAAACGAAAGGTACTTATTTCATCTATCCTCTTTCAGTAGGCGTTGACAGATATCTAATGATCCAATCATGATTATTTTTTCTCTTCTTCCTTTTTGTCCGGCAGATATTCGTTGATGAAGTTATGGAGTTGGTTGAGCTTAAACCATTGAGGGATGCTTTGGTTGGCCTTCCAGGAGTAAATGGTCTTTCAACAGAGCAAAGGAAGAGATTGACGATTGCTGTAGAATTGGTTGCTAACCCTTCAATCATCTTCATGGACGAGCCAACATCTGGCCTTGATGCTAGAGCAGCTGCCATTGTCATGCGCACGGTTAGAAATACAGTGGATACAGGGAGAACAGTTGTGTGCACAATTCACCAGCCAAGCATAGACATTTTTGAAGCATTCGATGAGGTATTGCTCAATTCTTATAAATTTTCTTGGAAATGTGGTATTCTAAGTTTTCTAGTCTAATTTCATTGCACAAATTGAAAGTGATGTTGTGCTTGTTGCAGCTCTTGTTAATGAAAAGAGGGGGCCGTGTCATTTATGCTGGACCTCTTGGTCGCGAATCTCACAATCTCATAGAATATTTTGAGGTAAGATTGCCCTTGTTTCCTTTCTGTGGTTGGTTCTCTTATGATTAAATAGACAAATGATTGACTTAATCATTACATTTTTACAAATCTCTTATGAAGTTTTGGCTCAGAATCTGAGCAGTAGTTTTGGCTGAGAATTTGAGCAGTAGATGGAGGATTGCCAAATTGTGTACTAATGTCTATGAGATTTCCAACAATAGGAATCAAAATGTGTGCTAATATCTATGAAAATTCAGGCTGTTCCAGGGGTTCCTAAAATTAAGGATGCATACAATCCTGCAACATGGATGCTCGAGGTCAGTAATATTTCCGTTGAGCATCAACTGGGAGTGGATTTTGCAGAAATTTATGCCAATTCATCTCTTCATCAGTAAGTTTGAGCCCAACATTTTTTGTTGTTACTCACATTGTTTGCTATATTGCCGCGGATTCTTAATCTTTTTCTTATATTTTACTTTCTTGAATCACTTTCAGGAGAAATCAGGAACTTATCAAAGAGCTTAGTACTCCACAACCTGGCTCGTCGGAACTCTACTTCCCAACCAAATACTCCCAACCATTTTTCACGCAATTTAAGGCTTCTTTCTGGAAACAGTATTGGTCTTACTGGAGAAATCCTCAATACAATGCTATTCGATTTCTCATGACTGCTACCATTGCCGTTTTCTTCGGTCTTCTCTTCTGGGACAAAGGACAGAAGAGGTAAGTCGATTCCCATTTCTCTTCCTTTTGGTTCTTATGCTGAAACTGATTAGACTACAATTAGTAGTGCAGAATATTTTTGCAGCTAAATTAATTTTTTTTTTCCTTTTTTTAAACAGTTCCAAACAACAGGATCTGCAGAATCTTTTAGGAGCTATGTATTCTGTTTGTATTTTCCTTGGGACCACTAATGCCGTGTCTGCGATACCTGTTATCTGTGTTGAGAGAACGGTATTCTACCGTGAAAGAGCAGCCGGGATGTTTTCTGCATTGCCTTATGCAATTGCTCAAGTATTCCATCTCTTCAAGAACTTAATGTGTTTCGATAGCTAGCTTCCGCTTGTAATAGAACAGGAACTTTATTATTCACAAACTGACTAATGAACACTCCCTAATGTTGCAGGTAGCAGTAGAGATAATATATGTGACAGTTCAAAGTGTCATGTATGTTCTTCTCCTCTACTCGATGATAGGATTCAAGTGGGAGTTGGGAAAATTCTGCTTGTTCTTCTACTTCATGTGGGCATCTTTTATCATTTTCACATTGTACGGAATGATGATGGTTGCATTGACTCCTGGCCAGCAAGTTGCTACCATTGTCTTGTCCTTCTTCCTTAGCGTGTGGAACTTGTTCTCCGGTTTCCTCGTTTCCAGATCGGTATGTGCTGCAAACACAGTACTTCTTCCATATTTGATTTTCTACTTTCCTAAAGCCGTTGAGTGCATAGCAAAATTTGCGCAGCTGGCTAAGCTGAAAATGAACAAGACCGTGCTGCATGGAAGCAAGTTTTAGCTTTAATCTCTTCACGATTCTGTAGTATGTATTTTTGAAACTAACAGCTGATGTGCATATATAACAGGAAATTCCCGTCTGGTGGAGGTGGTACTACTGGCTTTCTCCAGTGGCTTGGAATCTGTATGGCCTCGTGACTTGTCAAGTTGGTGACGTAGAGACACAAGTGCAGATCCCTGATGGTAGTTCAATGACAGTGAAGCAATTTGTCAAAGATAATTATGATTACGAGACTGATTTCATTCCTGTGGTCGGTGTTGTGCATCTTGCCTGGATTGCCGTCTTCTTATTTGTGTTTGCCTATGCCATCAAGTCCATCAACTTCCAAAGGAGATAGACCTGTAGCTTAAATCTTTAGAATGCTGCCTATTCTTACAATTGTACTATTCTTTCAATTTGCTTGTCAGTTGACTTTAAATAGAAATTGTGATGTGGAATCCAATGTATACTTTTATGAAATTTAAATGCATAGGGCAGTTTAAATTTTGCAAAGAATTTTTCATATAAATTGTGATATACCCCCATTTGATCCTGGGCACTAAATCTATACCCGTACAAGCTTCTGAGTTTTCTCTTCAAAGTATTTACTGTATGCAGATGGAGAATTAAAAGTCGATTAACAATTAAGCAAGTATGCCAGTTTTCTGCCTTCGTGTTTCTGAATAAAACGGTGGGATTTTCACTAGCTAGTGACCTACCATCCGATCCTTGTACAGCTTTGTCTTTTTTTTTTTTTTTGGGTTCGGTATTTCTCTCCCTCGTTAATATTATTCGCATGTTTACTGTGGGGATTTTCTCGCAGAGCAGTGATACCTAGGCCTCCAGCATCTGGTGAATCTGTCGGTTCGGTTCGGCCCCCGAGACCATAATAAGTAGCATCTAGACCCTAATCCGTAACCTGATTTGTCACATTCAATAAAAATCTAAATGTAAGCCTAATAGAAAGCCACATACAAAGCCCAACGCGGAAAATATGAAAATAATCTCTCACCACTTTATAGCGAGACTTGAACTCTCCTCCATCTAAGACGAAAGGTATCAACGAACTGTACCAAAGAATTGTTGGCTATTACACCATAAAATTAAGGATTTTTTGTTATATATTTTCTATAATAATATCAATAAACTTTGATCATATCAGACAAAATGGTAACATTAATTCACTGACGCTGTGCTTGATACTGCGGTTAGGAAGTTTATTTACAATTTTAGTGTTTGATAAGCACTTGCAATTGTGTTGGAAGCTAAAGTCACAATTGTTTGATGATGAAATTTTGAAAATTTATTTACTATTTAATTAGATTCATAATATTTTTTAAGAAAAGAAATATCATTTCATCTTTTAACATGTATTTAATAATTTATCCAATGTATGGCAAAGGATAATTTATTTTAATTATGATATATGATAGGTGTATTGCCATTTGTCAAAACCCAAGCTATTTGATTGAAATGAAAGTTCAAACCAAACCAAATAGATTGGTTCGTAATAGAAAATGGAATTGTGATTTTAAAATCCAAGCCATGCCGGGTCACCTTCAAACTCGTACTTGGACATTCCATGGCGTCTTGCTACAGATATTTATGGAAACCAACTACATAACAATTTTTTTAATGGGTAATTAAAAGATAGGATCATTATTTCTATATTTATTTATTTATTGCAGGAAGATAATTTGTTAATTGAAAAAAAAAAACGCCTAAAACCATTAGCCCTTGAATTTCAGAAATGGTTGTATTATACTTATACCTAGCAGATAATATTAATGCTAAGCTGAAGCTCTTTCAAAAGGTCAAAAAAAAAAATAAAAATAAATAATAATAATAATAATAATAATAATAATAATAATAATAACGCAACCAAATGATTATGAAATAAAAAGTAAAAGAAGTTCCCTGTTAAAGAACAGCAATCTGATTGCCGATTAAGTTTAAGAGCACAGAAAGCTGAAACGAACAAGAATCCCGTGCCCCCGCGTGCTCTTTTGTGGGGCCCGCTGTGCACGAGGATGGAGGATGCTTTCACTCTGTTCACGTGGGAAAATCACGAGCAAAATATCTCGTACAGTGGCAGTACCAATGTGATCCGAGCGTATTACTTGATGGAGAGCTGGCCGAATCAGAATGCGACACGGCAGCACCCGGTTGAGTTGACCTCCGGGAACGCTAAGAGAAAATTCTTCACTTGAGCAATTCAGAGAATTTGTCTGACTGAAAAATGGAAATGCGTAGGCTATATAAACAGCATACCCAAACGGACCGTACCTAACTTTCTGGAAAGGAAAAACTGTAACTGAAAGAAAGGCCTTTGTCTTTTTGAGCCGACTGCATTAACGACCGCCAATGCAAATTAAGCTTTCTTAGGAAAAGCGAAAACGATCCTTCCCCTTTCTTTCTGGGCTAAAAATCCTTCTCGTTATCGCGCGCGCGCATCGTTGAGTGTAGACTCAGCAACCTCCGAATGTTATCCCTGACTTTGATGATTCCAGCCAATTTCCTCTTTGTCATCACTACAGGCGAGGGTACGAAAATTAGTTGTTATGTAAGGGCACGTTTGGTATTATATATATTTTTCGACTAGTGTTATTTTTTGTTTTAATAAAAGGATTGTAATATTAAAGGGGGCGAAATCATAATTTACTTAAATTGGTTAAATTATCCTTGTCTTGAGTTTTCGAAAATTTAAAGTGTCGGTCCGATATTCATCGAAGACACTCTTAACACTTAAGTTAGCTTTTGATTTCTTAAAAAATAAAAAAATATATAATGAAATATATCTTATTTTTAAAATATTCCACAGAAGAACAATAGTGCTCCTGCAAAATTTCTTGTGTCTCCCTCTCTCTCTCTCTTTTAAATTCTCTATATCTTTATTCAGTTTGTTGTGTGTATAAGAGATTGAAAGAGAGAATCCCTTTTTAGATGAATATGTGGTCAAATACTACGATTTGTTGGTGTAAATCTATGCACCTACAATTATAAAAATTAAGATGGTGTTTTTGATTTAATATTTTTATATAACCGAGACATTAATTTTGTATTTAAATGATGTCACATACATTTAAAGGATCATTCTTTCGTAAGATTTTACAAATTTTTGAAAACTGAAACGCACATGGAATTGGCTTGTAGTTCAGGTTCAGGTTTAATATATGGATCGTATCTACCTATCACATATTCTTTTGTCTCCCTTCCTAATTCCAATCCCATTTTCATGCTCTCTTCCTTAATATTTAATTTTTTGTTGATAATGATATGAACTATAGAAAACTGAAACGCACATGCAATCATACATTAGTCACTCCAAAAAACCAACCTGTAAAGTCTTAATAAACTGTAAACCTAGCTTTAAAATAACTGATTTTTCTGTCATCTCATCCAGAAGAAAACACCATTAATTGATCAATATTAATACGTGCCAGCATTACAATAACTTCGGGAGCAAAACTATATTATAATTTTATTCGTTCTATCTAAATCCTGGCTGGCAAGATTCTCCGTATTAATTTCGAATTTTTCAGGTAAAAGAAATTTAAAAAAAAATTAATTAATGCGTTCTGTTTATTGATTCTGTTCGATTCCACTGTCTTCGAATTTCTCTAATTTGTTAATGAGCTTTTTTCAAATAATCAAAATTATTTAAAAAAAATACCGGACGATTTAAAAATTAGGATTTGAAAAATACGAATGTGCCTTCACATCCACCATGTGTATATGAGCAGCTAGCCGCCGCTAGAACTTAAGCGGCCATGCCGCAGCGCCCCTCAGGAGTGGGCATAAATTACACGAACGGAGCTAATCTTGTTAAAATGAGCTAAAAAGATTCCATTTTATCAAGGATGATTGGGTGCGGACTGATAGGGACTACTCTACATTTTAATATTGATCATACACGTTTTGATCATCTTTTTTCAACTATTTGACGATCTCGGATATATTATATTTCTCTAGGATCTGTGGTGTATACAAACCATGGTTAGATGGATTCATTTTAATCAGCACCATTATCATCAATTCTCTTACCCCGTGTCCAGCCTTCAAAAATCAAAAAGAATTATACAGCAAGGAGATTTCTTTTCTTTATCTTTTTTTTTTTTTCAATGCTCAGGAATTAATGACTTGTGTAAACCATGCAAACTTCACAAATTCTGGCAACAAAATTCGAGGAGCCTCAATAGATAGTACTGTATCAGCGGAAATTGGGAATACTATTGGCTAATTAATTTAATTTGTAATTAAATAAGTAAGTCAGACTCAACCCCTAATTGCGGTAACACGTTGGTAACAATATGAAACTTGTAATAACTAACCACTCGAATTCGAGTATTAAAGAAGATAAAAAAAAAATTATTTAAATTTGATCAATTTCTTTATCTTTTAAAAAATATATATAATAAATAAATCAGATTATATGCGTTATTGTCAGTATTTTGTCCAATTTTTTTTTTAATCTAAATATCATGGTGATAAGATGATCAGCAAGTCTCCATCAACTTCTTCTTTTTCTCAATAATTATAAATCAAGAGGGACCAACAAATCTCATCATCTTACTTGTTTTTTTGTAATAATTGGAGACTAAAACGATATTTAAAACCGTGGGGTTACGGGTTACCTGCTCGGAGGGCTAAGTACAATAATGCCAAATCATTAAAGGGCATCGCGGTGATTAAAAGCACGACTTTAATCAATATGTTCAGATATTTTTAATGGTCAACGATGGTTAAGGACTAATGTGTAAAGAAATTGAACAAGAAGGGTTTATCTGTCGAAATATCCAAACCTGTGGGGTTTTTTATTTTTATCTCACTAGAAGCAACAGGTCTAAGTTGAGCCCCTCTTTTAAGAATGCATAGAATTACTATTTGCCAATTAAGAAGAGTCTGCGAGAGAAGCCGAAGGACCTCTCTTCAATTATTTGACCAATATAAATGAAAAATCAAAGCCCCTCCCCAAATTGCAGCGTCCAGATGCAATTATTTCAACATTTTTTTAATATAAATAAAACCGAAGATTCCTCCTCATCTTCTGCAACAACTAGCTGTCAAGAAAAGTAATTAAAATTCAATATCGTGAATTGGACAACACACCACTTGTCCTGGTTGATAACATAATTCACAAGAACCAAAACCCGAAACGCGATGCAAAACTTTATGCATAAATAAACAGCGAGAGCCCGCCTCTTTTGACGAACCTTACGTCGCAAATTATTTTCATTACGAAATATAAAATTTCCAAGTATAATCAATAAAATTATGTAGACTAAATAAATAAATATAATAATAATAACAAAATAAAACGTGTGGCAAAATTAAGAATTTTAAATGAAAACAATTTAAAGTGCGCGACCCGCCTGCTTTGACGAACGTTCCCGGTATATAGCTTTTCTTTTTATAAATTGCCAGGCAGCTACATGCATTTGTACTCTTCGCATTACCTTTCTCATTTCTCCCACCAGCTTCATATTCACTCATTGATTCAAGCTATAGGCTGTTTTGTAAAGTCTTTTTGTTTACATTCAATCGGTTTACATCTTATTTTCTAAAGACTTAATAAGAAAAAGAAAATAAAATCAAGAAGAAGAAGAAGGTTGGATTGAACTCAGCAAAATGAGTGCCGCGGTGGCGGATGATCTAGCAAGATCAGTATCGGTGAGAGGGGGGCAGAGCATAACATCAAGCAGCCGTCGGAGCTGGGCTTCAGCCAGCATCCGGGAAGTATGGAATGCGCCAGACAATGTGTTCAGCCGGAGTGAAAGGCAGGACGATGAAGAGGAGCTCCGGTGGGCTGCCATTGAGCGGCTGCCGACGTACGATCGGCTAAAGAAGGGCATGCTAAACCAAGTTCTCGAAGATGGAAAAGTTGTTAAACATGAAGTTGATGTCAGTAATCTTGCCATCCAAGATAAGAAGCGGTTGCTCGAAAGTATATTGAAAATCGTTGAAGAGGATAATGAAAAGTTTCTTAAAAGAATTAGGCACAGAACTGATAGGTAAACTAGTATTTTTCATTTTATTTTGTTTGATTTTGCCGATTGAAATCATTTCACTTGTTTTTAATGGTACAATTCTTTGTGATTAATGATTGTAACAGAGTGGGAATTGAGATTCCTAAGATTGAAGTTCGGTATGATCATTTGTCCATAGAAGGTGATGTGCATGTTGGCACCAGAGCCCTTCCTACCTTGCTTAATGTCGCCTTGAACATGTTAGACGTATGTTTTTTTTTTTTTTTAATAATTTTCCATTTATTCTTCGTATCTTTGTCTGTCAATTTCTGAAATTCCTTTGAAGATTAATGGTTGTTCTTTTCATTTTTCATGGAAAATAGAGCGTTCTAGGATTGTTGCATTTAGTGCCATCTAAGCAAAGAAGCGTTCAGATCCTTAAAGATGTTAGTGGGGTTGTCAAACCATCAAGGTAATTAATTTCATGAAATATCTTTTGTGATCTGATTAACTAATATTTGTTGCATTGGTTACTGACATAGAAATTTCAGGATGACACTACTTCTTGGTCCTCCGGGTGCCGGGAAAACAACATTGATGTTGGCTCTTGCAGGGAAGCTTGGTAAAAATTTGAGGGTCTGTTTCCCATCTCTTTACAATTTGTTCTCTAATTACTTCATGTTTAATTATCTTATTTCTGATAATCTGGATTTGGAGAACTGAACAGGCATCTGGGAAAATCACATACTGTGGCCACGAATTGCATGAGTTTGTGCCACAGAGAACCTGTGCTTACATCAGTCAACACGATCTTCACCATGGGGAGATGACAGTGAGAGAGACACTGGATTTCTCAGGAAGATGCTTAGGTGTTGGTACAAGATATGAACTGCTGGCTGAACTTTCAAGAAGAGAGAAACAAGCAGGGATTAAGCCGGATCCTGAGATTGATGCATTCATGAAAGCTGTGGCAGTTGCTGGCCAAGAAACTAGTTTGGTTACAGACTATGCTCTCAAGGTTTGCTCTCCATTTCAAATTAGTTTTATTTTACACATTTGTACCATATTTCATGATACATAAAATTTATAAACCTTAACAGATTCTTGGCTTGGATATATGTGCCGATACTATGGTTGGTGATGAGATGAGAAGAGGTATTTCCGGTGGACAGAAAAAGCGTGTTACAACTGGTATGTTGCCCGTGACAACTCCTTGGCAATCTTGATTTCTCATTCATAAGTTTCTCTAACAGTAACAGCTTTTTAAAAATTGTTGCTTTATATTAAAAAAATTTATTTTCGTTATTGCAAAGTATTAACATTTAACAATTTCAATGTGTGCAGGTGAGATGTTGGTTGGAACGGCAAATGTTCTTTATATGGATGAAATATCAACTGGATTGGATAGCTCCACCACTTTTCAGATTTGCAAGTTTTTGAAGCAAATGGTTCACATCATGGATGTAACAATGATCGTTGCTCTTCTGCAACCAGCACCAGAGACATATGATCTATTTGATGATATTATCTTACTTTCAGAAGGTCAAATTGTCTATCAAGGTCCACGTGATAATGTCCTTGAGTTCTTTGAACACATGGGTTTCAAATGCCCTCAAAGAAAAGGAGTTGCAGATTTTCTGCAAGAAGTCACTTCGAAGAAGGATCAAGAACAATATTGGTTTAGAAAAACCCAACCCTACAGATATATTCCAGTGTCTGATTTTGTGGAAGGTTTCAAATCTTTCCACATGGGCCAGCAGCTTGCATCCGATCTTAGGGTCCCTTATGATAAATCCCAAGCCCACCCTGCTGCATTGGTGAAAGAGAAGTATGGTATTTCAAAATGGGAACTGTTCAAGGCATGTTTTGCAAGGGAGTTGCTGCTGATGAAGCGCAATTCGTTTGTATATGTTTTCAAGACTTTCCAGTTAACATTCATGTCCTTAATTTGCATGACGGTGTACTTTAGAACAGAAATGTCAGTAGGAGATATGAATGGTGGCACTAGGTATTTTGGAGCACTGTTTTTCAGTCTGCTCAATATAATGTTTAACGGGTTTGCTGAAAATGCAATGACAGTTATGAGGCTCCCCATATTTTACAAACAAAGGGATCACTTATTCTATCCTGCCTGGGCTTTCGCCTTACCTATATGGGTTCTCAGGATCCCGCTATCACTCCTGGATTCAACAATATGGATCGCTCTGACTTACTACACTATAGGTTATGATCCAGCAGCAAGCAGGTAATGGTGGTTCTTAGAGTTACAGTTCTATATCTCACAACATTGACAATACAACTATATTATGTGGATTTTTAGTTTATATATCAATATTTTTTTTGGATTTTTCATAGCTATGAGTCAGTGCTAGTTATAACAGTTATTTGAGTTTCTTGGACTGAAATTTATCTCCTTGTTCTTTCCTTTAGGTTTTTCAAGCAATTCTTGGCATTCTTTTCTATTCATAATATGTCTCTGCCTCTTTACCGGTTAGTTGCTGCTGTTGGAAGAACTGAAGTTGTTTCAAACACACTGGGTACTTTCATCTTGTTAATCATTATGTCACTTGGAGGATTTGTCATGGCCAAAGGTAAGCTGATCACCTTTTTTTTCTCACTATTAAGTTATTGTTTGCTGGATAGTGAATAAAAAATTTTTACCTTTAATAGAAATTCTATTCTCTTTAAAGAATAATTGATCAGTTCAAGCATTTTTTCCATTTTGTGCCTGCAGACGACATTGAGCCGTTTCTGAGATGGGGCTACTATACTTCCCCTATGATGTATGGACAGACAGCGTTACTTGTAAATGAATTCCTTGACGGAAGATGGGAGGCTGTAAGATCTATTTTGCTTTTGATTTTTCCTCTTTTGATTCATTGAATTTACTGATATAAATGATAAATTCATTTTGCGCACATAAATATTGGCATCTCTTATTTTCCTGGCCATAATTCATCAGCCATAGCTCATATGTTTCAATCTATTGCAGCCCAATAAAGACCCCAGTGTTAATCAACCTACAATTGGGAAAGTACTTCTCAAGATTAGAGGCTTCTCCACTGAAAGTAATTGGTATTGGATTAGCATTGGAGCCCTGACTGGATTTTCTTTTCTCTTCAACTTTCTGTTTATTGCAGCTTTGAGTTACTTGAATCGTAAGTAATCGAATTTAAACATTGTCTCTTTGCATAAAAATAAAGTTTCAATCTTGACCAACACAAAATGTGGGATATACATTTCAGCTATTGGTGATTCAAACTCAAATGTCATAGAAGAAGAAGGAGACAAGGAGCGAGCATCTGGAAATGAAGCAGAAGGTTTATGACCTTGCCATGCCTCGCTTATTGTTTTTTTCCTTTTTTCCCTTTTATTCTTGCCTTTTTCCCATTGTCTCTGCTGGTGACACAGTCAGAGATTAACGTGCAGTTTATCTATTTTCGTATGAGAGGTTTTTACATGTATGTTACCATAATATAGCTGCAATTAAGCTTCAGATTTACAATCAAACTTTTTATAACCTCCTATCAGCTATGATATCAAATTGTTATAAATGCCTGAACTATTTTTGAATTACTGCAGGTACGCAAATGACAGTGAGAAGTTCATCTGAAACTGTTGGGGCAGCCGAGAATGTAACTAAAAAAGGGATGATTTTACCCTTCCAGCCCCTTTCACTTACGTTCGACACTATGAGCTATTACGTGGATATGCCTGCAGTAAGTCATTGTCTCGATACATGATAAAACATGTGACGTAAATATCTAATTGCTTTGGAAACAACTCTTTCATTTATGCGACCAAAATTTGAGGTAATTACTTGGCATTCGACTCCAGGAAATGAAGACTGAAGGAGTTGGAGAAGATCGTCTTCAACTGCTACACAATGTCAGTGGTGCATTCAGACCAGGAGTATTGACAGCATTAATGGGTGTAAGTGGTGCGGGGAAGACAACTCTGATGGATGTATTGGCAGGAAGGAAGACCGGAGGATACATTGAAGGAGACATTAAAATTTCTGGTTACCCCAAAAACCAAGAAACATTTGCTCGAGTGAGTGGTTATTGTGAACAGAATGACATTCATTCACCTTACGTTACTGTCTATGAATCTCTCCTCTACTCAGCATGGCTTCGTCTTTCTTCGGACGTTGATACTAAAAAAAGAAAGGTACTTATTTCATCTAGAATCATTCTTTTCAATGTGGCTTGACAAATTACCTGGTGATCCTATTGTGTGTTTATTTTTTCTTCTTCCTTTGTGTCTGGCAGATGTTTGTTGATGAAGTTATGGAGTTGGTTGAGCTCAAATCATTGAGTGATTCTCTGGTCGGCCTTCCTGGAGTAAGTGGTCTTTCCACAGAGCAAAGGAAGAGACTGACGATTGCTGTAGAATTGGTTGCTAACCCTTCTATCATCTTCATGGATGAGCCTACATCTGGCCTTGATGCTAGAGCTGCTGCTATTGTCATGCGTACAGTTAGAAATACAGTGGATACGGGGAGAACAGTTGTGTGTACAATCCACCAGCCAAGCATAGACATTTTTGAAGCATTTGACGAGGTACTTTTCAAATCTTATAAATTTTCTTCATAAACATATTATTGTTAGTTTTCTTCAGAAATATGTCATTTTGTTGCATGTATTGAAAATGATATTGTGCCTGTTGCAGCTATTATTGTTGAAAAGAGGGGGCCGAGTCATTTATGCTGGACCTCTTGGCCGAGAATCTCACAAGCTCATAGAATATTTTGAGGTTAGCATTCCCTTTTTTCCTACACTTTCTGTGGTTGGTTCTCTTTTGCTTTAAAAAGACAAATGATAGCCTTAATCATTTCACTTTTAAAAATTTCTAATGAATATTTGGCTCTGAACTTGAGTGGTAATTGAATTACCACTAACAAGAATCAAAACATGCACTAACATCTATAAACAATCAGGCTGTTCCAGGGGTTCCTAAAATTAAGGAAGCATACAATCCTGCAACATGGATGCTGGAGGTCAGTAACATTTCGGTTGAGAATCAACTGGGAATTGATTTTGCTGAAGTTTATGCCAATTCATCTCTTCATCAGTAAGTTTGAGTCCAACACATGATTTCAACATGCTACGGACTCATTTTTAAATTAATTCATTTTTCATATAGGCGCGGATTTCAAGTCATTTTATTAAATTATTACTTTCTTGACACACTTTCAGGAGGAATCAGGAAGTTATCAAAGAGCTTAGTATTCCACCACCTGGCTCGTCAGATCTCTACTTCCCAACCAAATACTCTCAACCATTGTTAACCCAATTTAAGGCTTGTTTCTGGAAACAGTATTGGTCTTATTGGAGAAACCCTCAGTACAATGCTATCCGATTTGGCATGACTCTTGTCATTGCCATTTTCTTTGGTCTAATCTACTGGGACAAAGGGCAGAAGACGTAAGTTGACTTCCATTTTCTATTTGGTTCTTATGTTAAATTACCATTAGCGGTAAGATACAAAAAAATTCTTGAAATGTCGATACTCTAAATTTTAATATGATTATTCCTTCAATATAAATTGTGCTTTTATTGTTTGTCTCGATGAAAATTTGAAACTATTGGTTTTGTATGGAATTAAATTGATATATATTTTTTTCTTTTTTAAACAGTTCCAAACAACAAGATCTGCAGAATCTTTTTGGAGCTATGTATTCTGTTTGTATTTTCCTTGGAACCAGCAATGCCATATCTGTGATACCTATTATCTGCGTTGAGAGAACAGTATACTACCGTGAAAGAGCTGCAGGGATGTTTGGTGCATTGCCTTATGCACTTGCTCAAGTAAGAAATGCATTTCATCTCTTCAAGAACTTAATGTGTTCCGATTCTATCTTCCCCTTGTAATAGATCAGAAACTTTATTATTTGCAAGCTGTTTAATGATCATCTCCTAATGCTGCAGGTAGCCGTAGAGATAATATATGTATCAGTTCAAAGTGTTGTGTATGTTCTTCTCCTTTACTCGATGATTGGATTCAAGTGGGAGCTGGGAAAATTCTGCTTGTTCTTCTACTTCATGTGGGCGTCTTTTATCATTTTCACATTGTACGGAATGATGATTGTTGCATTGACTCCTGGCCAGCAAGTTGCTACCATTGTCTTGTCCTTCTTCCTTAGTGTATGGAACTTGTTCTCCGGTTTCCTTGTTGCCAGATCGGTATGTGCTGCAAACACAGTACTTCTTCCATATTTGATTTTCTATTTTTATCCACATCAATTCTGAACAAAAACGTGCCTGAAGCCATTGAGGGCATAGCATAGAAGTTTGGTGCAGCTGGCTAAGCTGAAAATGAAAAAGACCGTGCTGCATGGAAGCAAGTTTTAGTTTTAATTTCTTGATAATTCTGCATTGTGCATTTTTAAACTAACACTCAATCTGCATTACAGGATATTCCTGTCTGGTGGAGGTGGTACTACTGGCTTTCCCCAGTGGCTTGGAATCTGTACGGCCTTGTGACTGTTCAAGTTGGTGACTTAGAGACACTTGTGGAGATTCCTGATGGTAATAATACTAAAAAGACAGTGAAGCAATTCATCGAAGATACTTATGATTTCAAGAAAGATTTCATTCCCGTCGTCAGTATCATGCATCTTGTCTGGATGGCTGCCTTCTTATTTGTGTTTGCCTATGCCATCAAGGCCATCAACTTCCAAAGGAGATAAACCAGCTTAAATCTTGAGAATGATAGACTTAAGTCAGCGTGTGGGAAACAAGAAGGTTCCCACTTGTTTTTTTGGATACTTGTATTTTCTTGTTTATTAATTGACTTTGTGATATAAATGTATGTTTGTAATGTACTTCGTTCAATAAGAATTCTAATGTTTTTGGATAGAATTTAGCTGCAGAAACTATCCTTTTTGTTTCTAAAGCAGAGCACCAGTAGAATCTTAATCTCATCTCTTGTTCTCACCCCACGATCTCCGACCTCTCCTCTTGTATTATCTATGTGAGATAAAGATTTTGCCCAACTGACACCATAAAAGAAACTACCCATTGATCTGCTCATTAAATATTGATTTTCCTTCTATCTTTAAGAAAGCCTCCCAAAATTTTTCCTTTACAGCAGTAGTTGTCTTTGACTAAGAACTGATTGGTTAATAGAGAAATCTGTAAAACCGAACAAGATATCAGTATCTAATTTTTAAATAATAATTTTGATAAAGTATGGGATCAAATTTAATTTTTAAATCACAATAGTTAATGTCCACTAAATATTTTAACATTATAATTTTTAAATTGTAACTATTCAGTCTCAATTAGATACAGGACTTAAAGAAAAAACAAAAATAAAAACAACCTTAACTGATCTTTTTCCTTAATCACAAATTTTAATTGGGTAATAAACTTAAAGAAATAAAAGAAAAAGAGACAAAATTAAGAAGAAATTGGACAAGATTAGATTTTTCTAGGTTTTTAAAATTCTATACTGTTACCTCTAATTTATTATTATTTTTTTTTTCCAGGTAGTCAAAAGGAAATCCTTCGTCATACTCATAAACAAGAATTTTGGTAATAAATTATTAAAAAATGATGGCCAATCACCTCATCTATGACCATCGCACTAACAAAACTAAAGTATGTAATGAAGGAAAGACAAAAAAAAAAAAAAAAAGGGCAGTCCTAACCCATTTTAAAACAATTCTCAATGCAGTGTAAAAATTTCACCAAGTATAGTCAGTCAATATTGATCGCGAGGAAACAAAAAAAAAAAAGCCAGATATTCACTGCCCCGACTAAAGGCATTTCAAGTTAATTCTTAGCAATCTTGATAAATTGAACGCAATCGGACTGAATGAAAGCAACAAAACAGAACCCAGAACCCAGAACAAATTTGGTGAAAGCAGTTGCATGCAACCAATTTACGAAGGAAAAATATACTCATTTTATAGATCAAACAATCAAGATACAGATTGGAGCTACAGAAGAGATTGCATAGATAACAAGGAAACAAATCCTATGCAAAATGAGCTACTAACGAAGAAGAAAATGAGCTGACACCAGGTGCTGTTCTTCAGCCCGTTTTGTTCTGGAATTTCTGGAAAACGCACAGCAGAATCGTGATGAATTTCGCCACGTCATCATAAAATATCACAAAGGCCCCTTTATCTGAAGTAAATCTGTAAAAAGACCCATAAATTATTCAAATTTTCATTCGAGTCCAGGAGATCAGATGCTTATTCCGTCACACATCTCAAACCGTCCTTTTTGCGTTTTCTCGGGAATTTGGCTTTGTTTTCGGATTGCCTTGCTCGTAGGTCATTCAAGGTGCGGTTTGCCAGAGCCGTAAGAGGTAGGTATGATTGTTCATTTCATTTCCATCCGTCCGATTTTACTCTTCAAATCTAACGACCCTATTATTCGCATAATGTTTGTTACATGACAATGTAAATTAACCGCGGCCTCTTTTCTAACGGCCTCGTTTCATTATACTCCTTTCGTACGACAGAAGCTAAAAACAGAAAATGTCGAGACCACGAACTGTCTGCTGCATAGGCGACGTTCATGGATACATCTCGAAGCTCCAAAATCTTTGGAAAAATCTTGAAACCCATATCGGCCCATCAGACTTCAACTCGGCTATCATCATTTTCTTGGGCGATTACTGCGACCGCGGTCCCAACACGCGCGAAGTTATAGATTTCTTGATTTCTCTGCCCACAAAATACCCAAATCAGAAACATGTTTTCTTGTCGGGAAATCACGACCTGGGGTTTGCTGCTTTCGTTGGGGTCTTGCCGGAGCCCGGCGGCGGGGTGGGGTTTGAGGAAGGGTGGAAACAATACGAGCAGAATGAAGAGAGAGAAGGGTGGTTCAAAGGTGATGGGTATGAGAAAATGCATTTGCAAGGGAGAAGATGGGGTGGCAAAATTACTGTTAAGTTTAATGCAGCTAAAGGGACTGAATACAAGGGTTCTATTTATGATGCTGCTCCTACTTTTGAGTCTTATGGAGTTGCTCATGGATCTGCAGGTTTGCTTTAATTTAAAGAGATACTATTTTTATTATTATTAATGTATAGTTAGTATTGATTGCCAACTGCAACTTTCACCAAGTAAATTCTCAGATTTGGAAGCAAACTTATTAGTTGTTGTATTGGTAAAGTGATATTCTTGGTGAATTAATGGCAATTTGAGAACTTGGGGTTTGGTTGACTATGATTATTTAACAGGATTGAATGGCTGAGGGGTTAGTTTTTGGGTTGTGAAAGGTTCTTGTGCATAATTATTGTGGTTTGAAGCTTTTTATATTGTGTTTGACTGATATGATTCTTGGTTTATACTGTCCAAATGGTTCGCTCTGTTGTAAGACTAAGATTCTTAATCAATTGATGCATAATAGGTTATAGTGTTTGATGAGTTTCAGTATGCTTTTGTTGTTATTTAATGGAAAATCTTGTTTTAGCAATATTATTCTAAGTTCTTAGTTTTAGTTATTTGTAGTTCTGGTTACTAGTATTAGATAGCTGTTTTGATATTGAGAGATATGCTTTTGCTGTGGTATATTTTTGAATTGAAAGAGTGGTTTTTGCATACAGATTTGGTCAAGGCAGTTCCTAATCACCACAAGAAGTTCCTGGCTGATATGCTTTGGGTCCATGAAGAGGTAAGGCTATTCTCTTTGCTGTTTTTGGAATTCTTATGTGCTACATGCACAAGATACGTATATATGTTGTGAATTCTTTAACTTCATTTGCTCTGTGTTACCAGAACAACAAAATGGTACTGTTTGTTATCTGATGTCAAGTGTCAGAAAAATGGTTGAAGCATGTGTATGTCGGTAATCTGCCTTTTCTTTTTTCCAGGATGACGTCTGTGTAGAGACTAATGATGGAATTAAACACTGTAAATTGATTGCTGTACATGCTGGTTTAGAAAGAGGGAAAAAGGTTGAGGAACAGTTGGAATTGTTGAAAGCAAAGGATACCCAAGTGCCCAAGGTAGAAGCTCTCAGTGGCCGGAAAAATGTCTGGGATATACCAGAGGTGATTACTCAATGCCTCGTATCACTAATCAAGTGTGCTTTAACTGAATTTATGCTGAGCCTCTTAACTATCTATAGTGATGAAACCTTCAGGGACAAAAGATTCTAAGTAGGAGATATAACTTTTTCTGTGAGATACGGTTGCATCTATTGATCATTATATGAAACTGAAACCTAAATGTGTGTTGCTTCATACCTCACAGGAACTAACCGAGAAACTGACCATTGTGGTTAGTGGTCACCATGGTAAACTTCACATCGATGGCCTTAGGCTTATTATTGATGAAAGTGGTGGACTGGAGAGTAATCCAGTGGCGGCAATCGTGCTCCCCTCAATGAAGATTGTTCGCGATATTGATAATTTGGTGAAGTAGCTTTGAGTCTCTGATAGATGGCCATAATGATGCAATTATATGCTTTAATTTTAGAAGCATGGTGCAATTTTTGTTCTCATATTACAATTACATTCTTGTATTATGTTAACCTACTTTAAATTAAATTGTGGAGCTTTCTTAAACATAAGAATTCAAGAGTCTAATTGTTTTAGTCGACAGAACTCACGTATATGCGAAACTGCTAATGCTTTTTTTTCGGCAGAGTGATTATGCAATGAGCTCTCTTTAATGTTTCTGTAAGGAGTCTAAATGAGGCCAATTCTTTATGATAAGCAATTTTCAGATGATGACTAGCTGCCATATGGGCTAATCAGTTGCCAGTTAGCTGCAGCTTGAAGAAATTTCAAACAAGTACTACAACTGCCTCTTTAAGAAGAATAAGGAACAGAGGTACTGGCTTTACCCTATAGTCCATAATAATTTCTGTTTGATGATAGCAGTAAATAATTTAAAATTTTTTTTGGCTATATAAATTTAAATTAAAAAAAAAAAGAGGCATCGAGAAATATCATGAACCTTTCATGTGTATGTCTTTATCTTTTTCACGGGTTAAGATCTGGATCTTCATTTTCTAACACAAGTTGTACATTACTTGATTACTGCTAGATACTGCTATTCGAATGCTTGGGATTGAATCTCTCGAGGGCATTAATTATTTAGTATATTAGTTATGTACGAACAATAAACATGCATCAGAATTAATTTCAGAAGGATGAAATAATACTCGGAACTGATCCGACGGTTTGAAAACCTGTAATAATTTGACTGTATTGTTGGGATTATATATGTTGCTGAATTTGAAACCTGCCACTTTTGGATATTTATTGTGATCGCAGCAGAAGCATTAGTAGTTTGGTTACGGATGCGGTACTGGGGGGCTGAATGACCCAGTAGCAGGTTATTGAAACTTGTACCGCAGCACAGGCAAATGCACCAGGACACAAACACAAGAACAGAAACACCACATACCCAACTTTTAAAAGATATCAGTAATAAAATAATTTTGCAATAATTTTTAGAGAAATTATTGATCAACCATATCAGAACTCGTACAACTGTGGAAATTAAATTTCGATCAGCATTGTCTCCTAGTGAAATGTGGCGTATGAGTAAGTGGGTGGGCAAAATCTTTTCCTTTTTTTGGATTGATGATGGTATATTCTAGTAGTATACTGGTATCATCATTGTTGAAGAACGGTTGAGTTTGCGATGATAGTCGTTGCTAATTTGCTTTCGTTCAGTCCCTTTGCGGTCCTCCCTAGACAAGACAATTTACCTAGCAGTACATGAGGGACAGCGGGCGTCACATCAGATGTCGATTGCCAACTTTAGAGAAGAAAATAATCAGCTGAAAATGACACTTGAAGCTTGGCTGGTTAAAGAAAAATTTTTCAACTTGAAGATTGTTAATGGATAAAAAAGTTGTAGTTAATTAGATACATCGCAAGATTCCTAGTGAAAGTACTTTGCAAAAGAAAATCAATTATTAGTTTAGTTGAGCAAGTGGAGCTTGGATAAAAACACATGCAACTTGCTAAAAGGTATGCACCACTTTAGAAATCCATCTCATATCCCTGGACACTAGCTAACTAAAGGGGTTAAAAGTCATGAGGGTGGAGGGTAATTAGGTCACCGTGAGGGCTAATAAAGAAATATATATTTTAGATATAGCCAAAATAACAAAGCTTTGAAGAATTTAATTGAATAGAAATATAATATGTTATAAATATATTGGAAACACTTATGCAAAAGGGTATTTCACTTGAATTCTCGTATTCATCTTTTGAAAGTATTTTCATGTGTGGTTAAGATATTTACTTTTTAATAATATTTTATACATTACATGCTCTTGAGCATCGCCTGTTTTAACTTTTTAAACGTAACATAGCAAAACCACCGTTATCAATATAACCAATCGCAGAAAGTGAACTATTCTTGATATTTTGTTGACATGATGAGATGAGATGAGATGCGATGGAGACATATGGTTGGTCACTTCACGATAAAGCACCTAAACGTCAACACTAGTACAGTAACAGAAAATCCGCGAAAAAAGGAGGCCTTTTTCTTCCAAATTAGAAAGTGAAATATAAAACGGAAACGCCAAAATTGAGATTAAAAGGAAAAAATGGGTAACGGCCACTGAAAACACTCCTCAGCCCTTCATTTCTAATCTTCTCGAAAACATTTAACAACTGCAAAGTACCAAAGTTGCTGGCCCCACGGTGACCGATGTACGAAATATCGAAAAGAATTCACGATACAGAATGATACTCGCGGGACCCACACACCCGGTTCCCCATGCAATTCTCGACGGTACACGTATCAGTATAATCAGCTCCAGCTAGAAACAAACTAATAGCAATGAAACATTCAAAAATCTAAACCGAACTGATTTTTTCAATTTCCACTTCGACGCTTCTAGCGGCGTTTCGAATTCAACAACAAACTCTAGATCTGTCTCTCCGTTAGCAATTACTGAACCTCACACTTCTTTTTCACTTTAAAATAAAAATATTAGGAAAGAATCGACCATAGATAATGGTTTATGCATCTGGTATGCGGTTTCTGTGTGCGCCGCATATGTACAGGTCATCGGCTTCATCGAGCTTCAATGGCGATCGGAGGAGTACGAGTCTCTCCTTCTTGTTGAAGAAGGACTCATTTTCACGTACTTATTCTCTTATTTATTTATTACCGATTGAAGCTTTTGCTTTCATTTCTCTTTTCTGGTTGCTTAATGAGTTCATTTTCACTCTTTTTTTTCCCTCTTTATCTGATCAAATGAATCTGGTATTATTGAGTTATGGACGAAACAGTGTTTGCTATGAGTGTAATGAATTGCGAGGGCAGGATATGCGCGGCGTGAGTAACGGTTTGGTAATTTAGTTTACCGGCTGAACTTGATTATGCTGTTAAGTGTCATCAGCTAATCGTCTTATAACTATCAAATTGCTTTTAGCTGAATAAGTAAATATGATTGCGTAATTTTCCGAACGAAAGCAAGATTAATATGTTTGAAATTTCGTGAAAGTTGACGTGATTGGTTCTGAAAATAGCGCGAACCAAAAAGCAAAGCTCATTTCGGATTTAATGTAGAGATTGGATGCTTGATCAAGTATTTGAGCTCTTTTTTCTCAAAAATTGTGGCGACAATGTGAAGATATCTTTATTAATTTTGGAATTGATTAGCAGAGTAAGTTTGGAGGAATTTTTGGTTGCTTAATGCTTGAAGTGCAACAGGTTCAGGAAATGGAGTTGTCGTAGGATCAGCGTTAAATTATAATTGGTTGCTGTTATGCAGTTGATTTGAGGAGTTTCATAGACGACAGGGGAATTGTAATCCATTGGATGATTTTAAGACATCAATGTCATCAGAGATTCCTATCTATTGTTTTCTTAGATTCTAATGTAATGTGGCTATTGCATTTGCTTCCTCTTTTGTGGTTAGAAGAGTAATGTGATCTTAAGTGATCATGGTTTTCCTTTGTGAGAGGCACAATGTTTTAGTGTTTTTTTTTTAACTTTTTTTTTTTGGGGTCATATGGGGCGTTCCAATTTCTGTGTAATAGTTTTGTACCTATCTTAGTTGTGTTGCTATATGTGTTAAGCTAATTTCATGCTTGTTTGTAGGGAAGATCTTTGCTGGAAAGCCTTCAAAAGAGTTTGATGGCCCGCCTCTAATAGTTGCAGCATCTGAGAAAGTCTTTGTTCCTGGTAGCCACAGTGATGGCCCTTCAGCAGTGACAGATCAATTGGAATCTCCAGAGACAGTTTCTGAAGATAGTGAGGTTTGTAGTGAGGTTTGTGATATTCCACTAAATGTGAACAGTTCCCATTACATGACATATATTAGTGGATGTCAATAGACGTTATATATTGTAATACCATCTTGCATTCTTGCATGTAAGCTGAGATGTAGCATTGCTTTTTATATATAGGATATAACACATTTGAATACCTTTTTTCTATGCTGAGATAGTGCATTTGAATGCAAACTTAGAACTGAGTGAAATACAATGAGAACTTTGTATCTATCCAGTATATGTGGCCTATCAAAGATCTAAATCCAGATAATTCATCGAAGGAAATACTTATATGATTGCTTATTTCATATTTGAATGACATATATGTATCTGATATTTGTAATATTCATGATAGGTTGATTTTCTTCAGAAAGCTTGAATTTTGCGTATTGTCATTTTTGTACCTTTCTTCTTTCAGGTACGAAATGGCATAGAGAGTCTTCGAATGGAAGACAATGAGAATGTTGAGATTGAAGATCAAGGCCCTGTTACTTTACAAGGGAAAGTACACTCTGAAACGAGTGAACTTAAAAGTGAAGTTAGACCAAGATCCATTCCGCCACCTGGTGCCGGGCAGAAAATATACGAGATTGATCCAACTCTGATAGGTCACCGTCAACATCTTGATTACCGGTAAGAGAATGTTCTATTGTTTACTGATACAGGTCACATGTTTAGCTTCTTAATAGATAATGGATAGGAAGTTGATTGCTTTAGAATGTTGCTAATTGGATTTCTTGGAGCAAATTGTTAGATAATTTGTACATGCTGTCCAGTCATCCCATAGATAAATTCTTTCACATGCTCATATAATTATATACATCACTACATGCCTCGTTATCTCTCCTCCCTACCTACCGCGTTTGTGACTGAGCATGCAATTTTCGTTTTTTTAAGATAAATTAAGCAAAATGTTTGACCAGGAGATTGCATTTTTGTGCAGGATTTTGTAATCTTTTGGTGCCTATTATGATCAAACCTTTTTGTTATTTTTATGTGATTTGTCTATGTATCTGTTTTCTTATTTTTCCTCTGTCCTTTGCTTTGTTGATTATATAACTAAGGTAGGTCAAAGACTTGAATTTGTTATTCTGATTGTAGATATGGACGTTATAAAAAAATGCGTGAAGATATTGACAAGTATGAAGGTGGTTTAGAGGCGTTTTCTCGCGGCTATGAAAAGTTAGGCTTCATATGCAGGTATACACTTTCATAACCTTGCTTGATTTTGTACCTTGCACATTTTTTTATGTTGCACGTAGAATATAGGTTCCAGCATATGTAGCCACTATCTAATATTCAAACATGATATGCTGTAATGTGTTCTATTCCTTTTTATTCCTAAGAATGGTTTTTGTAAGGAAATTAAGCATAAATGCTCCTTTAGTCCCTGTTAAATTATTATTTTCCCTCAGTAGTTTGCATCCAAACCTTAGCTTTATTGTGGTCTCAAGCTATTATTTTCCAACTTTGTAGGGTGCAAAATTTCTATAATTTTTGTCTTCTGTAGTTTTCTTGATTAGGACTCAGAATTAGTTTGACATGTCATTTAACATGTCATACACTTCCTGTTTCAACTCTTTCTAAAGCTCAATATAATACAAATCATTCTACTGGTTGAGAAACTGACGGATTTTACCTGGTTGTGGCTGGCCGTAAGAAAGTTAGACCTGCATTTTCAATGGCAACCTTCTCATGATTAATTTATGTTGGGATACTAGACATGTGTTCTGTTAATTGTATATTTTATCCTTTAGCAGTTTAGGAAATATCTAGTAGGTCTGGCAGCAGATTGGTCAACAGAGCAGGTTAATAGACAATTGGTGTCAGCCTGTAGATTATCCGGCCCTTTTTTTCTTTTCTTTGGGTTTGACAGCAGAACTTCTTTTATTCATGGATCATAACTGTCTTATATTTTGTTCCCTTAGATTATTTTCTTCATGTTTATATTATTGTTTTTGCATGTCCTTTTTAAATGGTCTCCCCTTATTTCCAATAAAGTTTAATTTCCTTAAATTCATGTGCAGTTTCTGAAAATAATCTTCTGGTTTTTCAGTGACACAGGCATAACTTATAGAGAGTGGGCGCCAGGAGCTAAGGTTTGTTTTGATTTTACGTTTTTATGGTCTTAATTGTTTGGCGTAATTAACTCTCAACAAGGGTGGTAATCTTTAGACTGTGCATCTCTCCATGCAGTTATAGGTTTATGTTGGATTCTAACCATCTAGATCTCAGTACATTTATTTTGAGAACATTTTCTTTTTCACCATGACATTGTCCTCTAATTAATGTAGCTTACTTTGATATATTGATACATGAGAATGGAAGAATGAGGTCAAGGCTCTTTAACTTTGTTTTTTTGTAGAAATGTCAGAATATAAATATGATGATTTCATTATTCTGACCACAAAATGAGATGACGTGCTGCAAACATGTTTTGTCTTTATCACATTGGAATTTAACCAATTTGATACTTTTTCTAGCAAAAGTTAGTAATAAGTTGAGATAAATTGAGCATTAATTTGGTCTTGAATAATAAAAATGTCCCTTCCCTTACCTTTATTTTTCCCTAAAAGTTGGTCATATTGAATAAAAAATTTGGTAGATGTGTAAAACTTCTCTGTTTTCTTTTCCTTAATATATAGTGATAGCTTACTTCATCTTTCAGTCAGCATCTCTGATTGGAGACTTCAATAATTGGAATCCTAATGCAGATATTATGACCCGGGTATGTCATCTTTTCTTTTAGTAATTTAAGTTTCACGGTATATTAACAATCCTTGATTGCACTGACCTTGACTTGTGAGTTGTTGTACTAGTAGTTAAATTGCAAAGAACTAGCATGCTTTTGATATGTGAGGTGATCAAGAGAAGATGGGGCCTATGAGAAAGATTACTGTGTATGAATGAATAAAGCTGTTTTACTTGAATAAAGCTGTTTTACTGAACTATCTGGAAGAGTTGTTTGTAAATTAAAAATGTTTTGTTTAGTGAATCAGCTACACAAATTGTGTGTGCAAAATCTGTGTGTCTTTTTCCAGGGATGAAATACTAATGGCATGTTATATTTCAATAGCTTATTGGCATTTTATTTTTTTGTCTCACTAAAAACTCTATATGTAAGATCTGTTAGCAGTTAATCTTTTGGTTTATGTCGAAACACAGTGTCTCCTTTATGATCCTTTTATGAGATATTATGATTTGCTTATTATACAGGAATTATATAATTTTAGTGATCATTGACCTCATCAGTACAATTTGAATTTAACTTTGCTCAAGCTATACTCGTTTTGGCTTCTTTTATAGTTTATGGGCTTGATTGAGCTTCATGACAACCAAGCTTGAGCTGTTCATTGATATCAGTGAGAAGATGATGAGGTGGCGTATGCATTGATACTAGGAATATCTAATTGGTGATTTATTAACGCGTAGCAGTAGCTTTAGGTTAGGGAAAGGATAAACTATATGAAATGATACTGGAATAGCTAACTGGTCAGTTATTACCTCATCATGGTAGTTCTAGGTTAGGGAAAGGATAAACTACTTCATTGTAATTTTACCATAGTGGCTACCAGTGGTTATTGACATTTCATATTTGTATCCTGTATGTAAATTCCCTTTCTTATCTCCATTTTATCATCATCATTTAGTGCGTCAAGACAACATGAAATTCATCTGTCGTTTCTAACAGAATGAATTTGGGGTATGGGAGATCTTTTTGCCAAACAATGCTGACGGTTCCTCGCCAATTCCCCATGGTTCTCGTGTAAAGGTAACATTTCTTGTCAATTAATTTTAAGTCTGGCTTTGTGATTTTTAGGCATACTACTCTTCTATTTTTAACTTATTGTTTGTGATGGATTCATTTCACCTTAGTTAGACACTTGTTATGGTTATTATTACGTAGCTTGAATACATCATAGGGTTTTTGTTAGTGAGCATGACAAACATGCCATGTTTTCATTGAACATATACATTGAGTTGTTGCCATCGTGTCAACAATCATGAACCTATGATAATATGGTTGTGTTGTCTAACTTATCTCAAATTTAAACATGTATTTGTAGATTCGCATGGATACTCCCTCTGGTATTAAAGATTCTATTCCTGCTTGGATCAAGTTCTCTGTGCAAGCTCCGGCTGAAATTCCATACAATGGCATATACTATGATCCTCCAGAAGAGGTATAGTTCTGTAGTCTTTTCTTTCTCCAAGTCTTTTTAGTTATTTAAAGGGGAAAAAAATGAGAAAAGTATAATTTTCTACCACATTCTGCTGATACGATTTAGAACTTTGATAAGAAATGATATAGTAACATTAAAATAATGGATAATATTAGGAACAATTTGAGATTAATTTTGAAACTTTTCTCTATAATTCTGAGAATGCATCTTTACCATGTGTATCATGTGGACATGTTGAAATGTAAGATTGTGAATCTACTAATTTTATTGGGGCTACTATATGTGATTCTAGATGAAGTAGCAAATTATTATTTTATGACTATAATTTAACACTCAATATGATAAAATAAGTTGAGGTCCCAATCTATATTGGGCCTTCTCATGATCAGCGTGCTCAATACTTTACAGGAAAAGTATGTATTTCAACATCCTCAGCCGAAGAAGCCAAAGTCACTTAGAATTTATGAGGCACATGTTGGAATGAGTAGCACGGTATGGACCTCCCCTCACTCTCTCATACAATAACTTCAGTCTTTGGATTTGTATTATTATATGTGAGTATACATATAAATGTGTGTGTACATAGAAGATTCAACAATTGAATTAGGAACTCCACAACCTACCTTGACCTCTTTCTCCCCCCCCGCCCCCCTTTTCTCTCTTTCCGTGCTATGTTTATTAATTCTTTTCTTCTTCTCACAATTTTATCCACCATGACATGCAGGAGCCCATAATTAACACTTACGCCAACTTCAGAGACGATGTGCTCCCACGCATTAAAAGACTTGGCTACAATGCTGTTCAAATTATGGCTATCCAAGAGCATTCATACTATGCTAGCTTTGGGTACTTTCCTTTTTTGAACTAGCTCCAGATTACCGTATACTTTGTCATCTACATTTTAAACTGTACTTACGTATGAGTTGACTAAACAGCTCATATTTGTTGATCCACTCTCAAGCTCTCTTTGATTTGATGTAGGTACCATGTCACAAATTTTTTTGCACCCAGCAGCCGATGTGGAACTCCTGATGATTTGAAGTCTCTGATAGATAAAGCTCATGAGTTAGGTCTGCTTGTTCTCATGGATATTGTCCATAGGTACAAGCCAAATCTAAAGAGAATATTATCATTAGAAATATCTGTTGGCTTATTGTTCGATGCATGCATATTCTTTGTTACTTGTAATGCCAGCCAAAATTAATAATAAAAATAACAATCATACTTGCAAATCTTTGTAAGTAATAGTCACTCTTAATTGATCCTTGATTGAGCTAACCATTAGAAATATGGATTTTTTTTTTTTTTTTGGGGGGGGGGGGGGGTAATTTTGCTGGACCTTCAAATGATTGTACGTGTGATTTGGGAAGATCACTAAATCGTCAGATGAATGATGTAGCTTGCAGTTATTAACATTTGCAACATCTGCCTTGAAATCATTTTGTTGAATGATCAGTTTAATTTGACAAGGATGAATGATCGAGTTGAAAGTTTAATGTATATGCCAGACATTCTTGGTCATTTCACTGTAGTATATTCATATTTGCTTTTTAATGTCTTTTTAAGGATATCTAACTGGTAATATCCAATAAATGCAGCCATGCATCTAATAATGTGTTGGATGGGCTGAACATGTTTGATGGAACTGATGGCCATTACTTCCATTCTGGGTCGCGAGGTTATCACTGGATGTGGGACTCTCGCCTTTTTAACTATGGAAGCTGGGAAGTAAGTGCTTTTGCCAAACTATAAAAATATATCATGTTGGTGGTGAATCTTTTTCTTCTTCTTACCCTGCATGTTATTGTCAGTAGTAATTAACTTCTTTCTTTTTAATTTTTGATACAGGTATTAAGGTTTCTTCTCTCAAATGCAAGATGGTGGCTAGAAGAATATAAGTTTGACGGATTCAGATTTGATGGTGTGACTTCAATGATGTACACTCACCATGGCTTGCAGGTATTTTAGAGCTCTTGGAAATGATTCCTTGTTTTCCAAAATTTGGTTTAGTGACTAGCTTAATGTTTGCAAGATGGCAATGAATGTTGTAAACCCTAATATACCAATGGGAGGAATTGCCTGTAGTTATACCGTGTTTCAGTATTAACTTAATGAAGCCTTTCTTGAACAAAGCCATTTTGGCATATAGGTCTTGCTAGAACTTTAGATAGTGAACACAGTTAAACAACCAATTAAAAGCTTAAGCTGTTAGCAAATGGTATGGCAATAAATTTCAACCAGCCTCGACATGTAGGACATCAATCCACCTCTGTTGCGGGATTGTCTCCAGATAGATATCAACAATATTTTTCTAAAAGATAGTTTTA
Source organism: Murraya paniculata (assembly GCA_030449075.1). Taxonomy (NCBI): domain Eukaryota; kingdom Viridiplantae; phylum Streptophyta; class Magnoliopsida; order Sapindales; family Rutaceae; genus Murraya; species Murraya paniculata. The sequence continues at coordinate 201,287 of JAEVFN010000003.1, forward strand.
AAGGCTGCATTTTGTATCATGTGGACTGGGGGAAAGAAAGCATTGCATTTTTTAGAACTACATCATTTGGTGTTCTACCAATACATTGGCCCTTTTTTTAATTGTTTCTTGAGCTGCAGGTAGCATTTACAGGAAATTACAATGAGTACTTTGGATTTGCAACTGATGTAGATGCTGTTGTTTACCTGATGCTGGTCAACGATATGATTCATGGGCTCTACCCAGAGGCGGTTTCAATCGGTGAAGATGTATGTTGTATAGTCCTCTTGAAAGCATATTGAGTGTCTATTGATTCTAGGCCTCCACTTTCCTCTGTGGACTTATTAATTTCAGTGGAATAACAAAATAGTATCTTATGCAGGGTTGCGTCAATGAAAGTAGGTGCATGCATGCATTCATAGAGTATGCGTGTTTCCCTATTGTGTGTGTCTGAGTTTACCTCAAATCATATCTTACATTCCATGTTATACTAATAAAAGGGTTCTTTGACTAACCAGCCTGTTTTAATTTGAACATAAACCCTCATATTGTTTTTCATTCCTTCTAGAATGTTTGCAGCATTCATCAGTAACCTTTAGCTCTGTAAGATCCTTTTTGTGAGGATGTTAGAAGAAAGTGGGAAAGACAACAGCTGACATAAACTTGCGCCATGTTCTAGTGTTCACTTGTCTCAAAGAAATGCATCTAATCAGGAGGAGATGAAGACATTTTTCAATATTTAATAAATAGTGAACATTTGATGTGAAGGTTAATAAAAAATAGCTCACGTTCATATTTCGACTCTTTTGGATAAATCACTACTGCACTTTTCTGACGTTGTTCAGTTGATTACAAAATTAATTTTCCTGTGCAGGTTAGTGGAATGCCAACATTCTGCATTCCTGTGCAAGATGGTGGTGTGGGATTTGATTACCGTCTGCAAATGGCCATCGCTGATAAATGGATTGAGCTCCTTAAGTATGTCCCCACTGGAAGTCCAAACACACGTTGCCATTCGATGGACATGAATCCAGAATCTCTTTGTATAATCATATGATATATAAGACATCTTCTTTTTACTCTTTTGTAGGAAAAGGGATGAAGACTGGAAAATAGGTGATATAGTTCACACAATGACCAACAGGAGGTGGTTGGAAAAGTGTGTTGCTTATGCTGAAAGTCATGACCAAGCTCTTGTTGGTGACAAGACAATTGCATTTTGGTTGATGGACAAGGTTACATGTGCTCTTACTTATTTATCTACGTATTATATGTGCTGAACAACATTTATGCACATAAATTAAGGGCTATATAAAGCTTATTTGTTATCGGGCAAGAACTTTGGATTTCGTCCAGTGTCATTGTTAATTTTGGTCACATTTAAGGACGTATCTGCAGCTTTATACATTCACAGTTACAGGAATGCTTTATGGTTATAGGATATGGAGTTGTATAATTTTTTCTTTTATTTCATACAATTTCCAAGGTGATGACCAATGCATCTGTAGTATAAGTTATTCATATGTCGCAACAAATTCGTTTTTGTTCTTCCTTTGTAATTTGTTGCCTTTTTTCATGGCTCCTGTGGGGTTAAAAGTAACATAGCTTATGAATCATTGAAGAACATCTTAAGTTTTATACCTTATTTTTATGGAACTATTCATTTTTTTTACGCCTTTCTGCAGGATATGTATGATTTTATGGCTCTAGAGAGACCGTCAACTCCCCTTATAGATCGTGGAATAGCATTACACAAAATGATCAGGCTCATTACCATGGGATTAGGTGGAGAAGGATATTTGAACTTTATGGGCAATGAATTTGGACATCCTGGTAAAGTCAATTGATTATTAAATTTTAAATCTATTTCATCATTGATGTTTTTTGATAATCAATTTGATGGTTCTCAAAAGATATGATGTTACTCTTTCGACCCCATTCTCTTTGTAGAGTGGATTGATTTTCCAAGGGGCGATCAGCGTCTTCCTAACCGTCAAATCATTCCTGGGAACAATTTCAGCTATGACAAGTGCCGTCGTAGGTTTGATCTAGTAAGTTTCTCCTTCGGTAATGGAATGCAAGTAACTATTTTGAAGGAAGAACATACAGATGATTTTGCTTGCTTTCATGTTGGCTACAATGTTTTGATTGGATTACAGAACTAAGTCTCAATCTTAATATTGATGAACAACAAATCTAAACTATTAAACCATAGATTGATTGAACTACTCCATATGCAGATCAATTAGGACCAAGAATGAGTTTTTTTCTTAAAAAGGAAAAAAATTCTAATAGAACTTTTTCAGTTATTTGCTTTCAACTTGTTAGGCCTGGTCAATATAGTACCAAAAGAATCATGAACATGGTATGTATGTGTACATATGTATATGTAAATGATTAGTTTATATTGTGTTATCAATCCTCCAATTTTATTAGTCCCTCCTGTTTTAGGTAATATAAAGTTAAATGATTGTCATGTTGAAAATTGCCCATCCTTTTTCATTTTAGTGAAATATGTTCAGCATTTAAAAGTCGCAAATGAGCAGCTTCTCTGCCATATAAATCCTCTTAATCCATCCACCAACTTGTTGATCCTTTCTGATTTAGTTCATGTATATTTTAAGTTACACGATTGTCTTGTTGCATAACGTTTATCCTCTGTTTTATTTTAGTGGACTTGTTTAATATGTTTGGCATTTGAATCCACAATGAGCAACTTCTCTATGGTTGAAGAAAACTTTCCCTTGCTGGGGTTTTGATGGTATTTTTATAATTCTTACTGTGCGTCGGTTATATGCACCCAGGGGGATGCTGATTATCTGAGATATCGTGGAATGCAAGAATTTGATCAGGCAATGCAGCATCTTGAAGAGAAGTACGGGGTAAGTCTACTTGAGCTTAAAATGGCTGGTTATAGTGTTACTGCCTTGGACTGTTTGTTTATAATTATTTATTTACTTAAAATTTTATGCTATTTGTTAGATTTTAAATATTTATATTTATATCTTCTCAGATGTATGCAGCTAATTATGGGTTATGGTGAATTATGTGGTATTTCCTATCAATCATTGGGCTGGAGTTTAGTCCATGTTGAGGGAGATCTTTAGGATTTAGTTTTCTATTGTCAAATATAAATATGATCAACAGTTTCCTACATTGGGATTTGGCTGACTGTATTGGTCTATATGCAATTTTGCCTTTTACCAATGTTAGATCTAGTGTATTTTTTTCCTCCTTTCCTTTCCTTGTATTGATAATATGGTGAAACATGCTGTGGACTGGAAATGAAACACTGGTTTACTGTTTATGCAGTTCATGACTTCTGAGCACCAATACGTGTCACGGAAGGACGAGGGAGACAGGATAATAGTCTTTGAAAGAGGAAACCTTGTTTTCGTCTTCAACTTTCATTGGAATAGTAGTTATTCTGACTATCGTGTGGGCTGCTTGAAGCCAGGGAAATATAAGGTATAACATCGGATGCTTTTTACCACTTTTTATTCTAATGTGTTTAGCTTTGACCCATTAATCAATTTATGCATCTGTCTTCTTTTTCTTACCTAATGTTTACCCAATCTGGTTTAAATATTTAAATGCAAATATTGAAGCCTAAATCAATTGTCTTATAACCTGAAAATGGGTGAACGTTGGTAAACAACGAGCTGTTTCAGATTTTTATCAATTTTTTTTTTTCATGTTAACTTGATTACTTGAACCAAAAATACATGGTGTGTGTCTGTGCATGTTTTCATTCTTTTTTCTCATTTTATTCCATTTCATTGTTTCAATTATATTGTGTTCTCTCTTCCAGATTGTCTTGGATTCAGATGATCCACTGTTTGGAGGCTACAAAAGGCTTGACCACAATGCCGAGTACTTCAGCTCTGTAAGAAAATCACCTGTTGACAATTCTTCTCCTGTTCTTGCTCATTATTTCATGGTTAATTATGGGGTTTTAAATGCAATGGGGCTTGTGCAGGAAGGGTGGTATGATGACCGACCTCGTTCCTTCTTGGTATATGCACCAAGCAGAACGGCTGTGGTCTATGCTCTAGCAGATGAAGAAGAGCAACCTGTTAAGGTATAAAATTAATAACCATCGGGTTTATCTGATACGGGAGTTTTGAGAGTTCTTGCTCTGCATCAGCATTCCACTTACCAATCTTGAGAATAAAAGTACAGTGGGAGTCTCGTTGAATTACCCTTTCTTGTAATTTCTGCATCACATAAATGTGGGAAGTCAAGATGAACATGAGGAGAGAACAACATGCTAGCAACATTGCAATTTCATGCAAGCATTGGAGACCAATTCATGTAAAAAGTTTCCTGTGACATGGTGTAAATGTTTCTTGTTTCTTTCTTGGCTAAAGTTGTGGTCACTGCTTATCAACTAGATAGTTTTCGGCTTTTGTCAGACTACCGACTACTTGCAGTGTTACATCTGAATCTTCCGCAATAACGCAGCGGTTACTATAATCATGCGGCCAATTTCTTAGATATCATTGTTGTTAGATATCAGTTGCTGCAGCGGTTACTATAATCATGCGGCCAATTTCTTAGATATCATTGTTGTTAGATATCAGTTGCTGCATTAAGTGCTACTGCAGGGTTTTGAAAACTGCGAAGGGAAACGCCTAAAGGAAGCCCTCAGTTTGCATTGATGGTTAGGCAGTTGGCTTTGGCTGTAGTACTCAGGTTTTTGCACCAACTCATGACTTGAGATGTGAAATGAAGAAAATTGGAATTTGTAATGTCTAATTTGGTGAAACATCATTAGAAAATGATATTCATGGTGTATAGGAGACGGCCGGTATCTCTCCAAAAAATCCAAAAATGCCTCTGCGGTCTTGTATCTTCTTTCTCATTGACCACAAAGCAACGTTGTCGTCTCAGTTGCTGGAAGAGAGAACGAAGTCTAGAGCAGACATTAGCAGCTAACAGCTATAATTGCTGTACAAATTCCCAAATCTCAATCAAGAAGTACGACAATTTAAGGCAATCAAACAACATAAGCACACTCCATTTATACACGAGGCAACAACCACCAGAAGAGTGTAACAGAGTCTCGTTAAATCACGAATCAAAAATCATTTAGTAAAAAAACTAAATGAAAACCAAATTATTTAGTTACAAAATCACCTACAAAAATCAGGTGCTAACATGGCTAGCCTCAGAGGCAGAGCTGCGGGGCAATTGATGTAGAACGCTTGTTGGAGATGAGTTGGAATTGGAAGTGGAAGATCGCAGAGCCTCAGCCAGAGGTCCTCCCATTGAAGCCACCGTGTGAGGGGCCCATCCTGCCACCCAATTCAGCTGTGGCTCCTCCCTTTCACCGCCCTGGGAACCGGGTTCATCTATATTACCAGTGGAAAGTTTCAAAGATACATCAGATGACGAATTGCCCGGCATCGAAATGGAGAGGCAGGTGGCAGAATTGACTGTGCTAGAATTGCTTTCACAATTGTTGTGATCTTGGAGTGACCGTGGCCAGTCATCAAAAAAAGGCCTCAAAATGTGACCATCAGATCTATTACCAACCTCATTCTGGGGTTCAAACAGGCCCTTACTAACAGCATTGGACACACAGGAACTACAACGGACAAAAGAACGTGATATAAGCAAAAAACTAAAACAAAGAACAGAATAAAGAAATGATAAGCATAAGAAGAAGGCACAAGCATAAGCATAATATCTTCAAAAGAAGTGGTTGGGGTCAGCTTGCACAAAATCAAAAGCAATTCCCCCAGATATGAAACATGCTGGCCTAACTTTCCCCAGGGCCCCACCAAGAATCTGTCTTTATCTAAAATCTAACCCCCACCCAACAAAAAGAACTCTTATCAACATGATCCAAGTCAAGTGTCAAGTAATCAAAAAACACACATAAACCCGATTAAAGTTAATCAAGTCAAATCATAAATCATTTTACCAAAGGTTCAAACCTAACAAGGGATTACCTTCGATTGAACTGAAGAAGATCAATGGAAGGCGAAGGAGCGGAAAGAGCAAAAGTAGTGGCATTAGCCATTTGAGAAAGGGGTGAAGGAGCAGCAACCGTTGCAGCAGAATTATTATTATCATTATTATTAATGGCGCCGCTAGTGGTTTTGAGAGTATTCCCAGCGGCAGCAGAGGAGGTGGGTGTGGGGATTTCCACATGCTTTCTTGAACGGTTGCGGCCACGGTGCATGTGGCGCTCGCAATACTTGTGTCCTGCCACCACGTCCCTTGAGCACCTCCACTTCTTGCCATCTGTTCTCCTGCACCTCCCTGGCTCTGGATCCATTGCCCCCCTTCCCCAGTACCCTGATTGCAACACTGATCACACATATACATATATATTATATTACTACTGCAGGAATTTTGAACATATTAATTCTGAATAAATGAAACAGTTTTAAGTTAAGTGTGAGCAGATCATAATCAAACAGTTCAGGTGAAAAAACTACTAGATCTGCTAAATATATATGCATATGCATTTAGACGAATGAGACCATGACGATAAAGTTTACCAAGAATTAAATATATTATATCACGAAAAATGAGAGACGGGTAGCACTCACAAGCTGGCTGAAAATGAGAATAATGTTGAAGAGGGTGATGGAGGAAATAAGGAGAAGAGTTGACAAGGCTTTTCTTGATTGGCTGAAGGAGTTCAGCTGGAACAACAGCACCAGCTAACATGTACCTGTAGATCAAAGCCTGCAGCTCAAGTTCCTGCCACTGCGCCAAGCTAAAGTAACTTCCCATCCCTGACAAAAATCCCAAAAAAAAAAAAATTCAAAAAAAGAAAAGGGCAAAACCAAAAGTGATAAGATAAGAATGAGAACTCAGCTAGTTAGAAGCTAGAAACTACTACACTTTTCTGGGTTCTTGTCTGTCACATAACAGGCGTAATATAAAGATGAAAGAGAGACAGAGATTAAAATGGAAGCTGAGTGATAGAAAAGGAAGAAAAATATCATACTGGGAAATCTGGAGGTTGAATCAGAAAATGCTGACAAGCCACTGACTTTGGCTGTGGGTTCAGGTACAAACAAAGGGAGGGCAGATGAGCCAGATGACATGGGTTGGTGGTGTTGGTGTAGGTGTTGTGCTTCATGGGGTTCAAGAAAGAGTTTTGGTATCTTTGCTGCAGAAACTTGTTGCTCTGACTCATGCTGCTGGTCTCTCCATTGCTTCAGATGCAATTCCATGGAGAGAGAAAGAGAGAGAAATGGAATTAATTTGTAGTCTGGTTGTTTTGGTTTTGGGTTTGGGGTTAATAAGCCTTGTTTGGTGTGTTGTTGGGTATATTATATGGGAAGGGAAAGTTTTGCAGGAACTTCTATAGGTTCTTTTTACTTATTTTGGCAGATACCCACCACCAGAGAGAAAAATAGAAAATTGGATTAGTAAAACTTATTATTAACTGACATGTTAAGACTGCACAGGTTTTTATAGCCAGTGCAGAAGCCCTAGACCTAGGGTACTTACAGATTTTTTAAAAAAATAAAAAAAAAAACAGTCAGACAAGACAGTTGAGAGGAAAAAGAGAAGCCCTAACTATATTAATTATTTAATAATCAAAATAACAATTTTAGATTTGTATAGAGAGATAATTGCCTGCAGTCTGTGATCTCTCTGTCTCTCTAGCCAACTTTGCATTGGAAATAGCAATTTGAGCAACATGGGGTCATGACTCTTTAAGCTTAAATTTTAAAATGATCTTTTTTAATTGTTTAGTTAAAATCTTTTGCTTTTCTATTTATTATATCAATTTTTTTTAAGAGTGACTGTGGGCTTTACATAGACAGTTAAAATATAAACAGAGCTTTATGAAGCCGAAAGTGCAGTTCCAATTCAGCTAAGCTCAGATTTTATTGTTTTCTTTCAAGCTTCCAAGACAGAAAAATGACGATCGCTCCTCCAAAAACAAACACTGAAGTGTCATCATCCATACTTCTGAAGTACTAATTGATATATATCGATAATGTGAATTTCCACTGCAGTGGTTACTTGTCATTGAGGGTTTGCCTAATAGGATAGCAGCCTCCCTATTCATAGATACTAGAAAAGCTTTTTTTTCTGATATTTTCTGCCTAAAATAGATTAAAATTATCGTTAAAAAAAATTAATTAGTTGAATATGAAAGCTACAAAATAAAAACACATCAAATAAACGCATTTTAATTTTGATATGTGATATTTTGATAAGTCCATTTTTTTCCAATTCTCAAATATGAAATATGAAATATCTCCTCCGTTAATGTTAGAGAGAACTGTGTATCTTTCTTTGGTCCATATATTTTCTCTCTGTATCTTCAATAATTACAAGAGCTGGGCAGGAAGCTTGGCTCAAGCCGGCCCCGTGAGCTAAAATGTTAGTAAGCTAAGTCGGAGGAGATGCGACTGCACCTCGATACAAAATTAGCAAACCTAGTTAGACGAATGTGCCCCCGATATACTCCTCTAATTACATCAAGATACTTTTCCGTTTAACATATACGTACCGTGATGTTCTTAACTTATTAATGTTTTTGTCTGTTTGTGTTTTTTCTTTAAAATTCTCACTTTTCAAGTGCGCGGACATGGATCCCATGTTATTGCAAGCGTGCCAGATCACATGTCAATTGAAGAAGGAAAAATAAAACAATTATAAAACTGCTGAAGAAAAAAATTTTACATCCTTACTTTGTTGCTTTTATAATCTTATTACTATTGTAGATATGTATGTTTAAATATTTTTGTTTTTTAAATAATAGATTTAATTTTGGTCGGTTATTAATATTAAGTTACGCATTTGGACTAAATCATATCAAATTTTTAATTAGATCTATTTATTTTTAATGGATTCAATTAGGTTTTGGGTATTTAAACTATGCAACTAGACTAATAAATTACAACTAAATGAGATGTTTATGTAATTTTATAATAAATTTGAACTTGAAGGTAATGTATTTAATTCAGTAAATTGGGACAAATTTATAATTTCAACTAACTAAATAAAACAAGCCATCTAGATAAAACATTCCAATGGCCTCTTAGTGGTTCTGCCGCTGGTTTGTATCACTCGCCTTGTAGTGAACTATTGTCTTCATTAATATGAAAGCATTTATTCCAATCCCGCCATAAAAACACAATCATTAATCCCTCAATTATATAATTGAATGGAGATAGAAAACTCCTCTCTTAATTGAGTGGAGTAAACATTTCCCTATTATTGCTAAGTGTAAAATTTTGGATTGTGTTATAACAATTTTAAGATGTGGTAGTTGAGGGTAGTAATTTGGGTTGTGCTATAATAAACGTGATATTAAGAATGGAGTTAAAAAAAATGATTGGTTAGTAAAAATTTCAATATAATTCTATATTGAATTTTGACTTAATTTAGTTTAAATTTACATTGATTCATATTTGATTATACTACTATATGGAGAAGTGATTTAATGAATACCATTATATGGTCAGCTCTCATTGGAAGAGTTGTGGGCTGTACTACACAACTCTCCTACTGAGAGGCTGTTACGTGTACAGTTGCTCACATGATTAAGATCCCACTATATTATATCCAATAACATCTAACGCACCATCAAAATTTTATTTTAAACAAATCTAATTAGAGAATAATTACATTCATCCATAGATAATTCAACTCTGTGTGTGTGCGCGCAGGCGCTCTAGCATGATTATACGCCCTGTTGTATTAAAATCTACTTGTTTTAGATTATATCAAATGTTTGCATTACTTCATGTCTGTGCTTGCCCTGGTTCGAATTTGAGTAAAAATAAGCTGTAAGAATTAGTATTTAATGGGTCTAGTTTCTCATCTTGATATAATAAACCTTTTTACGCTTTTGGACATATAATGTGGGAGGGGAGGAAGTGGAGGGCAAAGAGGTAACTGCGGGGGAAGCAGGGCGACCAAAGTTGGGGAAAAAGACGAGACTCTGCGCGATATTCGAAATTTGAAAGAGAAATGAAATTGCAGAGACTGGGTGAATGGCGATGGAGAGTGGAGGCTCGGGGCGAGACACAGCTGGCGGGTGGGGGGTGAATAGCAGGCGTGTGACATTACCTATTTACCTACCATTACCAAACTGCAGCTGCTTAAATAAATGGCTGGATGTGACCTGTACACCCTGACGTGACTACTCATTACCCCTTTTCCCCACACTTTGCTTCGGCCTTTTTTGCCCACCTTTAATTATTGTTTTCCTTCAACTCTCCATTCATTGCCACAACTCGCAACGACTGTCGCCTGTCCCAGTAGCGTTTTCTATTTTGTAATTTGTGAATGTTTGAATGACAAGCAACACGCCAACAAACGAGCAGATTGTGTTCTTGCTCCGTGAGTTCTTCTATTTTCCATGGGCAATTGGGCGCCATAACCGTACGTCATACGTGCGTGGGAGGGTGTCCCCATATTTGATCAGTGATCTACAGTCAAAACACCTATCAACACTTCTCGTATTGAACGTTAATTCTATTTCTTTAATCTCTTCCACACACACACACGCATATGTTGTAAGCGTACTTCATAGATATTCCATGAATAACGTCAAAACTTAATAAACCAAATCATTTTTAATGGAAGAATTTTATTGTTAAAATTCATATCTCGATTATTCAATTCAAAATTCAGAATCGCACCATTAATTTAATTCAGGCAACCTATTTGGTCAGTTCCCAATCCTATGTTAATTTATAGGTACTTTATTGATGGTTATAAATATTCATTCATGTTTGATTTATAGTATCTCAGACACATTTTAATGTCTTTAATTAAAAACCATTCTTTTTATGTAGTCATAAACTCATAATGTCAGCAAAGAGATAAAATATTGCAGTCATTTTGTCGGCATCAATGAGTTGCAACGCAAGGTGTGAAATTTACTTATCACAGTAAATGTTAAACCAAATTTTGCCGTATCATTCTTCCAGGCCCCAGGTCAGGTTACTGTCGCTCTTCCCCTTCCACATGTTCTCTTTCAGAGCATTGAATAAGACTTGTCAGATTATATATATATATATATATATATATAGAGGAAGCTGTTAAATTACAGCTACAGTCGTAATTTTTTTTAATAAATAATAACATTATATTATTATTATTTATTTAAAAAATTTACAACAGTTATAATTTACCGCAGCTGTAATTTAAAAAAATTTATATATATATTAATAAATTTTTTTCTTAATTAAAAAAATAATTTTTTCCCTCAAATATGAGTAACAAATAACAACTCTTCTTAAAAAATAAAATTCTTTTACTTGCTCTTTCCGTGAGAAAATAAAAATAAATAATAATAATAGAAATATGATAAAAGTTTAGGAGACGAATTGTATCAAAAGAAAAGAATATTTAAGATATTTTATATTATGAGAATCGTCTATTAATTCAGCGTTTCTCACAGTTTTTGTCTCAATTTAAACAGAATAAAGTTAAAAATTCAATTAAGAGGATGTAATTTGACAAATACTTAATTACACTGTAATGTTACTGTTAGAAGGAAAAGAAAAAGGAAAAATCCCTAAACAAAAGGGGGCAATAAAGTAAAATGAAATCAGTGGTGGAGCCAGATGCAGCCAAAAACACACATCTAGGGATCATCTATTCTGTACGGATCTGAAGCGGGACCCACAACGGCAGCAATCCACGTCACCAAATTCGTCTCTTATTGCAACTGAGTTTAATTTAATAATAATTATTATTATTATTAAAAAATAATAGGAGTAAAAGAAAAGGCTTTTTCTTTTTTTTTTTTTGGGTCGGGGTTCGGTTCTGTTCTGAGTTCTGACGCAGAAGAGACAGCTGCTCCACGTGGGCCCCGGGGGGCCTTAGTTTAACGTATCTTTGGTAGTGTAGGATAAAGTAAATGCACGCCGGCACGCGGCGACCTCACGTGCCTTCACGTGACATATTCTCTCGTGGGTCGAGGCGGGGGCGACGCTTTGTTTTGTTTTTTATTGGAAAGCGTTTTCATTATTCAATTCGTGAGTAACTGCATCCGTATGTGTTGCTCGGAGCTTCCTCCCATGTCGTGTGATCGAACGCCACGCCCCGGCTTTGCCCCTCGCATATCTATTGTCTAGAGCCCACCAATGACTTTTTCCTCTTCTTCTCCTTCTTTATTTGTTGACAAATTTTATTATAAAGTGAAAAATTACCAACCAAGCACACACAGACCTTTAAAACGAGGATCCCATCTATTTTGCTCTGTTACTATCGTATTTATTATACATGTGTCTCAATTTCGCATAACCTGCATATCCTAAAACATAAAACAATTTAAATAATGGGTAATTTTGTAAGGGCAAAAGTCATGGTGAGATATTGGTGGTGGCTGAGAGTAATAACTAGTCTATCACAAAGCTATTAATAACCTTCAAAGTAGGCATTGACGAGACAAATATAGGCTACGAATAGCACACGAAACGAATCATCTTTTTTATTGATTAAAGAATTAAAAAAAAAAATTTAACGTAGATCTTTAGCTTCAAGCCTTCAACCGGAGAGAGATACGCTTGCCTACAATCACGTGCACCTCACATAACACCATGCCTCTAATCTACGAACCCGGTACAGAATCCAATTCTATCTTTTCGTCTTTCTCTGCCCTTTGGCAACCGACCCGTGCACGACGTAAATTTGTGTAGAATAAATAAATATATGTGATTTTCGAGATATTTCATTATAGATATCAGTAGAGCTTTAATTGTAACACATTTATATTTAAAAAACAAAAAAAAAATTACGTTTACTTTAGTTACGAGTGATACATATACAAAACCTGTATTTCAAAGTGAAAAAGAAAAGTAGTAAAGTAGATTAATTAGAATAGTTAGTCTGAGTCTATAATAATTGATAACTGAAATCAATATTTTATATTATTAATTTTATTTTTTATTTTGTTATCTCAACATAATTGATAATAACAATCTCTTTAAAGATAATGGTTTTATTTCCTAATTAATAAGGATAATTTTAAATTTTTATAATATATATGATGATATATATTTTAATTATGTTGAGTATAAATCTGATTTTCAAAATCAAATTTGAAAAATTACTTCTTCCATGCATTTTAAAATCTATCATACGGTGGGACGATTTTATCAAAAATAATTTGAAGAAATTTAACAAATACTAAAATTAATTTTAAGCTTCCCAAAACTAATCTGAAATGGAACCTAGTCATTCGGTTTAGAAGTGTATATTTTGCACTTAGGAGTCGAAGGTGATTAATCCCTTACCCACATAACGTTGCTCGAAAAATATATGCCCAAGTATTAGCTAAAATGTGGAACGGTCCATCGTCAATGTACCGTGAGCCCAAATTATGGAAAGAAAGGGCCTAAAAATTAAGATCCAATGGGCTCAGTTGGGTCTTTTAAACGTGCAGCAAGATTGAAAGTTGAAATCTCACCGACTGCATCTTATATTGGGTGTTAAGGTGACGAAACATAAATAAACGCATGAAAGTGTTTTGGATTCATTGAGAAGTTGGGGCTTAATAGAAGGAATAAGGGGTGCCATTAGCTCCTCCCCTTAAAAAATCATTGTCCATCTTGCTACCAAGAAAGCCCACCCAAGCCCCTGCATAACATTTTTGGAGCTGCCCAAGAAATATTGCAACTTGTGTAATATACAAAAGATTAAAAGAAAAATGAATGAAAAAAGGAGGGGAGAGATAGAGAGAGAGAGTTACGTGTAATAAAAGTGGTTATTTGAAACCCCACATGCTATCCAAAAAGGGTGATCGACTTAATAAAGAGGTCTTGGGTTGGAAAATGACCCATTATAAAGCAACGAATTAGGATTCCCTTTTTATTTTAATAATACTTAAAATGATAAAAATATTATCGAAGTTGTGAAATTGCAAAACATTGCATCACCAACAGACAAATATGATGTCATTTGTCATGAAATATTTTAACAAATTAATTGAGCATAAAAAGTTTTACTACAAAAGCTGGTCGGTGTGCGCGCAACTGTTCGCATGTTATAAAGCTCGCAGGCTCCAAATATTTTTAGGGCTTTTTCAGGTCGACTCAACAAGGTGACAAAATCACAGCCTGCCAATTTGATATCCAACTTCCACCGTGTGACAGGGCACTTCTTGACTGCGATTGAAACGAAAAGAAAATATCATATAGTTTCGGATTTCTTTTCTATTTTTTCCCTTTTTCTTTTGTATGTATCTTTTTGTTGTTTTCGCTAATTAATTTTATGTATTTGATGCGGATGGGAATAGGCAAGAAAATCACTAAGATTCAAAAGAGATTCCGGTGCAATTTGAAATTTAAAAAAAAATAAATAAGTGAAAGATTCCATTCTATCATATACACTTGAGAAAACCATCTTCGCCAAATTAAGCATCTAAAAATTAAAAAGCATGGATCATAAGATTATTGATCAAATTACATTGTATAAATCCCCCAAAATTGAACACAAACTAGAAAAGTTGATAACGAATCAAATAATTGACACTTGTAAAATGTAATAATGTCAGAGTCGGGGTAAAAAAAAATTTAAAAAAAATTGTTATTCAGCCCAAGCAAGGAAAATTAGTCTTTATAATAAACGGTCAACAGCTCGAATTGCAGAAAAATTGCCGCGTACTAACCTCGTTCCTTAAGAAAACTAGTATGATACGATGTTTAATTAAACTCGTTGCACAAATTAAGATTATGCTTTACACGTGTATTCTTTTCATTTCTCGTAGTTCAAAATCCGTTCGCTATTTGTAATTATATTATTCTCAGTTTGTCCAAGTCAAATTGGAAATTTAATTTGAATAAAAAAAAAATGTTCATTCATTCGCCCACAATTTGATTTCTCCAAGTCAGGAGCTCGAAGAATGCCAGGCTGTATAGCAGGCCGTACAGGCCATTAAACATTCTTGATTTGAAAAAAGAAAAAAAAAAAACTATTAGGATTATTTTACATTAAGGGCAAGCGGCTAAAATTCTTGATTAATATTGAAGACTAAGGAGTTTTCTTTTTAATAATAATAAAAAACAAAAAAAAAACATTTGCTAAAAATATCTGCAGCTTAGCTTGTACAAGAATTGGTAGTTTGTACAAGAATTGGTCATTGGTGTCTCGTTTGGTCAACTAAAATTAGTGGATTGTTCGAATTTAGCCCGGAAACTTCTGGCCTTATTTTGCTCATGTTGACTTGATAATTTTAGTGGTCTTATTTGGTGTTGTAATTGACAACATTGACATGCCAACAAAGCACTTTTGGCGTGCAAGTTTTGATTAGGGCTAGAGGCCTTTCATTTTTCTGAATATATATATATATATATTAAGAAAAGGTTTAATAGTTGTTCACCCATTTGCAAATATGTTTTAAAAACAACAAAAAAGAATTAACAATTAACAGTTAGTTGAACTCGAACTCTTATGCTGCAATTCTATCTGACAGTATGCTTTTGAGGATCTGAGGACAGTTGGGCATCCACACCTGCCGGATCCGTAATTAGATTTCCCTTCTCCCCAACCAAAACGGCAAAATATGTTGCAGTTCACCGAGGAATTGATTTGTGAACTCTTATTAATCTTTAAAAGTGGGCCTGATGAGCTTGACACGGCAAACAAATCATTTGCGCTGCGTTAACAAACACGCCCGTAATCAAAGTGCTTTTGGTGGCATTAGGTAAAAGTTTCCATCTTTGCTGCTTAAGCCGATCCGTGTACAGGTGGAGCACTCCAGCAGTGCTTATGCACGCTTTGAATGCTCACCGTTGGATGGACCCACCGTCGGATTCCTAGGCCCATTAATCATTTTGATCCCATGATCATCACCGTTGAATTTTATCTGCGTTTGAACATGTCAAAGTGTTGGAAATGGTCCCCCGCGGCCCACCCCTCACCCCTTCACATAAAGAGAGAGTGAGAGGGGAAAAAAAAAAGAGAAAAAGAAAAAAAAAGTGGAAGCCCATTAACGAGTGATTATTTCATTTTATATTATTTAATAAAGTACACATTGACTTAATGATATTAATTTATTTATTCACATAAAATTAAGAAAAAAATAGATAAACAAAATTAAATTGACATGTATCCTAAATTAAAAAGAAAAACACGTTAGTAGGAATAATACTAGACATATAAAATTTGTATTCTAATTGACATACAACAACTAATGTTAACTTCTTTAACTTAAGATACGAAACTTTCGTACAATTATCAAGAGTGACGCATTCAACTATCACGGTAATAGAATAACGCAACATATACTATAATGATTTTATAATCAATACAGTTAAAGCTGTGAATTAAATAAAAATAACGTCACGTGATAGTGTCGTTAATAATGTAATATTTATAAAAAAAAAGAAAAAATTTATCCTTCAGTAATTGACACTCCATTTGAAAAAATATTTAAAAAGAGGATCCAACCATCATATTTTATTCTCACAACTTAAGTACCATCAAACAATTTAAAAAAATTAATAAAAATCAATAAAATTTAGCCAGTGTTGAGATCGTGAAATACTGTAGTGTAAAGAGGGTGTAATCACAAGATAAAAAACCAATGATACTCCTGGCATCGAGTGTGTTCCTCCTATGGCGTGTGTGAGATAAAGAGGAGATTCTTAGTTGTTAAAGCTTTGAAGGTGCAAAGCACAGCGGAAGGAAAAAGGTGGCGATACTTGTCAAAAATGCGGTGGCGGCAGTGGCCCTACGCTCTGCCTCTGCCTTGGCTCTTACGACTCAGAATGTGATTGGTGCGTGTGCAAGTGCAGGCGACCCTTTCTGTCCACTCCACGCCAAACGTTCTTCTCAAGCACGAACCATCACACGAACGAGAACAGGGCATGGGCTTTAGTGTTCACCACCTGACCACCATATTTTATTTTGACGTTGCGCATTTGGTTCGAGACCTAGTAGCGTATGTGACTAAAATCTAAGTTAGATTATCTAACTCTACAATTACAATATTGGCAACAAAAACAATTGCATAACATCAATTAAAAGCAAAATGCAGTGTAAACTGAAAAAACGTCAATGGCCGAGCAGAAGAAGAAGAGACCCCGTCAAGGTCAGCAGGCGAGGCGTGCCTCGAAACGGTTTCGTTAAAGACACTCGTACAGGCACAAGTGTCTTTAATAAATAAAGTTAAAAATTAAAAATTAATGTTGTATGTATGTATATACATAATTGTGTCCTTGCTAAAGTCGTCGCCATGTGGAATTTTGCCAACTGTAACGGTTAGTACAGCCTGCGGTCTCAACAAACTTCAAAACAAAATGTTATAAGTATTAATAATTTTGCTGTAAAGGAAAGAAATTATTAGGAGATTCTTGTTTCTGATAATTCCAGAATCACTCCCACGAAATTAATCTTACAAAAAAATTTTAATTTTCCAGAATTAAAATCTGCTACTTATTACAGCGTCCGTGGAATATTGATATGATATGATAGCCCAACAGCGGAAAATTAATGGTGCTAAAGTTTACGGTTATGGTGGAATTATTATTTGTTTATATTCATAAAGTACCGAAATCAAACGTTACCCTAAATTTGAGTGAAATTTTTTGAAAATTGAAATTGTGAGGCCGTTCATCATGTGGGCTCCATTTGTAATTGAGGAGTCACCGAGTCAGGTTAATTTTCCCCTCAACTTAAAAAAAAAAAAAAAAAAAAAAAAGGAAAACCCGCAGCCGATGGCTGATGCCTCATGCTGAGAGAGATAATAACATATGGGCCCCAAATTTTTATAATTTCTCAAATAAGAACATACTTTTTCAAATTATATATCAAATAGGCTCCTAACTCCGCATGCAATGACTGAAATATCCTCCATGCTAAGCGATGCTTCCACAATGTGATACAGTGATAGGGGCAACTTGGTAATTTAATTAGAGAACAGGTCAATGACATCTTTGACATAAATGGAAAATAGTTATCATTATTTAGAAAATATTTAAGAAACAAGAAATCAAAGGTTATTATTTCAAAGATATATTATGCCCATCTTTATATAGATAAATTTTAAAATATCAGAGGTAATATAATTAATTAATATATATATGATATACATATTTAAATTTAATATAACTATTATTTATAGGATAATTTTTTTAAACAAATACACCTATCATAACATGATATTTATATACCATATAGGTGATTTGGTATTTTTCCCATTATCACCGGCTGGCAGTTGGGTCATTTTGATTCAGCTTTCGGTTTTCTACTGTATTTTATTGTTTTTACCTTTTTACCATAATACTTGGTTGATAAATAAAACAAAAACAGGCTTGCTTGCTGCTTGTGATATGTAAATAAATAATAATGAGAACAAGCTAAAGCTACAGCTTGGTTGTTTATAATTTATAAACACTTCTTAGCATCAGCCAACAGGGCTACAGGGGAGAAAAAGAGAGAGAAAGAGAAAGAGAAACAACTCATCATTTCAAAGCAAAAGCAAAAGCGAGAGAGAGAGTGAGAGAGAGAGAGAGAGAGAGAGAGTGAAAAGAAACCAAAGAAGAAGTTAATAAAGAGAGAAAATCAAGGAAGAAGAAGGGTTTTTTTATTTTTATTTTTCTGCTATTTGGGTTAGTGAAGAAGATTTTTGAAGAAGGATGTCAATAGAGCAGCCACAGCAAAGCCAGAACTTGAACCAGTTAATGTTGCAACAAAGCTCAGGAAATCTCAGCTTCAGCAGCAGCAATTTGTCAAAGGATGATGAGGAGATGTCGAGGTCTGCTCTCACCACTTTTAGAGCCAAAGAAGAAGAGATTGAGAAGAAAAAGCTTGAGGTCAGAGAGAAGGTTCAGGCTCATTTGGGTCGTGTTGAAGAAGAAACCAAGAGATTGGCCACTATTCGTGAGGTTTGCTCATTACGCTTGCTTCTGTTTTCCTGGGTTATTTGCAAAATTTTATTTTTTAGCTCTTTGGTTCAAGAAACTTGTCAATTACTTGTGCTAGGAATTTTGAGGTTTTTTTTTCACCTTTGTTTTTCGGGGCTTAATTGTGGAGAAACGGATTGATTTTATGGTTAAAAGGGTTTCAAAAACTTGTGATCTGAACATAAAGCATAAAATTTGGGGCTGAAAGCAAGCTCAGGCTTAATCTTATTTTGTTTATGCAAAAATAAATTAAAAGGTGGTATTTTTACTTTTCTGTTAAACTTGTCAGTTCAAAATTTTTTTAACCAAAAAAGGATAGGATTGTCAGGCAAATTCTGGGCTTATGTTTAGTTGCTGTATTATTAATTGCCGGATTAAAGTTATATGCTCACTTGGTTAGTATTGTTAACACTCTCTCTACTTAGCCATGGCCCAAAAAGGGGGCTAAGTTGAGGAATTAGTGTAAGATTTTTGCCATTCACATGATCTATAAAGCGTCAGCCTCAAACTGTTGTTAGAGGTGAACAAATCTGTTTTCATATATCTGTGCATGTTTTATCAACAAATTATTATTTTTTGGGTTTTTGAATTAAGAGTAATTCTGTATATATCAGGAGCTTGAAGCGCTTGCAGATCCCATGAGGAAGGAAGTTGCGGTGGTGCGTAAGAAGATTGATTCTGTTAACAAAGAGTTAAAGCCTCTTGGGCATACCTGCCAAAAGAAGGTGAAATTCAATGGAATCTTTTTATGCTTACAATGGACTATACATGTTTAATGGGTTAATATTTTTTTACAATTGTTACATCCTATGAAGATTTATGGCTTAAAATGCATGTCACAGGAAAGAGAATACAAGGAAGCCCTTGAAGCCTTTAATGAAAAGAACAAGGAGAAAGTACAGCTAATTACCAAACTAATGGAGGTTAGTTCCAAATATTCTTTCCAGTTCAGATAGAAAAATACAAGAGTTACACTTTCTAATTTTGAGATCTCTTACTTTGCAATCTGCAGTGGTGGCTTTGCTATCGGATGAACAGCTGGTGGGTGAAAGCGAGAAGTTGAGGATGAAGAAGCTGGAGGAGCTGAGTAAGAACATAGATTCCATACAACACTGATAATAACCTAATGCTGATAAACTGATGATTAGGTCTGAGTGATGTATTTAAGATGACTTTGATATTTATTATATATGGGTGCTTTCAGTTTGGTGTATTCTCTGTGTCCTTGCTTGTTTTCAAGTAGAATTTGTTGGACCATTAGCTGATTTAGGAAGGGAATTACCCAATAAACAGGTTTGTAACTAAATGCATCATGTCTTGACTATGCTTTTCTTGTTATTTTTACTCCTGTTCAACTTTGTAATGTCTCTTTATTTTGTGTAATTTGGGGTTTGTACGGAGGCCCGTAATATCTAGTTTGTAAACTATTTTGCTGATCTGTGAACCAGTTGATTTGCCGTTCTTTCTTCAAGCATTCCATTCAGGCTGCAGATGGAATTGCTTCAATCTGAGACATGAGGCAATTCTGTTTTGCAGGTGAGAAACTTCACAGAAGAATATTCATTTTTAGTGTTAAAAGTAAAAGTTATGCTTTCTGGAATCAATTTCTTTACGAACTCGGTACTAGGCAACAACATCATTTTACGTGTTACATTGATAAATTGGCAAAACTTATCCTATCAATTCATGGAAAGGATAGGGAGTCAAGTGGCTTTGCTGTAAATGGTGATTGTGTGGACGGAAAATGATGCAGCTCTAATGGTTTGTATAGATCACTCTGATAGCCATTTATGTCCGTTTTCTGAAAGTTGCTTTCAGATTCATTCTTCATAACATTACTATTCGCTCTGTAACCCTCTGTGGTCCAAGTAAGTATTAACTCACTTGGAATCTACTTGGTTTATGGTAGCATCCAAATCCTAGCGTGTGGTTAACATTATTGCGGATTAAGCATCTTGATGGTTGGAGTTTTGCATGGAAAATTTGTTGCGCCCTCGTGACTTTTGATAGGCTTAATTCTGAAATACTGGGTTCAATCAGAAGTGCTCCATGCTGACGGAGCACCTACCCCAGATTTACCATTCATTTACTAACCAACTAAACACGTGATGCTATTTAGTAACTATGCCCATATGAGTAACGTTAACAATAGAGACGCAGATATGCCGTCGTCAAGAAATAAAATTACCCACCATCAAGCGTACATGGGTGGATACAATGGTCACTTATCTTATGCTAAGCACACAAGATGTTCTAAAATGGAATGATTTTCGACAATTAAAGGGAATTTTTCATGCTCTCTGTTTTACGAGCCTTATAATGTATCCACAGCATAGCTTCTCTTTTACTACTAGTCTACTACTAAAGGCTGTCTGGTATGTGGATGAGACTGAAGGGCTCATCGTTACCTTATCTTATTCTCTACATTGTCATCTTTCAACGGAAATAACACAATACATGGACAATGAAAAGACCTGGCATTGAAACCACATCCAGAAATTTAGTACTCTGCTTTCATTTCTGTCCTAAGCCAGGTTACTTAACTTTTGGCTTTTGAATAAACTACTTTATTGTGAGTTTTAAAGAGTTCTTATTATTGATGTGATTTATGAACCTGTTAAACACTGAACATCATCATATTTATTATTTTTTTTTAATTTTTTCAGAGAATAGACAGTTTACCCGACTGATATTGAAACTCAAAATGTTGACCTATTTTTAGCACAATTATATGAGGTCGGGTACTCGTCCTTTGATATATTTATTTACCCTTCTTATGAGACAGAAAGGCCTACCGTTTTAACAACTACAACTACCAGCTAAAGATAATATTTCCTTCTCCTCATTCTTTTTAGTTCTTTTGTTAAAAATTATTAGATAAGACAAATTGAAATTCAATGCAATCTAGGAACAAGAAACAAACAATGTTGCAACAATCATGTTGAGATGCAGTGATGATTCATTACGGTACTTTCAGATTTATTTTTTACAGTTGGAGAGAGCTAATTTCACTGTACGAGATCTAATCAACTCAACTGGTACTGCACGGAGCGGAAACAAACTCTTTCACAGCATATGAGCGAAATTTAAAACCCAAATTTCTTGTACTATCTTAATAAAGTTTATAAGTTAAATCAATTAACACTCATATGACCACGGGAAGAGATCTACTTCTAAAATATATGAATAAAAATTAATCTCGATAATAAAAAGACTCGACCTGAAAATTGGGTACCGGCCACTCTACGGGGGAGCGGTTTGCTGAAATAACTTTTGAATAAAGACAAAGTTTGTAACATGGGATGAGGCGATATTGCCTGGGAAGGGCATGCTAACAAAGTTCACAGTAAAAATTGCCGACATTAGGGGCAGAGTTGTCTGTAAAATGTGAACTTTGGGACCATATTATTGTGCATCAAGCGAGTCTGCAATTGTGGCATAAAGCAGAAACAAAAGCAGCATGACTTCACCTCAAACACTTTTAGGTGCAGAGCATCTTATCAAGTTGCCTTTTTCTTTTCTTTGTTCAATTAACTTTGTTGATGGAGTTTTTAGTGGACACAACCCATCGATTAAGTGTGCCATGATCTTGCATCCTGTGAATTTATTAAGTACTAGAATTATTACGTCAATAAACACTGGTTCTGTTATCTGGACATCGGGTTATCCAAGCCAATAGTTAAGAGGCGTTCGCCCTTGATGACTCTGGGCCCCTGGCCTCTGCCTCAGGCCTACTTTTCGAATAAGTCCGGCCCGGCTTTGCACATGAACTTAATTGGGTCAGTGTTGGCGGTGTCTGATAGCCCGGTGCCCCGTACTTCAGAAAAGAAAATGATCCGGCAACTTTGTCACCGTATAGTAAGCACCTGACACAATTGTATGACTCTTAGTTAATAGTGCTAGAATCGTATAATAACTAAATAATGCCACATGATAGTGTTAATTATTATAACTAAGCAATGTCACCCATTTAATCATTATTCATGTGTGAAGCAGTAGATTGAAATCATTTGCCATATTTTGGGCTTTAGTTCTTAATTCATGTCAAAAACTTCTGAGCTGTTTGGAATAGTGGGCCTTAGTTAGTAGACTGGGAAACAAAGATCCTCAACAAAATCTCCGATGGGCTGTCATAGGAAGTTTCTCGAATGCAAAATTATGCAATGAACTAGCCGCATACAGATTACAGACACAACAGCCATTTTCAGACTTGTGCCATGCTTTAAGCTAATAATTTTCAGAACATGGTGAAGATCTTTTGCCAAAATTTTGTCTGTTATTGTCTTCTCAATTGTGAGGCCCAACAAGAAACGACAAGGATTTATCCATTTTTCTATTATCGCATCACTCACCATACCCATAGCAAAAATCTAAGCAGGATACGCTGCAATCTTTTTAACAAAAAGACATCTAGCCAAGAGCATCTTCTTAAGGACTGCTGCTAGCTTGAGCTTTGCCGCAATTTGAAACAAGCTAGCGATAAGAGGGTAAATGACACCTACTCAATTTATCGCTCTAGTTATTTGATCCCTTCTTTTTCGTAAACAATAAACACGTAACATTCATGTGATAGGATTTATGTCATCGTGGCAGTTCAATTAGTAGAACCATCACTGCTCAGCTTAATTTATTAGACAAAACCCTAGTATTAGTATCAAAGACAAGCTGCACATGCGGAATTAAGTTCATGTGAATCCAGAGAAACCGAGTTTAAAGTCAGCCAATGAGTGCCAAGATATTAACTGATATAAAGTGAGAGTATGTAGGTTCAGAACACCATATACGTGAACCGTTTGACTCAAAAACTTGAACTATTAGATATCAGATGGTGGCTATATAATCACAATCAAAACAAGACTCAACAAAGTAAACCGAAAGAGAGTTCCCACAAATTTAAATCAGCCTATGTAATTTCTAAGCTTATCCTTTTTGATAGGTTCATGAATTTCTTAAAAACAAAAACTAAAAGGGAAAAAATAATAATAATAATCACGATAATGATAATGGTTGGTGGTACTTGGACATAATGTGGTTAAGGTAATTTTACATAGTGAGATACTTCGAGTCTTATCCAGTATGACAATCAAATTCTAACCAAGGAACAATAATTGGTTTCTTGTCCATTGCTTAATATTTTAACATGCAAGAAACCTCCGTGATACTTCTTGTAAGCATTATTAAACTAAGTATAACTCCTAATCTGACTAACGTGCAAAGGCTTGCTTATTTTGAATATTAATTAATTCGTAATCCAAAGGTGAAGCTACAAATAATTCAGCTTGGTCGGAAAGATCTAAGAAGGCGTACCCCGACAAGTTGTTGTTTCTTGTTAAATTGTCATCTTATAAGTATGGGGAGACATTCTGAGCTTAATCAAAAGAACAAACATCTAGAGACATAACTCATAATTGTCCCATAACTCTATTGAAAAAAGGGTAAAAAATCTCACACTTAATTTGGATCAGAATTAGATTTAATAAAACTTCTACGCAAAGAGAATCTATTCATGCATTGCTATCTTAGTTTTAATTTAATTATGAAACCATCATCACGTCCATTTCTTTATATGAAGCAAGATCGTGGCTAGATGAAGAGTACTTTGCTAGCTATGGTGTGCTAGAGAGAGAATGCTTGTCTTTTTCTTGTAATGGAGATGATTTTGTTGTCTACAATGGAAGCGACCTTGATGGTTAGAATATTAATAGCATTCAATCCAATTTCGAGTTCGAGTTTTTTTTGTTTTGTTTTTTCTCCTTTCAAATTCGGTGTTTTACTCATTCCGGTCATTTTGAAGTGTATGGCACCTATGTGCTTTGACCTATCGCCTATGCAATGTCATCTATAGACTACATTTATTGCTTTTCATTAGAAGTAAATCAAGGCAACAAGATTCTTATTACAGTGTGAGCCTTGCATTCGTAATAATATATTAATAGAATTTTATATTCCCATGTTCCAAGTCACGTGCGTATGATGGTACAAATTAAATTTGGTTAATCAATCTTCCGATGGAGACTGCAATGTTAAAAGTAACTTTTGCTAAATATACACGTAATAAAAAAAGAAGTAAGAAAAGTTGGGTTACGTAGAATGGCAAGAAAAAGAATAAAGCAAAACAAATCAATTACTCGAGACCCATTTCCTATAGTTTTTAAATATTTTCCTTGTTATGTATAAAATTCACGAAACGCAAAATATGATATTGTATGTTTTAAAAATAATATCTATTGGCATAAGTTACGAGTGTCGCTGAGTTCCTCATGTGTACTATATATTCTATAATTTGGGTACCGTCCAATAAATATAATCATATTTGATTAATTTTTATTAACTTTCTAATGGTGATGCTCAAATTAATTATGAGATAATATTCTAATGGATCCTTTAACTATACTCTCATTGATAATTTTTCAGAAAAACTATTTGCAATATATGGTGGTACCATATCTACTCTCCTATCTTGAAAATAAAATTTAAACATAGCTGGATTTTGGAATTTAGCTTCGCTTCACAAAAGAAAGTTGCATTTGACTACTCAGTGATGCCACATCATTTCCCCGCCATAAAAATCCAAAACCATTTAATTTTTTCCAAAATTTCATTTTTTTTTTTTTTAGCGGGAGGGGGGGAGGAAACATTGCATCGTGTTAAGCTAGAATCCTATGTAGAAAGGGCCACGTCAGTCAACCGTTTTGTCGTTTTTAGGTACTTTGACCAGCTAAGTAGGTAGGAGTTTCAGGAGCGGGGTCCGCAAGAGGTGACGGACAAAATCGGACCGTCAGAGAGACATGGACGCAGCTGATTTATGAACACGTGTGAATCAGAATAAAGAATTGGCCACATCGCCAAGGCAGATGCACCGAATGACGGTGCATTTATACGATTAAGACACTGTTCTCTCTTTTGTCTTTTACGTAAAATGTCAGTCAATTTTTTGGCGCATTTTGATTTATTAGGACATATTAATTATGCGACGATTGTCATGTCTTATACTGTATTCTCTCGATTTCAATAGTGGCATTAAGGGAAAGGACATGAAAAAAAAAATTATTGTGATATTATTCTTTGTCAAATTATTTTTGTGCTTTTACATACATATTGAATTTAAATCTTTTGTTTTTTTGATATAGTAACATTACTTACTCGGAGATTGGTACTTTCTCCTCTTTATTTTTTGAGTTTTACTCATTACCTCTTTGTTGTCAATATATATTTTTAAAAAAAAATGGCTATTTTGTGGCTAATATGAGTTTTTCTATGAAATTGACATTCATGTAACAAATTATTAGAGATCTATAAGGAGAAAATGTCATTCTCAGAAAAATCCTAAATTTTTATGATTTTTTAATAAGAATAGCAGTAGTATGTGTCATTCTTATAGTAGTTGAGTAGTAATATTTACTAAATACATATTACTGTTTTTATAACTCAAAATATTTTTAGAAATAAATTTTACTAAATGTTTAACTAATTAACTACACAAGGGATTATTTCTATAATACAACTCACATCAATTATTTTAAAAATTACGGTATTATCAAACTGACTTTTAACCATCTCTTTGTAATATTCAAACATATATATTGCAATGATACATATGGCCAAATGTTATTGCAAGTTTATATATGAGCATATTATACTTTCCTCCCTTTCATATAATGCTATAATTTACAAGGGAGCTCCAATGGTCACATATGGCCAATTGTTACCGTGATTTAAATGAATATTTTATGCAACTATTAGGAGCATTTATAGCATTTCCTCTAGTTACTTGTAATTTTTTTTTTCATAAGTTAAAATCATTAAGGGTATATTAGCCATGTTACTTGATTTTTATTTTTAAAATATTTAATTTTATAATTAATATCAAGATTAGGGGTAGAATAATAAAATAATATATAAAATCAACACTATTATAACTGTAAACGAATTTTGACTTCTTTTAAATATGACAAAAATTTCACTTAATTTCTCCAAACAATAGGGATAATCTTCATTTTCTCATCCTTTTATCAGAAAGAGATAGGAGTATATTTTGAAATTCTCATTCACTTCTAATTAATGTTTCCAAACTAAAAAGGGATTCAACAGCCTAATCTTCTTCAAATCTTTGCAGAGAATGATTTTGTCAGAAGCAAAGAGTGATCGTGAGGATGCATGTATTGTTATATATTCTACGATAAAGGGAAAAAAGTGACTTGCTTTTCGCAAAATAGACTACTCATTCCTTTTCCAAAGAGAAACCTTTTATTTTTATGATTACATTAATTGACATGCGCTGGATAAAGTTAATATTGTTTAAGGCGAAAGAAGATAAAACGATACCAAAAATAATTTTATAAATGATGAATGGGACGGTTTGAAACGATGTCATTCGCAAAGTGAGAATAACATGGTTTTAGTGGATAGCTTTAGTAAATAATTTATTTGGGCAACTAATTCAGCAATAAGCTCACCTTAATGAATTTTCAATTCAATAAATTCCTAATTGATAATACAACTCATTAGGACACTTAAGTGCCCACAAAATTATAAAAAAGGACATTTGTTAGCATTATAAATATTTGCCAACTTGGCCTAAACCCACCAACCAGCCAAATGCCGAAGAGGAAAATAAATATACGTTTTTTATTCTCTTTAGAGTGATATTTTGTGTTAAATTTGATTCCTATTCTGGTTGTGCTTAATGGGTTTGAAGAGACAAGGAGAGGACACGTACCTACTTATGTTTGTTCTTTGGATTATCTGGGATTCTAGGAAGAGAAAGTAACCCACTGAACCATCTATGGAACCTCATTTGAGAAGTAAAGGGAAACAATCTTAATATTCTTTGAAACCATTAATTTGTGTGAAGTCTTATGATATACATAACCTTATGTTCTTAATAGTTTCCTAATTACTTTCAAATATACTCAAAAGTGTAAAGTAGGATTGAATCGTAGGAGATTTAACACGTTCCTACAATTAGGAAGACTGTTTATTTTTGCCTATTATACAAAGATTGAACATTGGCTTTTAAGCTTTTAATGATGTGATTAGGCGGCGACACTTGAATTGGAAAAATTAAAATGGCCAACTAGAGAGAATGTTTGTGCCAACTTATGATAAGTCACTTATGATTACTAATCATTCTTATGTGAGATTTTTTTCAGAAAAATCTTTTAGCATGATTGTAAGCATACTCTCTCGTACTAAAAATAAGGCTGTATAGAATGATGAAACGACATTACTGTGCAACTTCCTTTTAAGCCCCCTGAAAAAAAAAAAGTTGAAAAATTATTATAGCAACTCAAAAAGATATGCCCAGTTGTGCAACTCCATCATTAATGACAACTAATTTAGAGAAAGGACTTTGAGATTCATCATTAACAGCAATAATTTAAGACCCACTTTGGCTATAACTTTGAAGAACTAACTGCATTAGTAAGGTTCAACTCAATTAAAACGTTACTTATCAGTTATAGAATGATCAAACTCAGAGTAAATTCAGAGCATTTTCTTATTATTTTAAAATTATTTAAGTATAAAAAAAACAATAATATATCTACAAATTGATTTATAATTTTTTTTTTATCTGAAATGACAACTTATATGATATGAATGGATTTATATAATAGCTATATAGTAGAGCGAGAAGATGCTTTATTTATATTTATATACCAGTTAATGTGTTTAAACAATAAAATCATGTATTAATGTTTTTGTTATGATAGTTATCAGAGAATCCTTAAATCTTAGCAAGTATGCTAAAGTTTATTTTTGACCTTAAGAATGAAAATTTACCCTAGAATGCAAGCTGGAGCTTGTTCCAGTTCTTTCCCACTTACTCCATAAAGTATTGGTTGAAGGTGCTTAAATTATCAACAATGATTTCATATAAAGACAGCAAACAAGTCCACGTTGCTGAAGATTCCCAACATACCTTATAAATATATATAATTATTAAAACTAGGTATGAAGAATCTAAAGATCAAAGAGCACACTATGCTGATCTAAATATGTTAACTAAATTTTTAAATCAAACATTGTGCTTGATTTATTAATAATTATAATTTGGCGTTATTCCCGACATAGGAAAGTAAACAGAAACATGATAATAATATGAACCAAACGACAACGGACCAACAGTACTAAATTATTTACATTGACATTGGTTTATGAGAACTTTATGTTGCGTTTTAGAATTCTTGAGCCTACTAAAAATTTAAGCATGCACTTCGTCTTTTTAACTTCGATGACAATCTTTTTGCATCGACCCATGTTGTTAATTGTATATTAATTATCAGAATTAATGTTTGCTTTGTCAAATCAAGAAGTTTTCACCTCCCATAGGTTGAAGCATAAGGAAAGCAGAGGAAACAATTTATTTGTTTCCTCGTTTCCCTTTGGGTTTTTTTCCAAAAAAAAAAAAAAATTGTAGAAAATAGATTTTGTCCGCGAGATGATTTTATATTTATAAAATTTTTCCGGAAACTAAAATTGCCAGCTGTTCTATTTGATTTTTAAAATATTTCTTCAATCTAAGTAGAAAAAAAAAAACTTCAAGGTCGTGTGATAAATTTACAGTTTTCGTATATAAATTCAAATATATACGAGAGGAAAAATTAAAAGAAATGCTTTGTATTAAGTAATTTAAAATTATAAATATAGTCTCGTAGCTCCTTCTAAAAAAAAAAAAAAATCATTTTGATTTATTTATCTCACTCGTGGCGTACTTCGATATCAATTTGCCACCTAACCATTGTTGGTTCATAAATTTATTTTAGTTTAGAATATACAATACAACACTTAGGTAATTGATAGCAATTTATTAGTGAAAGGTATCCAAAATTTTTTAGGCTAGCATACTTTTAATTAACAATCACTTATTTTGGTATTGGCATAACATGAAATATACCTACTTATCATTATTGTTATCATATCCTAAAGAAATTATCAATTTGATGACAGCTCATTAATTGAGTTGGTCAGGCCCATTTTCGTTCTTCGCATCGTTGTTGAGTTTAAAGGTTTGAGTATTTTTGTGAGTGTAAACGTTTATATTTGTTTATAACGTTTTATTTTTAAATTTAAAATTTCAGGTTAAACTTAATTTTAACATGCTGAGATGGACCCGATAAAAACATACGGGTTATATTATCTATTGTATTAAAACTTCTAATGTTGTTTTAAAAATATATTAAAAGACAAAGTATATTAAATGAGGTATACAATTACAATATAGTATATTAAATGAGAGATACAATTACAATACAAACAATAATTAGTGTTTATAATTTCCCAACTAACAAACAAGTTGAATTTATGTTGATCCAAATTTGTAACATTATCGTTACCATCCCCATTTATGTCATTCATATGACTGATTCCTACACAACCCACTAGAATGAATTCCCTTGTCCTTGTGTAATAAACTCTAGTGTAGAACAATTATATTTACTCGTAATCACACCTTACATATGATATGGGTAATAAAAATAAAGAAGGGGGAGCATGGTTGTGATGTTGTTTGTTAATATCTTCTTGGATCCATAAACCATAGTCAACATTCAACATTATTGTTATTAATTTTCGATATAAGATGATAAATGGCGCTAATAAAGTAATAATAATGAAAAATAAATTTATTAAAACAGAATTAAGAAAATTTTGAAAAGTTGGGAGAGCCATAACTCAACCAATATATCCTTTCCGAAAAAGAAAAAGAAAAAAAAACTATATTGTGGGTCCAACCTTTCAGTTCACCACATCCAACTCCGTGATGATTAAAATAAGTAGTAAAAACGAAAAAGCACAAAACAATTAAATTTAAAATCTTATAAATTTTACATTTTAACGATCAATGTGCAATAATGGAATACAGCTGCAAGTGCCAAACATTCGTTCTTCATTTACATTTATTCCATTCCTTAATTCAGGAGGGCGAAAAATGACCCAAAAGAAGTAGTAGTAATAATAATAATAATAATAATAATAATAAGTAAAAAAAATCAGGTGGGGTCACACGTTTTAATAGTGTATTGAAAAAAAAAGAATTCAGAAATTTTAAATTAAAGTTGATTTGTGAAATGGACCAGTCAGGTGAAAAGGAAAGAGTACGACCATGCAGAGGAACAGTCTTTGTATATGCGCACTTACACACACACGCATGTGTATAAAACGACAGCGTGATTGCTACATCCTAACAAAAAGAGAAGTAGCGATAAAGGTCAGAACTGAAAAATTATTTGAATTCATAAGAAATAAACTTTTTTCGGATTTATTTATTTTGTAAAAAAGAAAAGGATTAAAATTAAATGTCGGTCAATCGGTAACTCGGCACGCGCTGTCTTCTATTTGTTGTCGTTTTCCTACGGGTTTGGCTTCAGTGCTGTACTGCTGTGCCTCTGAGACGGCCACGTCACCCCACCATTTTATCTTTCTTTTCGTGACAAGTTATACGTTTCACGATATTTTGAGATTAACGCCGTCGGTCCATCACCATTCACCGCGTCAACGGTTCGTATTCATTATACGCAATTCTTTCAGCACCGAACGCTGGAGGGGGAAACAAAAGTACAACTCAAGCAAAATGTTTTTTTTGAGGGAGTGTAAACTACGTCTTGCCACGTGGTTATTTGCACTGCTTTGCATAATTTTTTGAACACGATTGATTTACGCTATTAAAAATTTAAAAATTTAAAAATTTAAAAATTTAAAAATTTACCGAGACCAACGTAAGCTATTTATAATATGGCAAATCGAAAGTTTATCCCTAATATTTTTTTTTTATAAGAAATAACAACTTTTATTCATTTACCGAGATGAATATATTCATGATTTTTGTTGAAAATGAACCTAATTAAATAATGATTTCTAAGTAATAAAAAACTAATTTAATCAAAGAGTATAAAATTTCGAAGTATGTTGAAATTTAACATTGTAAAGGTTCTTAATCTTATCTTAGATCTCTGAAATAACCCAATAAATTTCATTTGAGAGTCAGATTGAATAATTAAAGAGGCTAGAACTGCATCCTAATCATTCTTTAGAAAACGGTAAAGTATAGTTAAATGTTTATTTATTGTCGTATTTTTGAAAGGAAAAAAGAAAACGTGTTTCAATTATGATTACACAGTCAACGTTGTCAAATTGTTTTAAGTAGAGACAATTAATAAACTAGACTCCTTGAGAAAAATCATGGCAGATGAGGTAATTCTAGCACGATTATCTCGGAAATGTACCTGTATACGTTGTAGACTTGTATACTTCTTGCTGTAGCTCAAGTTAAGCTTTTTACAAAGAATTCGGTGTCTGAAATAAAAGTAAAGGCTAGTGAGTAGTGTCAGAGCTGGTGAAAGTAAAAGCCATATTTCTGTTGTGTTTATTAATCATCTGTGGATTCTCCCTATCTTATATACAGTGCCAGCTGTAAAGTGTAAACCGTGCAGTAAAATTAATGAACTGAATTTTTGAGTTTTGACCTTGCCCCATTGATATAATGATGACCAAATATCAGATCCTATGCCTATTCTACCCCCGTAAGGAGGTTAACTGAACTTACGGATTAGGGGAGTTGAATATTCAATTGAATATGACCAATTTGGCTAATCTGATACAAAATATATCTACAGCATGTTTTCTTTTTCTTTTATTATATTGGAAATTCAGAATTCCCCCATTAGTAGATTAAATTCCCGCCCACCCAAGTTGTGATTCATATTACTGTTGAACGGGGCGGATGCCATGGATTGAATTGAAACATTTGTAATTGGTAAAAAAAACAAAAAGAAAGAAAGAAAGAAAGGATGAATGAATGCTATCCGTCTGAATTCTTTGATATTTATTGATTTTATAGGGAAAAAAAAAGAAATCAAACGAGTTTGGACAATATTTGGAAGTTTGCATTGATTACACTCCATGACTGTTGAGTCTTGACTAACCGGATCATTAAAAATCACAAAGAATACGGAAAAAAAAAAACAAAATTTATCACCACAAACGCAAAATGATTAAAGAATGATCAACTAGCTCAGTAAAATTAACTAAGGAGACAAAACTAATAAATGGGGCACGATGAAAACGAGCCAACTGTGGATTCTTCGCAAAATCTCGGGACAAGATGTGAAGTGGAGGACAACAACACGGCGCACTTATCGCCAATCCTGTTACTACTTACTGGTTACTTATTAGTTATTACCATACCCCTCCCTGTTATTACAGTTCACGTAACACACAGCTGAAGACATTTAATCAACCGGATCCTCGTCTACTATGAAACGGTAAACACATGCAGAGTTTTAGCAGTTAGCAGTTAGCCGTGTACTTATTATTATTTTTTTTTAACTCATAGCTGTCTAAAGTGTCTATTTTCTTGATTTATTTATTCACAAGTTAATTATAAAGCTTCTTCATCACCACTTTGCCTCGATATTGTAACCCTTCCCTCAGATTTGAATCAGGAACTCTCCTCAGTCCTCATTCCTTCCCTTTTTCTCTCTCTATTTCGTCTTCAAAATCGTCTTTCCAGCGTTACATTTTTAGTTTAAAAGTTGAAACCTCTTCAACTTTTAATTATTTCTTTCTTTTTTTCTTAGTTAAGCTGTGATGATGGCACAAAAGCCGCAGCACTTGCACGAGCTACTGAAGGAAGATCAAGAGCCGTTTCAGCTGAAGAACTACATTGCTGACAGGCGTTGCCAGCTGAAAGGAGCATCAGCAGTTGCATCCTCAGAGAGAACACAAATACAAGTCAAGAAGCGGAATCCCATTTCACAAACCACAAATTTTCCATCAAGCTTTTGCAAAAACGCTTGCTTTTTCTCGTTTCATGACTCACCTGCAGACCCAAGAAAATCTCCACTCTTTGAATTTCCGTCTCCAGCTAAGGCCGCTAAAAGCCCTTGCAGGAGTCCAAATAAAATCTTTCTTCACGTCCCTGCAAGAACTGCAGCTTTGCTTCTTGAAGCTGCGCTGAGGGTTCAGAAACAATCTTCAAAGCAAAAGACCAAGAACAAAAACAATGCTTTTGGTCTGTTTGGTTCCCTTAGGAGGAAGCTTACCAATAGAAACAGAATTAGAAAGCGTGAAGAGAGTGGTGGTAGTGGAGTTAAGGTCTCGGTGAAGGATATTTTGAAGTGGGATTCTTCTGCTGGTCGTAGAAAAGCTTCTAATGAGCAAAAAATGGAGGACAAAAGTTCTTTTGAGATAATTGCTTCTGAGATGAGACTTTCTTGTTCTTGCAGTACTGGTGTTTGGTCTGAAAGCAATGACGACAACAAGTCTTTAGATTTGGATTTAGAAACTTCATGCAGTAGCCATTCTGATGATTTCGAAGAGCAAGAGATTGAAAGCGCAGATTTTGCCTCTTGCGATGAGGGGCGCTTCTCTGAGAGCCCTTTTCGTTTTGTGCTTCAAACAAGCCCTTCCCTTGGTCGACGGACGCCGGATTTCACATCGCCGGCAGCCTCCCCGCTTCACCACAAAATAGAGGTTTGTTTTATTTTGTCTTTTCTATGTCATTTTTGTTTAATAATTGTTGCACAACGAGTGAACTCGTGAGCCAGCTGAGCTGACTGAGTTTGGCACGTTTGAATTGTCGGCAAGTACGGTCACTCTCCGCAACTTTGGCCGGAACGTCTGTGTTTAATGTCAAATAGGCCCTGCTTTTAATAGCATAATTTGCACAGATCCGGCTCTTTACAGGGTTATAAATGTCATTTGATTATTTGTCCGCATCGCTTCTTTGTATGTTCATGTAAGTGTACTTCTGATCATGCCTCTGCCATGCAAATCTTTTAATTATGTTAGTGTCTAGAAAATTATTTTCCAAAAGAGGACAAATCTTCTTGTTTTTTCTTTTGTTTCTTATCAATGAAATCCGGACGTCCTTTTTTAGTAAATTGCTATTTTCAGCTGTATTTTTTTGAAAATTACAAGAAAAGTCAACAAAGGCCACATACTCTGATGGGAAATTAACATTCGTAATTCACCAATTATGAAGATTAAATGCTTTGTAGTTGTTAACTCAATTACAATAATGTCTTGATTATGGTTGTTATGGAAATTTAGTAAGGAATTGTGGGAAATGTCTTAATCACGCTGTAATAATTGTTTAATATATAGGACAAGGAGAATCATGAGATAGAGATCATAAAGAAATTCCAAGTTGAAGCTGAGGATGAAGAAGAGGAGAAGGAACAATGCAGTCCTGTATCAGTGTTGGACCCTCCATTCGAGGACGATGACGAAGGACACGACGATGAAGTCGACTATGTGTATGATCTTGAATGCAGCTATGCCATTGTACAAAGTAAGTGCTCGTGCATCACTAGCTTGCTATTTTTTCAATTTTGTACCCGTGTTAGTTGTGTAGTCATTATCAATCAGCATACAATATTTTGTTCTGTATACCTTTGTGTTTGTTTAAAATTTAATGCTTGTTGTGTTTGGAGGTCATGATCATATGCATGTGTTAGCTGTGAAACAATGACGTCTTTCATTGACCCAATGTGAGAAATTTTTTAGAAAGACAAATAATATCTGTGTGGGATCCATTTCAAGATTGCTGGTAATCTAGATGAGAGGATAACAGTTTAAATTGCTCTGTTGTGTCGAAATTTCATTGTTGTTGAAGTAGACATATCTAATGTTGTAATAACTTTGCATATGGCCCTCAAACTTGTGAAGTATGAATGTACCCTTCATGATCAATTTATTGGACTGTATGCAATCATCAATCTAACTTAAATTTTAAATCTTTTACCGAAAATCTTGTAATTTTAAATCTTTTACCGAAAATCTTGTAATTTTAAATCTTTTACCGAAAATCTTGTGCCTGTTTGGTTGTTGCATAAATTTGATCTAACAATTGAGTATGCTCCTATTTGCCTTCTACTGTGCTGTAGCAAAATGTTAGAAACAAGTATTTGAAACATCCCTTTTATTTTTTCGAGTTAATGAATTTCCCATATAGTACTTGGATAATAATTTCTGGTGCTGTCAATTCTTTTTTTTTTTTTTTTAATTTCATTTGCTTCAGTGATTTCAATTACTGTACTTTAGATGTAAGATGTAGTTAAGGGGCTTGGCTAGTTGGAGTGATTTCCGATTCAAATATAACCTCTTAAACCCAAAAAATTGATCAGTCTTGTTGTCATTAATTCAGTTGACACCTACATGGACGGTCCCTTTCTATTTTAGATATGGTGATCAATGGACTTATTTATTTTGCCGGAAGCTTGAATTGGAACCCACTAAAGCATAAATTCTAGCCCTACCATTTGTTGTGCATTGATAACAAATTTGATCTCTGCCAAATGTTGTTGCATTTAAAACAAAATGATGTCACTGTACACATTGACTTACTTGTATAATGCAAGGACTAAGGACCCATAAATCAAACTGAAACTGGAAACTGAGCTACAAGCATTAAATTATTTGGTTGAGATCTGTTTTAATCGAAAACGTTTGAGTTATACCTGAAATGATTATATGTACTTTTGCAATCTGCATATCCATTTATGGTATTACTTGCATTATGTATATTTTATGAATTATCGGTTGAGCTGATGTTCTGTTTTGTTTTCCTGCTTGTGTTCTTTCAGGAGCAAAGAAGCAATTATTGCACAAGCTCCGGAGATTTGAAAAACTGGCAGAGTTGGATCCTATTGAACTTGAGAAAAGAATTTTGGAACAAGAACAAGATTATAGCGAGAATGACACTTATGACCTAGGGCAAGAAGAAGAGTTTGAGTATTATGAGCCAGCTTCACCAGACAGAGAGAAGGAAGTTGATGAATTTGTTAAAGAAGTGTTAAGCAAATCAAGCTTTCATCATGTGCGGCGAATCCCTGAAGACATGAAGAGGCTGGTCAAGGATCTAATAGCGGAGGAGGAGCAAGAGCAGAGCTGGTCTAACAACAAAGAGGCGGTGGTGAAAAGGGTGTGTAGGAGATTGGAATCATGGAAAGAGGTGGAATCAAATACCATTGACATGATGGTGGAACATGACCTTAGAAGAGAACATGATGGGTGGAAAAGATGTCAAGAGCTGGTGGGAGACTCGGCATTCGAAATTGAATTTGCTATCTTCGGATTACTGATGGAGGAATTATCAGAGGAACTAGTTGTTTAATCCGAATTTTGGTTCAGTTTTCTTAATTAATTTTTTAATAGAGTACTATTAATTAATCGAAGGGTATAGTCTAACTTGCTGTCAAGGATAGAGGCTAACTAGGGAGAGAAAAAGAAAATGACCCGAGAAGGCAAGAAGCATCTGGTTTAGCTGTTAGTATGATATCATGT
Source organism: Murraya paniculata (assembly GCA_030449075.1). Classification (NCBI taxonomy): domain Eukaryota; kingdom Viridiplantae; phylum Streptophyta; class Magnoliopsida; order Sapindales; family Rutaceae; genus Murraya; species Murraya paniculata. Next base: position 238,396 of record JAEVFN010000003.1, read on the forward strand.
ATATGAAACTATGAATCATGTATGTAGTTGAAGAATTTAAAGTCTCTCCATCCTTGCCAAATGAGACTAGTCAGACATCATGTACAATTAACTAGTGGCCCTTAATATATTATGCTTTCTGTGTCAACATCTGTTTGTCTCTTTCAAAAACACTGCAATTGTATATTTTTGTTCTAACCTGCATGCTGTTATGAACTGACTATTCCGTCGGTCGGTGTAAGCAAACAAGAAATTAGGCAGCGATGGGACAATTTATCAGCCATTGCATTCTCTGAGTGGTTGCTATAGCCGAAGAAGAATAATCATTCAATCATGTCTACAAATGCTTGTTATATTATGGTCAATAGGGGCTAACGTGTCAATTCCAATATTGCCAGGGGAGGAAAAAGTACAAGATATACCTGTTATTATGATAGTGATTACTAGCGTATTTGATTTGGGTTAGAGCAGATATGGCATCATCGTGTCATCCAAAAACACTCCACCAGTGGCTATAATTGAATGGATGTATGTACATGACTTGCTTCTACGGGAGTTGAAAGGAGTAGAAACCTCATCATCATACCCAAGTGACAAGAGAAGAATTTTCTTCTCATAACTTTATTCCTTCTCTTCATTTTGGAGCAAACTTTATTCCTTCTCTTTAGTCTTTTGTTCAACTAAGCTTACGAAGCAACCGAGCAGCAGAATATTTACATTTTTATCATCAAATCGGGTCACTCCTCTATCTCTTGGTATCCAACATCGGGATCATAAACAAAAAAAAGGGAGAATACATCATAGGTCATGAACGAACATCATTATTCCTCACTTGCAATTTGAGGAATGAGATGCCTGACAGTAGGGCTGCGAATCCTATTTCCTCCCCTTTTCTATAGTTTCTATTTTCCCGTATTGCCCCCACCACAATTCACAAAGTGATTATTTATATATAAAAAAGTCCATGGTTATTATCGTTTCCCTCAAAATAATAAAATTTATAAATAGGAGCTAGAGATATAAAATGCAAAATTTTGTAAAAATTTAGTAACAAAATATTACGCGCTCCAATTTTTTATTTTTTATTTACCAAATTTATTATTTCGCAGTTCCGAGAAGTAGTGAGTGATTATTCCGCATAAATATCTCCTGACTTGGGCTAGATAAAACACATGCGTCTCATGACGAATAGTCTGTAAAACATTCCGCTAATCCCCTCAAAAGGAATGATCTGTTGGACCAAATGGTGGCTCAGGGAAAATTTTCTTGTTCACGGCCTACATGCCAATTGGGCCACTGTGCCTCTAAGTGTTGCAGAATTTCTTAGGACCCCCATTTTTAGCTTTTAGATGAATTACAAGCGGCCATGCAGTTCATGCCCAAAAAGATGTCACTGAATTCTCAATTTTGAGGAGTGAAAAAATAAAAAAATAGACAAAAATTATATTAAAAAAATGCATAGAAAAAAACGGTTAATTTAAAACAATAAAAAAAAAACTTTGACCGGATAGATGGTTGGAAATTGTTGTCTAACATATTTTTATTTAAAATTAAAAAACAATACTTATGTCTCAATCTGTATACTATTGCATATAGATGTAAAATTAAATCAGCTTCTAAGTCAAACTTTTAAGATAAAGGAACCCCATCGTTTATTTATTTTCAGTCCTATTGTTTGTATTGAAAAATCACTTGCACATTAACGTTATTATATGGTAAGTTTGTAATCACAAAAATTATTATATTCATATATTGCTCACTGAGTAAAAAAATTTGCATGTAGAAGCTCAATCGTCACTAATGACGTTGTGAAATTTCATTCTTGACACGAATAGATTAATATTTTTATTTTTCATCCTTCTAATTTTAATCCATTTTTTAACTATGTTAGGCTCCAAAGTTACACTGGTATAAAGTTTTCATTGAAATTTATAATTTTTTTTATTATATTTCACAATTTTTTGCTAACATGTCTTGTTTTTGGCTAAAAAGTTTTGTCCTCAATGAAAACCTAGTGAAATATAATAACAGAAAATGGTAAAATTGAACCAAAAAAAAAAAAAAAAACACCTTGTATTGGACCGCTCTTTGGTATAATTGTTGACTCATTTGCATGAATTGAAATATAAAACTAGACCGAACCGGTCGATTATCAAGAAATTTTACAAAATGAATTATCCAATCGTTAGCCTACACTGCTTAATTATTAGGTGTCGGATAGAGACTCTTCAAAGCTCAACACAAAAGTTTGATACTAGTCAAAATCACGTCCCCGTACTTGCTTGGAACTAAAAAACTAAAGAGTACGTTGTGCAACCGCCCTTGTTCTTTTGACTAGTGTCAAATGGTCCTAAAAGAAAAATTTGGATTATGTAGAGATCAACTTGAACATTACGTTAAAAAACAATTAAAAAAAACATAAATTGGAATTTATATTATAAATGGTGGATTTGACGTTTGTGGCAAAGTGAACGTAAAATTTTTTTGGGCCAGAACAATGTGAGCCTTATAATAGCCCACGTGAGTTTCTGGACTGGAAACAATTCCACGTGAAACACGTGACACATATGGTAAAATTCAATCACGTTTTATAAATGCTTCACTCACTCAGATTTATTTATTCTTCATAATCTTACTATATATTTAGTTCCTTCAGTAAACGAGTATCTCCCTTTGTCTCGTTAATGGATAACACAGCCCAAACAAGTTCCAGGGCGCAGAAGAGAAAGGCCGGCCGGAAGAAGTTCCAAGAAACCCGCCACCCGGTTTACAAAGGCGTGCGGCGGCGGAATGGGAAGTGGGTTTGTGAGCTGCGCGAGCCGAACAAGAAGTCTCGAATATGGCTGGGGACTTTTGAGAGCCCTGACATGGCGGCTAGGGCTTATGATGCCGCAGCGTTGGCTTTAAGAGGAAACTCTGCTTCGCTGAATTTCCCTGAGGCTGCAGGTGCCTTGCGACGTGCTAAGTCGGATGATATTAGGGATATACAGTGTGCTGCAATGGAGGCTGCCGAGACACTTTCATCTCCATCTTCTTCGAAGCCATGCACGGAGAGTAGTTCGGAGAAAGTTCAGGATTCAAGAAGAGAGTTTGTGGATGAGGAAGAGGTGTTCAATATGCCTGGAATTATTGACGGTATGGCTGAAGCTTTGATTCTCACACCGCCAGCGATGAAAAGTGGGTTTAAATGGGATGATGTGGACGATACTGTGGAGTTTACTTTGTGGAGTGACTAAAAAACTAGCCGTGCTTTTGGGTTTTCATCGCTGATGGATACATGTGGGTCATGTATTACTTGCTCGTTTCGTTTACAGGTACTTGTAAGAGTTGGAAGTGATGCTGGGCGAAGTAGCAGAAAGAAAATACTGAGGATCCTCCTATTATCTTGAACGACTCTCCTGAAACTTTTTTTAAGATTTTATGTCACGCATTAATTTGAAATGATATAGGATTGAGATCTCATTTATTTTATGTTCCTATTTAACAATCACCGATCATACCTCATGGGTGACAGTTAATTAATTCAACTCATATCATAAAATCTTTTGAGGAGGTTTACAAGAACTATGTGCTCTGACTTATATCAAGGTTAGAAACGTATTTGCTCTGACTGTGACCACGTATCTCAAGAGTATCGCATCCCACAATCTGAACCCTATGAAATGATAAGTTTTTATCAACTTTTTATTGGTTTTCTAACCATTTGACAATGCCTATATGACAAAGTAAAGGTACCATACTTAGATAAATTTGATCTATATTATAATTTTATAAAACCATAGGTTTCTTTCTTTTATATCATAAAACAAATCTATTTTGGTGTGCTAGTTAGTGGACTAAAGAAAGTCTTCAAAATCCTCTTAGCTTTCAAAATCCTCAAAATATCAAAATTTATTCCCAAAACAGAAAGAGAAAAAGAATAGCAAGAGAACAAGCTAATTATAATGGGCTATATTATATAGAAAGATTGTCAGTCCTCCTACTAAATTTAATAAATACCACTTATCTAATAATGTTTTCATAATATACACCTAATAACTCCTCCGACACCATCATTTTACAGTCTTACCTTTATTTTTATATACACTTTTATTCATATTTACTATAAATTAAATTATTCATATAAATTGAAATTCATTTAAAATTTAAAACAAATTTCTTAGGCTTTGGTATGAATAAAAAAATTAGTAATAATGTATTTTTCTTTTTTTAAATTTTTAAACGTATTTCTTATAATAAATATGTATTTTATATTTTTAAGATAAAATATCAAACAAATGACCTATTTACTCCTCTTTTCCTCAAATTTTTTGTGACAGAAGAGTTATTGGATATTATAAAAATAATAAGAGGAGGTAAGTGTTTGCAGCGGCCTTTTTTTGAACAAAAAAAAAGAAAAAAGAAAGACAATGGCTTGATGTCAAAAGGGAGATATCAGATTGTTGTATCTGCTTAGAGGAAGCTCTTCCTGAGCTTTATTACTACGTGAACGTTATTAGTTGTTCGGTTTAATGAATGATTGTTCTTCAAAAATAAAAACTAAATTGGATTGAGAGGCTTCTTTACATAACTAGGATCCTTGATGAATCAGAAAGAAAATATGTTTACAAAACAAATGTCTCAACGTTATCTAATAACTTTAAATGAATTCAAGTTAGAAAAATATCCAATTACCCAAATAGATGATGATGATATATATGTGTGTGTGTGTGTAACCAAAAAAAAAAAAGAAATCATTTGAACTTTTTCAAATGATATTATTAGTTTCCATTGGAGTTTCTTCCAATCGAAATTAAACTTGTTCATCATTAATTGGAGTTTTAGTTTGGACTATAAGTTAAAACATAGAAGTTAGAGTTCATTTAACCTGATTGTTATTTGTTACGTCGTTTTTGTGAGTTTAGAAGCACATATATTTAATACATACTCAAAGTTAATTCATAAAATGATGACTGTCTAAAATTTATTTGTTTAGCCAAACAGTGTTCATAAACACTCTGGTTATGCACTAATTAGTTTTTTGCATATGGTTTTCTGTTAAGCGAACCTATGGGGTGGGCTTCACTTGCGTGCCTTAAGCTTATGTATCTGAAAAAAGGAAAATTATTCACAATCGATGTGAAATTCTCTTTTCTTAACATTTTATTTGTGCGACTCTAATTTATATTGAAAAAATTATCTGACCCAAATTCTTAAAAGTAGGTAAAAGCACGACACTAATTTTTATTGAAAAAATTATCTTACCCAAGTTCTTAAAGGTAGGTAAAAGCACAATAATTATATTAAAGGACAGCGTTAACAACGAGATTCTTTTAACAAGTTTTTTACATCCACCACATTTCATAATTTATATTCATATTTATATTTATATTTTACCTAAATAACCAAAGATAAAATAGTTGCTTTTTCATTTCGAATAAAAATTCAATTAAACACATAAATAAATTATTCTTTTAACAAATTTTTACACCTACCCATATGTATATATAATATTTTATTGAAATTATTTTTGAAAAATGTTTAAAAATTTAAAATTATAGAGATAGAAATTATGTAACAAAAATAATTTCAGATTTTGAGATTTATAAGCATTTTATACATAGAAAGTAAAAATAAAGGAATACTCTTTTTAGGGTGAAATTTTAATGACACGATAATTAATTTTAATTTGTGAGTTAGCATTTTATAAATTGAACCAAGGGTATTTTGAGAAATAAAATTTAAAAGGGGTGTTCTAAGAATGTTTTAGGGATGTTAAAAGTTGTACTGTCATTGAACACACAACACGGGCTAAAGATGTTGGATAATGGTATTTGGTGAACGCTGCCATAAATTTCATGGGCTTTAATCTGACTTTATTTGTTTGGGCCGAATACAGACACCATCTAGCAATTTATTTTTCGCTTGACTAATAACTCTGCAGCTGCGATAATGAGTTATGCATAAGATACCAACGAACAGCTGACCATTAAACATGAAGTAGCAGCACGCAATTAATTCTGTTGGACCACATATTTACGTCGGTCCCATGTTCCTATTTGACAAAAAAAAAAAAAAAGAAAACGGAGCAATTACTTGTGATTTAAATCAATCTCCCAAGAAAAAGACTATCCATGTTTTTCCGTTGCATCTGGAACATCAATTTTTGCAATAATTTCTCCAAACAATCACTGTGGCCTAATCCATAATTGATGACAGAGATGGGAAGCTCTTCCGTAGAAGCAGAAGGCAATGATCATGTCATAAGTATTTGGGAAGTAAAAACGGATCGTTTGGAATCAATGCACAAGAGAATCTCGGAGCCACCAAGATTGTTAAGCAACTCAGCTGGAAAGCAGTCTTGCTGCATTTTCAGAGTCCCACAGAGCTTTATCAACATCAATGGTAAGTCCTACCAACCTCATATTGTCTCAGTTGGCCCATATCATCATGGTGAGGCTCATGTTCAAATCATTGAGGAGCACAAATGGAGATATTTAGGCAGCTTGCTTAATAGATTGAAAAATACTAAAAGTTTAGGCTTAGAAGACTTTCTGAAGGCGGTAGAATCACTAGACATTAAGGCAAGAGAGTGTTTTTCAGAAACTATTCATCTTGGCACCGATGAATTTGTTGAATTGTTGGTTCTTGATGGGCTTTTTATCATCGAATTGTTCCGGAAAGTTTCAGGTTTGGTCAATTTTGACCCAGAAGATCCTATGATCACCATGTCATGGATCTTGCCATTTCTTTACAGAGACTTTCTGAGACTTGAGAATCAGATCCCATATTTTGTTCTTGAATGTTTGTTTGATTTATCAAAATTGCCTGGAGAAGAATCCGGCCCCACTTTGGCTACTCTTGCTCTTCAATTTTTCAACTATATTATGCAAAGGCCAGATGAAGTTGTGGAAAAGTACAAGAATCACAAAGCAAGACATTTGCTTGACTTGGTCCGCTCAAGCTTGATTCCGTTGGACCAAGCAGAGCCTAAGGTGAAAGCTAGTACATCAACACATGTAATCCATTCTATATCCAAGCTTCGCCGTGCAGGAATCAAGCTCAACGCAGTGAATGCAGAGAGCTTCTTGGTGGTGAAATTCAGACACGGCGCAATCGAAATGCCCACCATCACGATTGATGATTTCATGACCTCATTTCTCCTTAATTGTGTGGCATATGAACAGTGCAAATCAGGCTGCTCTAAGCACATCACGACTTATGCTACCATGATAGATTATTTGGTGAACACTGCTAGAGATGTTGAATACCTCTGTGATCGGAATATTATTGAGAATAATCTAGGCACGGATGCAGAAGTGGCGCGGTTCATCAATAATCTGGGCAAGGATGTAGCGTTTGATATTGATTTGTGCTATTTGTCAAAGTTGTTTAACGATGTGCATGACTATTATAGCAGCAGTTGGCACGTTCAATGGGCAAGTTTCAAGTATACTTATTTTGACACTCCATGGTCCTTCATCTCTGCCTTGGCTGCATTGATTTTGTTGCTTCTCACTGTGGCACAAACTGTTTTCACCATTTACTCTGCTGTGTAGCCTCAACAAAATTGGGGCGATATTCACACTGTTTGACAACAGCTTTGTAGGATTGATTGTATGACTGTATAAAATTTCAGCAATGAGTAATTGATCTGAGAAAGGAAGCTCAATCAGAGCAATAAGATTTTTACAGACTACTAGTTCTGCGCCAGATTTGTTAATTTTATACTATCTTGAGTACTCTCCGGCAAGTAGACTAGTCAATGATTGAAATGAGCCTCATATTGAAACGTTCTCATCTCTAATTTCTAGAGTTGTTGAATTCTAGATGTGCACGGGTTGATTGAAGTAGAGTGACAATATAATACCGCTTCCAGATGATGTGGTCATCCTGCTGCAAGAGAGTAAAAAATATTATAAATTATCAATAAAGTAGTGTTAAGTAGAGAGAAAATTGAGAGAAATTAGCTTTCTCTCAGTTTTCTACCCACCCACTCTTTCTATAATTTTTTTCATTATTTCTCTCAGCTTTCTCTCCACTTAATATTTTTTTTATCAACATGTTTAAAAATGTTAAGAATATCCTACTCTTGTGAAGCTTCTATGAAATGATTCATTATCCGCTATCCATTATTCAGTAAGAGACGAAACTTGTGCTTCATCACCAGACAATGACTACATCAACATCGTGTTGCTTGGTCAGAATGTTTCTGCCGAGTCAATACTTGCAAAACATTTCTATTTTGAACCATTACAACTGTTCCAAGACTAACATCTTTACTCTGTTCAAATCTTTGAATTTTGAAAAGTCAAAGCTCCCCTTTCAGGCCATCTTATATATTGTTACATTCACCAACAGCCTGGTATCATTTGCTTTATCATCTCATATTAAACAATGCAAAGCATCGACATATCTTCAAGCCAATTTCAGAATTCAGAAATGATTGAATTTCCTCAACCAACAAGACCAATTAACAGCTACAATTTCGAGACCCCACAACGTTCCCCGGAGCTTGTAAACACGAGCAACGTGAATTTTGAGTCTTCTCAGGATAATTCTGAAGCACGAACAGCAGCAGGACAAGTAGAAGAAAAGGAAACGTTGGATGAAGTACTCAAACTCATTTCAGAGTGGTATGAAAAACTTCCCGCAAGCATAAGGAGTCAATTGAATTTGCGAATGCTCAAGGGTCCGAGCAACAAGCCCAAGGGTTTCAAGGTTAATTCATCAACTTCGACACGTGGCGGTAATGGGCCGCTGGAAGAGATGACGCGGAAGCTTGAGCGTTTCAAAATACGGACGGTACAACAGGGAGGAGTTGTACAGGAGGATGATCAGGAAGAGAAGCCATAACTCAAGCTAATTTTGTTTTACAGTTGTATCTCTGGATTCTAAAATTTAAATTCTTTTATTCTTTTAATGGTGGAATTTAAGATATTGCTCATATATAAAATCTCTCTTCGGATCTGTATTTTTTACTATATCTTCTATTTCTTTTAATTATATGTATATTTACTTTTTTACTCAACACCAAACTTCATACCGACTATTTAAATTTGTATTAATTCATATTTAAAATACAATTAAGAGAACCATAAAACAAAGTTTTGAGCGTTGAAAAATCATCAATCCCAGAATACACAATAATATCTTTGAACGACCCGCACTCTCATCTTCGTCAGCACTGCATGGACTGTACAATTGACAGAGAGAAATCGAATTTCCTGTTGTTGTAAATTCCATAGACACATCAGTCTCCTAAATCAATCCCCACAATTTTCACCTATGATGAACTGTGGTTTTAAATTTTCTCTATAATCTATTTTGATTTGATGAATCAATCTCGCTTGCTTCCGATCAAGCTTCATAAATGTGTCCTTGATGATAATACAATTAATTTCTTGATAAATCTTCATATTTAATTTCATCCCATATTTCAACCATAGACATCATCAAGAAAATAATTAAAATTTATAAATTTATGTGTAACAGTTAACAAAAAGCAGAACGATGTTAAAAAAGAGTGCGATTTCAAGCTTTTGAAATCAGGAGTTTATTTTTGTCTCATGGTATACGTGTTAAAGAAATTAAAATGTGATGTTTGTTCGTCTGATAGATAAAAACTTCACCACTTTGCTTGCTATTAAAAAATACAATAATGCTAGAGATTTCGTTCCATATGTGAGTTGTAATTTGAGTTTTCTAATATTATGTACTCATTTATTAATGATGAATTATAAAATTATTTATTATCATATTCTGTCATCAAATTAATGAATGTACTCAAATCAGGACTGAAATGTTGACATTTTAGCATTACTCAAATACAATAATTTGAGTTAGAATAGGAACCACATGAAAAACATTCCCTAAGGTCATTCTAACATTCACATATGGTAAAATTCAGCTCCAATATTAAGCGATGCACAATGATAGGAATCAAGATCTGTATTATGACAAGAATCAAGACCACTAATATATGAATATTTGACAAAAATCAAGACCATTATATATGATGCATATATAACAAGAAATAATTATAATTATATGTGGATATAAATATTAAAAATGAATCTCAAATTATGGTAGTTAATATTTTCTTTTATTGTCCTTCGTCCATTGCTATAAATTCGGCTTGTTGCTATTGTTGTCAATGGTCGGGATGGTATGAGATTTTACTTAAATGGAATATAAATGTAGAGTGAGTCCTTTCCCATTTGTACATTTGAGATCAAAATTAAGATTAATCTCAAACCGTTTAAAATTTTGTCCCATCCCAATTGTGCTAAATGTCCCAAGTGTCCCACTCAATTAACATTTTAATTTTCATTAACATATTTAAAATTAATTTGAAATTTTCATATGTTTCTATAACAAATTCCATTGACATTAAAAAGTCATCTCTAATACAGTTAAAAAATTAAAGAATATTATACATTTATAAATAATAATGTTAAACATGTTGTCAGCTATAAATAAGTAGGAGGATTGAGATCCCATTGGATCTCGAGATAAATCCCAATCTCATCCTAAATTAACAATTGGAATCAATTTTAATCCGAAATCTTAACTGCTTTTAAAATTGATTTAAATAATGTGGGCTAATTTTGTTTCAATCAATGTGAGATCTCGAATCCCAATTGAGATTTGAGATCTTTTGCCATCCCTACTTGTAGTCATTTAAAATGAATTTCTATATAATATTCTTTACTTTTACATCATGTGACGGATGCACTCGGACCCTCAAAATCAGCATACAGCTACGAAAATATAAGAAAATCCAAATTGGTATATGACAAAGGCAAGGGAAAAGATAAGATCGCACTCGGAAGTTTAGAATCCAAAGTTGTTGTTGTTGTTTTTCTTTTAAGGAGCCTGCTATCTTACAGCTGTGGTAAGGTGCAGCTCTCACAAACTTAACTGTGGGTCCCACTTGGGCCCACGACTCGGGTACTGTTCACGTGAGAGAGTTACACCTAACTACAACTGTAAGGTAACTCTCGCCTTCTTTTAAATGTTACAATTTCAATTTTTAATAATATATTTACAATCAAAATTCTATTGGGGTACGTCTAAATCAATAAAAATTACTAAAAGCACAATGCACATAATTATACCCTCACTAATTTGAAAGGATAAAAATCTATTCTATCCACAAAATAATAAGTAAGAAATCTATTTTTATTAAATTATTTATTATATAATTTGAAGGAATATATCTCCTCTACCCATAAACTAATACAAGAGAAATCTACTCCTACCTAATATAATTTGGAGGAGAGAATAAGGAATTCCAAAACGCTAGTGAATCACTTTTATTAGAAAAGGTAAACTTCAATTCATCCCAAATTTTAATTTACTCTTTAAAAATATGAAAACTTCAATTGTTCTATTTTTATTCAGAAGAAAGATAGCAAATGGTGGTGCATTGACTATTTTTTCTTTTTCTGTAATGGCAAATGATGGTAAATTGAAGATTGTCATTTTAAGTAGAGGGTAAATTAAAGTTTATCTTTGTCAAAAAACTGAATGATTTTTATGGTATATTATTTATTAAAAAATAATCAAAAAAAGGAGAAAGAATAACAAAGTTAATCAATAGATATTCTAAGTTTTTTTGGAGTGGGTAGTATGAATTAATAAACATTATAATAAGAGTAAAGTGGGGATAAAATTGAGTGTATCGAGAGAAAAAAATTATTTTAAAATTTTTAGTGGGGTTAATTGGGAAGTGTGGGCTAATGAATAAAATTGAGAGGGTTGAATATCACTACTCTAAAAATAAAATACTACTTAGGTTACTATGCACCTAAGTTTTAATTAGATCATTCATATCGTTCACTTTATGATGAGTAGTAGCGCACGCAGCCAACTCTCAATAGGGGAGCTGTGTAATGGGACTCACAACTCGCTCAGTGAGAATTAACTATGTTGGTCAGTGTTCACTTAATTACTCTCATTTTCAGGTGTAAACACTCTTATTTTTTTAACATGGACAAGCTGTTAAAATCTTAAATTAGAAAATTTCTATACATATATATAATAAAATTATTTGTGTATTTTATTTTTTTCTCTTATTTTCATAACCATTTATGACTAGTCAATTTCAAAATAAACGTATTTAATAAGATTTTATTTAATGTAAGCAAAAATAATATGGTAACTACAAAAATTTACCAAAAATTTTCTGAACTATGAGACAATAATATCAAACAGAGGGTAAAACTTTGTCTGACAACGATTAGAACTTAGTGCGCGTAATGCGAATTCAATGAAATGAAGAATTATTGACCACGTCAACTCTGTTACATAGTTTTACACTTATAACTCGGAACTTTGAAAGATTCTCAAAATTCGAGGTCTGAACTTTGATTAGTCAACCACCAGACAGATTACTAATCTCTCTCTATAAATATTGATTATTGAAAGCCGAAACCTGAAGACATAGTAATTTGTTTCACACAATCCGCTCCAACACCGAAAAGCTCGTAATTCTCAACTCCCTATTTTGCTTTTCCAAGCCAATACATTTTACAATTTGATCTTCCCTCACAACCAGTACAAAAATTTTAGCATGGATTTTGATTCCTTCGCTTCAAAAGGCAAAATGTTTGATGAATTCCCTCGCACGAGTTCAAAAGAAAGCAGTAAAATGAGCCCAAAATTTTGCATGGCGGGAACCCGGATTCCGTATCATATTGATCAATGTTTCTTCCCAGCAGCACAAGAAGTAAGATCTCATGGAGGAGGAGAATTATTGTATCGTAAATTTGTTCCAAACCCAAATGGGCAGCGGCTAGCTGATAGGGCAATGAATGTTCTGACAAGTTTGAATGATAGCTCAACCTCAACGAGGGTGTGCATGTATAGACCGTCAGATGGATTTTCGTCCAAGCTTGAACGGTTCAAGATTCGAACAGTATTTGGGGCAGAGGTAGTCAAGGAGGAAGATGAAAATAAATTATCCATAACCTTGTCAATATGTACATTTTCTAACAGTTTCTAACTCTCTAATTATTGGAATTTTACTTGAACATGGCATAACAATTTTTTTTTTTTGTGACAAAAATATAATTCCAATTATTCGTTTTTAATTTACCTAATAATCACATGAAAATCCGAATCAGTGTAATCAAGTAACTATTACACGTATATATAGTCATTTACTAATTTAGAGTCGATGAAAAATATACAGCCATTTAGGTGGATAAGCATCTGCTCCAAATTTGAACTTATCTTTAACATACCGACTTCTTATTATTTAATTAGATGGTGGAAAACCATATATTGTAAAACGGCTGTGATTTGTTTGTTCAGAAGAGATTACTAATTTAGTGGCATTATTATTACAGAGTTCAATGTCAAAGAATCAATCAATCAAGTTAAAACAAAAAAATTAGAAAGTATTTATGAATAGTAATTTTAAAGCAAAAGAAAATCAGCTCATCCTAATCCTAAAAAATGCTGCGTGCTTCGTTAATGCGTTAAAGTAACCAAACCTGAAGGCGGAAAGCCACCGATATCATAACAATCAAATGATTTTTTTCTTCCCTTTTCTTTCGAAGGAGAATGAGAAAGTGCGAGCTTATGGTATTGAAAAATAAAAGTTCGGTCGAGCCCAATTTTAAGCTCCCGCACAGGCAAGGCTTAAAATCCAGGCCCGTACTTCGTGTTACAGAAACCAAGCAGCTTGAATTCATAATAGGCCTATGCTAAGTTAAGCAATAAGCAGAAACCAAGCAGCTTCAAGAGTAATGCCTTTCACATCCCTCCAATATCATTATGGCACCCTTTTTTTTAAAAAAAAAAAAATCATAATTCTCTTAATACTGGAGATCACATAAACGGAACATTATAAATTTAATTAAACTATAATATCTTTACAAGTCATGAAGCCCTAACTTCTTTTAATCATAATATAAATATAATTAATTTTGTTAATAAAACCAAAATAGTTTTTAAAAAATATAGAAATAAAATACATAAATATAATAAATTTTTTTATTATAAAAAATATGTTTATTATAAAATTCTATTGTAGTTTTATGTCTTGTTTTTAATTATATAATTTCATAAAAGAAAGAGATATAAACATGAAAAGTGGGGTTTCTTAAGAATGTTGTAGGGCTATTGGACGCGCCACTTCAGGCAGAATTGATAATGGGCCTTTGCTAAGTTAAGCCCTCGCGATCAAAACCAAAAAACATCGAACTATGTTGGATGGTGATTATGAATTCGCGACGACTATGTTGGAAAGCGTCGATCCGACACCGTATGATTTTTTTTTTAAAGAGGCTCATTTTTAAGTTCACATATTTTTATATGAAGACTAATTAAGTGTGTCGGCAAGAAAATACAAATAATTAATTTACTTTTATAAAAAAAACAATCCCCTTAGTAATAGTTATACAACAACTAAATTTAAAAAATATTTTAATAAATTATACATTGTACCAAAAAAGATAAATCAATACAAATTTCACAGTAACAAAGAATTAATTAAGTAATGTAATACGTTAATAAATTATTTTCTTTCAATTAAAAAATTATTTTTTTTATAATTTTGGTTGACATTTGAATCCCATTAATTATTTTAATTTTATTCTTTCAAAGGACACGTGGAATCCATACCGGCAAAACATGTCGAGTTTGTACAATTATTTGTACAAAAAATTTATAACCAATAACATATCTACCATCATTTTTCATTCATCTGGTTAAGATGTAATGTCAATGGGCTATTTCAAATTCACTTTTTCCCCGTCATCAAATTCTACAAGTCAATTTTGCAATAGGAAGGCAAAGCAATGACCATGATCAAATGCTGACATTAAATTTACAATCATAACTTGAATTGAAGACGAATTTATTAACAGGATGAATGTCAAATCGATATGAATAAATTTTAGAAGACTAACTGCCGAAATTTCTCGCCGTAATTGAAAAATTATAAAATCTCTAGTCTCATTCCCTTTGATTATTTGATTACATATCATCTAAGTGCCTTTTTTTTTTTTTAATTTCACGCACTGAAGTTGAATAAATTAGACTCGTTCGTTGAAGAACTTGGCCGGACGTCATCGGGCCGACAGTGTATAAGACTGTAACTAGGGTTATTATAAAATAACCATGAATACTACCTTTGCGAAAATGGTAGAAATTTTAAATATAAGGTTCGGAACAGTGAAAGTTTTATAATGTTTCTATTATTTTTGTTAAAATTATTATTTAAAAATTATATTTACCATGAACAGATGCACTATCAACTTTGTGATTGAAAAATTACTACACTTAAATAATAACCAGTACCTAATTGAGGCTAAGCACAAGGGATTCAAAAAATAAAAAATAAAAATCTAAAATAGATATTTTAGCAAAAGCTTAAGACTTTACATTCTTTTTGTACAAATAAAAAGAAAAAAAAAAAAGCCCAACAAAAAAAAAAATCCTTAAAATACTTTGAATTTTTCACACACTAAAGGTGCGGATTCTATTTTCTCATAAAACACTAGAAACTAGAAATACGATACTGAGCCCAAAAAGGAAAAATGGCTAAATCGAATTTCCTACAAGAAAAGATAAAAATAAAATAATTTCTACTAATTTAAGAAAATAACTTCTAATGTTGTTTTGGCAAAAGTGTTATATAAAGTCACATAGACTTGAGGGCCGAAGGCCATAATATTTGTTCGTCTCATTGCGAACGGTATTATTATTATACATCTGAATATGATATATGCAGCCCAAATTAATTAAAAGTATCACTTATATATATATATATATATATATAGTTTGATCAACTAGTGATATCTATATATGTATATATATAAGCCGAGATGAATTTACGTTGCCATGAATCAACTACGTTATAAAATGATGTACAACACTGTAAATTTGTCCCAAATTCTAAGCTCGGATCTAATCAGAACTATATATATATAGACGAAATTTTTCAATTCAAACTTAAAATTTGAGACAAGTTGACAACAGTCTGAACGGATGTTTACAATATTATGAACTATTTGACAATATTATGAAAATTTATTCACATTGTCAACTTTTCTCAGCTTAGATTTTAATAAAATTAAGAATTTTTGAGAACAAGTATATATGTAGAGTTATTCTCTAGTGAAAATATTCTCACTTTGTTAAAGTAAGAATCTCACTAGAATATAAAAGAGCATGGATTTCAATACATTAAAAATTATATTTTTTTGTATGTTAATAAATTAAAATCTATATTTCTTTTATTTTTCACTGGCTATTATACACACACATGTTATTCATATGATTGCGGCGATTCCAAATGCTGCATGAATCGGACAGTTGTACAATGGTTGTTTGTAATTCAATCTTCTTTTGAGCGTGGCCAAGAAGCGTTGCAGGCACTGAAAAATAAACAATTGCTCATGTCATCGGTAGCCATGAACAGGAAGAAGCATAACTAAAATTAAATCTCGATTAAGCACATCTTGAGACTCTATAATAGAGTCAATAAAGGTGATAATTAGCCCTTACTTAGTGCTTAATTAAATCTTGTTGTGGTCCTTGAATCATTACTATACAAATAATTATCACTTATCTTGACTCTGCCCAATCGCCCATTAATGGAGTTCGCGAACTGCCCCATCATAACCACAAATATGGTATTTTCTGGGCGATTAACTCTTAACTGCAATTGGTCTTGTTCTTTTGTCCACAACTGCTGACGTGTCTCTTGTTGATTTGTCAAACACAGTCCAGCTTTCTTTGTCTTGTCTGGTCATTGAAATGGAGTACTGGACCGTACACAACCGGAGGACGCGCGGCGGCCGAACTTGGCTATCACAGTGGCTAAGCTCTAAGCATTATAGACATTAATCAGGGGTTATGATGTTTTTACCTCAAAATATTGTTTAAATCACCATTACTTTAAGACAGAATTAGAGTTTCATCTTTCACGCAGAATTTGTTTTTGTAACTTAGGTCTTATATAAATTTTAATATTTCATTTCATCTTTAGTGCTTAGGCCTTATTCGATACTGACGTATTGTATTTTTTAAATTGTAGTTGTTATCATAAAAAAATTGTAATTATAAAATAAAAGCTAATAGTCCATAGTAAATATAATTTTTAAATAAGGTTTTCAATTATACAAGTGTGAAATTGAATCAAATTAACTTTCAATCTACAACAACAAATATTTATCAAAAACTTCAGTAAAGGTACAACTTTCCCAACTTAATACCAAACATGATCTTAGTGACATAAAAAGCGATCCTGTTTCTTTATAACAAATATTAGATAATCGATTTGTGCAATGATTAAAGATCAAATTTACCTTTCAATAATTATTACCACACTGTTAATATTTAACTCATAAATAGAATTAACTATTGGATATTTATTAGCTAGGGACTAGTATAAATAATTTCTATGAGGGATCCCAAAAAAGCGAACTATGCATAATCTTACTTTTGCTTAGATAATTAAATTAGGAGGGGTATTATTATTAAAAAATTTAACGTCCGAATGAAGGGTAGTTGGGGCCTATAACTATTTGGGTGGTAACTCATCTCTCTTTTTAAATATGTATGAGAAAAAATTTCATTCTATATATTTGAAAGTAGAATAAGCTCAATCAAATTTAAGTATTTAAGTTGACAAAACTAATTTAGAAGGTTTGATATATTTTTGAATGTGTATATTTTTTTAAAAAAAACTTGTATAGTTGAGGTGGTATATTCGACTGTTAGTAACTTGTCATTTGGGTAAGTCTGGTATGAGACTCATCTAATTTAATTATGCATATTAAATTTTTTAAATAATAAAAAGTAACGAATCCCGCTTAAAACTTACCGATTCAACCCAAATGATAGATTACCACTAATCGTGCGCAACCACCTGACCTATGCAAGTTTTTCTCTATTTTCTATTATTTTCTTAGTAGCCCTTTATATTGCACTCCGTTCAAAACCGCTGCCCACATTTACCACATTTCTACCAAAATCGTCCATACGACTCGCTCACTCGTTGTCTCCTACTCCTGCGTTTGGAATAAGTTCCTGTTCTTCATCATTGTAATAAACAAGACATTGAGTAGGATCTGGAAGGAGCACAGTCAGCATCTCAGTTAATTTGGGCTACCCATCTGATTGTCTTTTTTATGATGAAACAAATTCAAATGAATCAACTAAACATTTTTTTTTCTTTCTTTCCTTTTTTTTTTTTTCAGTAAAACTAATTCCCCCAAACTTGGTGCTAAGAATTTCGAGCATTTGGCTTAAATTGTAAACTAAATATGTACCATTGAGTTTGAAGTATCAGAATTTCCAATATTTGGCTTGAATTGTAGTTTGATACAACATTGAGTTAAATCTCATATTTGAAGTAATAAAATGATTTGACTCATAGCTTAGTGATCGACTAGTGCTCTTGAAATGTTTAAGACACTAATTTTATTTACTACGAGAACTTTTTCCGCTTGCCACAAAAATGTAAAAGTAAAGTTAATCCCCATTGTACCCATTACCACCCAAAACAAAAAAAAATAAATAAATGAAGTTCTATTGCATTTACAAATTGTTCATACAAACTCACTTGTCAAATCTAATGAAACGTTCAGAGAATTTAAAAAAAAAAGTAATTAAAATGGCTAA
Source organism: Murraya paniculata (assembly GCA_030449075.1). Lineage (NCBI taxonomy): Eukaryota > Viridiplantae > Streptophyta > Magnoliopsida > Sapindales > Rutaceae > Murraya > Murraya paniculata. The sequence goes on from JAEVFN010000003.1 coordinate 256,996, forward strand.
TACGATTTGAGTTTTATACGAAGTAATAACAAAACAATAACTCAGTTTATTAGTGTCCGTACAATCGGTAATTTTCTTTTGTTCTACGAAAGAGATGATCCAAAGGCTCTAAAGTGTCAAGTATATTTTAATGAGTCATTAAAGCACTACTTAAACAAGCATTCGGCGCATGCACACAAATAGTCGATGCACCGAACCATACATACGATGCATGAGTAGGGGACAACCATTAAAGGAAGGTAAGGTGTCCATATCCATCTCGTCCTTTAAAAGTGATCTATTTCCCAATATTAGACTGACACGTGTAAGGAGACCAACTAGCTGAGAATGACATGTCAACATAGGGTAAGGTGGGTCATATGCTTTTTTAATTGGAGAGAGCATAATTAATGAGGATGACCATGTTTTGTATCTTCTCATATTTCAATTCATGGAGGACAATCTTGTTGTTGCTGGTCATTCATATCATGTAAACATATTAATTTAAAAGTAAGTTGTTATTATTATTATTATTATTTTGAGAATAAAAGTAAGTTAATTATATGGTTAGAGGAAGGTTATCAAAACCCTAAAATCAACTTCTTAATGATTCTAATTGACTATATTTCCAACTTGCTTCCCTTTCTTCACCAAACCAACGGATGCTGTCTATGCACATTCCTTGCTTTAAAAATGAGAATTTTGGCATCAAGTGTTATTAAAATCTTCTTCTTTCAATTAAAATAAGCAGTCGAGAAAAAAATAAAATCAAACTCAATTTAGATGAACCCCCTTGGCACAACTTAATCTTCGGCGATGCAAATCATTCTGCTGTCAGTTTTTTTGGACGCATCATATTCAGGTGGTGGTAGTAGTTAATGGCCATTATTAACTAATTAATTAACCACTTTAGGCTCGCTGATAATGAGCTGGTTATAATCTGCATAGAATCAAATGATACTGATTGTTTTTCCGATCAAATCAACACAAATTAAGTTGCACAGAAATATTATTTTTACAGGTTCGTAAGAGTTGCGCATTGTACAACACTCGAAGCATTACTATTATAGCAAGAACAAAAGCAAACCCCAACATAGAACATCATGTCCAAAGGTACAATCAAAAAGAGCCACTCATACACACATTACATTCTGCGATGACGCATTTGAAGCTTTCCATATTTGGGACATTAAGATTTATTAGTTTTTTTTGCCTTTTTTTTTGGTTTTTGTTTTTTGATTTTTTTGATTTTTTAAATTATAAGTTATTATATTTAGTGGTGGAGAAAAGCGTAAATTAAAATTAAGGGAATTTCCAAAGGTTATGCTCATCCCCAACCCCAGGGTCCTCATCATCAGCTGCATCCCCCGCAATATCTAAACGAGGAGGGCTAAGAAGCATCCCTTCAGCCATATTCACCAGAAGATTAGGCATATCAAAGATCAATTCTTCATCCATAAATTCTTGAAGCACCATTGGCCTCTCTGCTGGCTCTATCATGACACTATTATTTCTTGCAGCCTGATGGTGATCATCACTCTCAGCAATAGTTTCGCCAGATAAAGCATCCTTTGCAGCCCCTAAAGCAGCAGCGGCAGAGGCTGCAGCCGCCTGTATATCTCGTGGAGAAGTTGAAGCAGGCACAGGCAAAGAAGCAGCTGAATTTGGAAAGTTAAGTTCAGCTTCTTGGCCTTTTAGGGCAAGAGCCGCCACATCATAAGCAATAGCAGCCATTTCAGGTGTAGCAAATGTCCCTAACCAAATCCTAGTAGGCTTTCTTGGCTCCCTAATTTCAGACACCCATTTGCCACTACTCCGGCGCCTTACTCCTCGATAAGTGTGGTGACGGCCTGGACCAGCAGAAGCATTGCTACCACTGCCACTGCCACTGCCACTGCCACTGCCGCTGCTGCTACTAGGGTTTGTACTTTTGTTGGATTTTGAGCAATGCATGGTGGCACTTTTAGGGCTAATGGCGGGAAAATGATGATGGGTTCGGAGGAGGAGATGAGAGAAGCCATTTATGGAGGATGGATTTCTGGAGTTGCAGAAGGAAGATTAACTGAACTTGTAATTGCCAAGAGTGCAAACCAGTTGTTGATGAACTGCGGTATGCGAAGGGTTGGGGTGTAAGCCAGATTTGTGTTGGACATCTGGGTTGGACTGCGTGTTTAATTGTCCAGCAGCAATATAAACTTCCTATCTTAACGTCAAGAATAGTGATGTTTATGGGCATTATGCATTACTTTAATATCTATTGTAGATTTTATTGAATCATAAGCGTGTAGAATTTAAAAGATAACTTTGTGGAGTGGGATGTATGCTTTACTGCCGTAGGGTTTTTATTATCTACAACCTTTAGTCTTTGCAACTAATATGAAATCCTCTTCGTAACATACCTACGTGACTATTATAAGGCTATATACGCGCTTGACTATTATAACTGTTGTGATTTACTTAGCTTAATTAATTTTGAAAGCGAGTAGATTAAAGCAGCAATATATTGAAAAAGAACAAAGATCCTCCGCTTGTTTTTTTTTTTTTTTCTCTACTTACTTTTTCTAGTTTAATGAGTGGTTAAGATTGAGTATTGTACTTTTTTTCTCATTTTATTTGCAATCAAGCTAGCTTTTTTAACTAGATTATGAACGCAAGGAGAGGCAAGCAGAGAGAAAAACGAGAAGAGCATCCTAATCCATTGAAAAAAGAACACTTTAGTTCCAAACAAAACATGAAATAATATTCACTATATACGATACATATAAAATTGCTATGCTTATAAAGTTGAAATACGAAGCTTGTATACTAATTGATCTAACATTTGACGTAAGTTCACTATCAAGTATGAAAAAAATGATAAAGAGATAATTGTAAACCATGGCCGGTTAAACGTAATTGAAACTAAGTGAGCAAACCGGCTAAGTTTACAATTGTTTTTATCAGAGTTTTTCTTTCTTTTTTATTATTATTATTTTTCCCGAATATCACTGCTCGAAAAATATGGTTCGTGCTATTAACTTAACATATATAATAACTGAATTAATTATGTGATATCATTAATTAATAAATTATTTTATGTAATCATAAGTTCATATGATAAACTTTACATATTGGTAATTTTCAATTAAAGGCCTTACTATGTACTTCCACCCAATTGAAGGCTTTACCATGTACTTCCACCTTGTCCTTCTTGAAGAACAAACACAGATTAATTAATTTCCCTCAAAAGCACGGTGTCAACTGTTAAGTATTCGATCTGTTAGTGTATGCAAGAGGCCTAACCCAATAGGACTACTGTATCTCTCCAGAGATAAACAATTTTTGTTATTGGGTTAGCATGAGGTAAGGTAAACATAAAAATAAAAAGTACTTGTGAACATATAAAGTAAAATTTTGTTGAAGGGATGGTTTCTTTGCTCTCATCGCTACAACTCTACCCTATATCAAACCAAATATATATGTATCTTTGGTTCTCTGTTTTGAATTAATTCGAAAACCCAAAGTGCCCATTCCAATATGGTGCCGAACACGATCTTTATCATTAAACAAAATTATGGACAGAAATGGACAATACTGTCGCAATAACAAAAGTGAGACACTCAAGTTTAGAGCATAATCATCATCCCATCACTATCTGTAATTGGGAAACTGTAAACGAGACATGAATCACTTATATTGGAAAGGCTTTTCTTGTCATTCTTCATTATCTGATTCATATTTTATGCCTACGCATTTGCTATTTGTGATAAATTGTATAAAAAAATTTCCTCAATTTTGATGGTTCCGTGTCTGTTTATTGTTGCCCCGAGAGCCTGAATCAAAAGCACTTGTAGTTATATGTCCTTAAGCTGAAAATATTTCTCCTTTAGAAGTCGCCATCCTGTACCTACTCACTCGACACAAAGCATGAATTTGGTATGCATTATCGCGCACTTGACCAATTAGAGCTAGAGAGAGCTACGTCACCAACCTTGAAGCAACCAACTTGTAATCAATTGAAAAGGCAAAAGCTACTATTACAACAGTAATAAGTAAAAGGAAAATGCGGCCATAGAATAAAGCATTAAGGTTTTATCCTTTCTAATTCGGGGAAGGTGGAAACTAGAAAAACTCCCACCTTTTAAAAGCCTTACCGCTTATATCATCAATTACTTTAGATTTGATTAAATTTTGAATTCCCAGTATCTACTTCACTGACTTGAACTTAAAAAAAGAACTTCCTCGAATGAATTGAGTTTAGATCCATTAAAAGTAAGCTTCGAATTACTTTTTATTACAAATTAAGTCGGCCAGGAAAAGGTCAAAAAAAAAAAACATATTATCATATTAAGACCTCATTTAATATTTGAGGTAAAAGTTACCAAGGTGTTGTGGATAAAAAAATATAACTACAAACTAAAATTTAATAGTGTAGTAAATATTACTTTTAAATAAAAATTTTAACAAAACAATAAAGATGTTATGGTGTTTCATTACATAATCATGGGATAAAATCAATTTAATTTTCAAACCGTATCAATAAGTATCTACGAAACACTTTAATGTTAACACTTACTTAATCACAATGCCAAACAAATTAAATACTTTAGCAGATTTACTTTAGAAGCTAAGTTGATTGTACTCATAATTACTAAATGAAAAATATATATTATCCACATTATTAATTTATCTTTACCCAACGTTCAAAATTTATTAATCTACTTCCAAGAGAAGAAAAGCCACAACACCACAAATTCAAATACAACTTATTGACTCAGTAACCAATGGACTGGAACCAATTTCTCTACAACAAGCTGTGATAAAAAAATTTCTGGGGAATTTAATTAATATTACGGGATATCACTGATTGCTAAATCGTGTGCACTAGAATTTAGGCCGGAATCTATATATGTTCAGAATCTATGTCTAGTCTCGGAATCAAGTCGACAATTAAAACGGCGCCGAATTTTTGAAAGTGGAGATCGCGCATTGACGATGGAGACATTAATCTGTAGAGGATGCTGAAGGCAAAATAGGATTTTGCTGCAAGCACTGTACGCAACCGTGTTGCCGCTGCCGCGTAAGAAATGAAAAATTGAAAAGACACACAAGTCTTAGGCTGTGTTGTTCAAGATGTAACGTTACAAAACTAAGGTGCCGCTCCTTTTTACAACACGATTTATCACGTACCGACTGCTGCAACAATCATTTTTACAATTAAAATCAAGAGAAACTATGATGAAATTTCTGAATGTAAGTAAATTGCACTAACAAAGGTCAAATTAATCCACTTTGATTGATTACTTTTACTTTTACAATAATTCCTTCCGTAACAATTTGTCCAAATTCACAATACTAAACTCTTATCGTTTCAACTGAACCTCCGCTGTTTCTTAAATGAATACATACACTATTTTTTCTACTGACGATTTCTTTTTCTTTTTTGTATCTGTTTAAATGGAGATAGATGTATTACAGTACATTAATTTTTGTGGGCGTATATGCTCTTATTTCTAGTAAAATATACGACAATCATTTATTATCGTTATTTATATTTTATTCAAATGGTGGAGGGCGAGCAAAATTCAAATAATTTTCGTAAACATTGAAGCACATGACACGAAGAGTGTGTGCAGCAGAGCTTTTGATTGATGACCAGATTTGAACAAATATAATAGATTAATAAATAAGGAAGCGAGCACAAAATGGTAATTCTCGACCTCCTGCACTAACGAAATTAATGGAACCCACCTGTGCCAAACCTTGGATTTGAAACCCACAAGTTCCTCTGCGTACGTGTGAAAGAGTAGCAGCACAGCTGTGGCAGCTGCCTAGCTACTAGGCTAGCTCTAGTGGACTACCAACCAGTCTCAAAGTTTGGGCTCGAGTTTACTACGGTAGAGCTCCGAAATTGCTGCAACGCTTACTGTTTCTTTTCTTATATTATGCCGAGCAGTGCAGGTATTCATGAAGCCCTATCAGTAGCTGCAGCTCTTTTTTATCATTCTATGAAAACCGAGATGCTACACTTTCATACAATGGGATCCAGAGGTTGGCCTTGCCTTGTTAACTCATCCAAGTTTTCTTGGGTATAGGCAAAAGGTTTTGCAGCCTAACGTTCAATATATCTTCCATTCTTTCTGTCTTTCTTTCTTTTTTTTTTTTTTCATTTAAAACGTAAGGGGAGTGGTTTAAAATCTAAATTTTTTAATTTCTTATTTTTTTAGAACCCAAATTGGAAGATAGTTGAATTAAATTATTTAAAAAACACTTGATCGAACATCCGCAAACTTACTATTGATGATATTGAGATTAATGTAAAAATAAATTGGACAATAATGTCTTTATTGCTTGAAGTGTGTGAAAATATTCGCATTCCGCCGCTGTTAGGCCCAAAACTTTACCTTCTCTGGCCAAGGATGGGCCACCTCAAGCTCTAGATTGGATGATCTTAGATAATAGGCCCACAATATAACAACTTGAGCAGTAAAAATTTACTTATTTTATCTATGTTTTCTCGTGGTTAGGTAATATTCTATTATTAGTTAGCATCATCCAAAGCATGTATACATAGGGCCCTCTCAAAAGAAGATATTCTTATTTTTTTCAAACGAAGATATTCTCATTTTAATAAAGTGAAAATTTATTAAAGAATAAAAATATATAAATTTTAATACACTAATAAATAAAAAAAAGCATATTTCATTATATTGAAAGCTTTAAATAAAGTGAGAATGTTATCAAAATCTTCTAAAATAATGAAATCTGTGTTTTTATATTTTAGCGGCATATTCAATAATAACATGAAGATATCCTCATTAAATAAGATACATATATATATTTTATTAACATCCTCGTTTTAATAAAATGAAGATATTTTCACTGGAGTGTTACGGGAAATGTATCAATTTGATTATTGACTAACATCTTACAACCAATCAATAATTGAGTAACATATGACCCGTCATGTATAATAACATGCATGATGATTCTCATTTGATCATATTCGCATATAGAAATATATATAATTTGGTCTTGAAGGGCCAAAAGTTCATGGTCGAGTAGTGATCTATGAGCTTCACACCTGTCTAAATGTGATGATATTTAATGACACTAAACAAAGATACTTTAGCCACTAAAAGGGGTACGCTTTTTATCACTACTTAAATCAAATCCTTCACCAACTTTCTTATGTTTCATGATTAAGCTTTTAAAGGTTGACAACTCACTCCCGTATATCGATAAGACAACTTTTAACTACAATCAACCGAAAAGGATTTGCCTGGTTGGCAAGCCCTAGCCCCTCTCTTAGTACATATCAATCAGCTTCTTATTTGACTACTCGTCACTCCTCTCCCTTTCAAGGGTCCAATTTATAGAAGCCGCTAAACACATCTTAAAAAATTAGTTTGAATTGAAAATTATTGTAAATTTATTGCTATAGTCCTTAGTTAATGTGGAATATCTTAATTAACATCTCATTTCATGTGAATATAAGCTTTTTGTCTGATCATCATCAAGTGATACAAATTCTTTTTAATTTTTTTTTAAACTTTTTATACAAACCATCATATCATAAATTGAATTAAATGGTTGAATAAAAAATATATTAAGTAAATAAAATAGTTGTTGAGATGATAGCATAACAATATTATATTAGTTTGTAAATTAATTAAGTTATAAATAGAATAACATAATATTCACCTAGTCGATATTTTGTATATATAACAGAAACTTTCCTTATTCTTGAAGCTATTGAGCAATTCCTACTCTTTTGAGATATTTAATTTTCAAGAATGGGTCCTCTACTATGGATCTCGATGAATCCAAATTTCTTATCATTGGATGGCAACGAGCATTAGTTCATGAGACAACATGCTGCAATTAATTTTTGAATGGGGAAGGACACTTATGCAATTATTTATCATCTGCTGCAATTTTGAATTGAAGGAGATTCTTTCAGTCAAAATAATTTTACCTTTAGCATTAAGTTGAAATACGTACGTACACTCCTAAGTGGACCATATTTGAGCAAATTTTGCGCCATAAAGTTGAAATATATACTCTTACAACAAAGATATTAATTATTCTTTTAATTGTGAATTAATCATTGGTTCAATTAATACTCCATTCTTCGAACAAAGGAGCTGTTATAATTGTTTTTTGGTATCAAATGTGAAATTTCACGTCGATGCAGGCAAACAGTGTGTGAGTGCATACCGCTTTCGGTATGGCTTGATGACTCCAGTGAGGCGGACTTAGGGCCAGAAAAAATTTTATTGATGTACTGATTCTTTTAAAAGAGAAAAAAAATTGGCCAATAAAATAACTTGTTTTTAATGATTTGACTCGCTACAATGATTGTAATTGCAACCATAACATATTACCCCCTCAGATATTACAATATTCTTACAATTAAATGTGTTGGTAAGACTTTTGCTCATGCATGCCAACTGCATTCCAAGGCTCAAATCCTCTGTCTATATAAACAGTTGAAGGGTTATTTGTTTGAGATGTTGAGGCACATAACCATTCTTAATTATTAAATAGGGGAAAACGAAAAAAAAAAAAGTTATGGGTATTATTTTTTGCATGTTATAAGTTCGGCATTTTTATTGTATATCTATGTACATAGAAGCTCATGAGATATCTCAACTAAAGCTAGATTTAAGAGTTGAGAATTGGCCAAATTTATATATTTAGTATGAGCTCATTCGTAAGTAAGTTTAGTTTAAGTACAATATAGATGTCCACGGACCAAACACATACTTAAGAACTGAGAGTGAGATAGTTGGCACCTCCCCTTTAGTTATTTCATTACTTTAACCATAATTTCTAATTAGACCCCATCTGGGAGTTAAAAAAAAAAGAATCCTGATGATTTTGGGAAAATGCAAATAAAAAGAAAAGTTAGTCAATGAAAAGATTAGATTGAACCATTTCAATGGTGATTTTATTCCTCTCATGGTTTAAAGAAAAACTTTGTAAAAGTTAGCATTTTTTTTCTCGTTTTATTGTTTTGAATGCTACTCATGATTATAATCTGTCTCTATTTTTTTTTTCTTTTTTAACATTTCCAATTTACTCAAAATTGCAGGCTAATTTATAATCCAGATACCCAAAATATAAGTTGGAATTTAACAATAATTAAAAAAAAATGGAGAGTGGGGTTTACAAAAGAAGTTTCAACGGAGGCATCAAAAGAGGTATTTAGAGGGGCTGTCAATAGTCACACCCAAAAACTAATTCAAGTATCAAAAGTTATCTAAATGTTATATACTTAACTCGAGATAAAAACTTAATCAATGTGAAATAATATTCTTAACACGACACGCATTTCTTTTTTATGAGTTTTATCTTTGCATGGTGAACGCTGTTTCTAAGCTCTAAACCATAGCACGCCGTCACCATGCAACTCTTGCAAGACACCACTTGCATTACGATAATTACTTCTTCAGGTTTTTTTTTTTTTTTGAACGTTTTTCCGGTTAACGAGTAGCATGTATATTTGTAACCAATTTTGTTTTCTATTCATTTGAACAAATTCGAACTTCATGTTCCTTATATGATCATTTCAATAGATTCTACCAATCAACGAACCGGCATCGGCCTTTTGATCATTAAGTATTCATTATAAACAACATCATTATTTTCTCTAATTTGGAGAAGCATTCATAATTCACATTTTTCGCTGGACAAATATTGTTATGAGACAGTACAATTAACGAAATTGCACAACAATATGCGCAAGGCAGGACCCATTTCCTGAGAGATGCAAAAGCCCGTATAAGAAACAAGTCTTTACTCTTTATGATGCTTGTGCTCTGTCTCTTTCTTTCTTCATTGGGGCGATGGTTAGCTAGCTATCGACTATTGTGATGTTCTTAGTCAGTCATTTAATTTATTTTTCATTTGTTTCGAAAAGAGATAGAAGACGTATTAAGAAAGAAAAAAAAAAAAACTGCTTGAAAGCTAGGAAAAAAAAATGAAAATTAAGAACTCTCCAAGAATTAGTCGGCATTTTATGTAATTCGTGCGAATTTGGTTTTACATTTTAATCTGAATGCTTTCAACTTTTATCGCATAAAATAATCGTAATTACCGAAAGTACTTTTAATCATTACATCTTAACTACATATCGGCCTCGTAGAATCATTCTTATCACTGAACCGGATTAATCATTTCATCTGCCAACCATGTCTAATTAATTTGAATAGATTCTCGTGACAACAAAAAGAGATAAATGAAAAATCGCAAAGAGCATTATTTAACTGGAAAGACCTCGCTGCTATAAGTTTATCGAACCGATATTCAGTTGATAGACGACATGATGGCCATTGGCCAAAACAAAAGGTCAACAATTTTGGCTGTCGACAGTTTCGGTCTCAGTATTTTCGGCCACTAAAAGTGGTAAATAAAAGCTATAATGCAAATTGATGCTTACCATAATTGAAGAGAAGAATACCTTCGATTATATCACTCATCGCATTCAAAACGAGTATCTCAACTTAAAACTCTCAATCCATCAAAATCAAATTTTTTTAAAAAAAAATTCATAAAGGTTAACAGAATATAATGATATGTAATTTTTTTTAAAAAAATATCTTTATTCTTTTCACTTGCATTGAATTTTAAATAACAAAACTATGAAATTGAAATGCATAATTCTTGTAGTTTCGATTAAAAAATGTATTTATATTAAAATTAAAAACAAAACAAATTCCTGAAAGAAAAGGGGGTGGAAAAAAAAAAGAAAAGAAAAGAAAGAAAGAGTCTACAATTATTATTTAATCTTTGGAGTTGCTTTTTTTGAGATTTATCACACTTTTGAAATTGAGTGATGAGATGCCACAGGAAAGAATCAATCAAGAAGTAAATCAAAAGAGAGTAGCCCAGCCCTTATATGTCATAAAAAGCTTTTTGTCTTTCTGTCCACTGCCAATCGCTCTATTCCGATCCACCCATCTTGTCCGTCCATCCCATCATCAGAAACATTGATATCCAGCTACGTCGGTGGACCCCACTTACCCAAATTTGTCAAGACAGAGCCTTCTCTTCCTCCATCTTCACAAGCAACCTAAAACCCTAGGGGAAGAAAGCAAAGCAATCATTCACACCATCATCTGCCACGTCATCCTGCAGACCAGGGCTACTGCGTGGCTGTCGCAGCACCTGATCAGCGTGAATTATGGCCCATTCGTGCACCTTCTTTTTCCTCTTTTCAATTTTTTATTTTGTGCATATATATTTTGTATTTTTATGGGCATGAGTGCATGCATGGATGGAACGTTCTGCTACTTCAAAAGCAAGCTATCAGATCTGAGCTCTGAGCTCTGACCCACTCCCAGTCTGAGTAAATTTCAGAGACTCAGAGATGAACTGAGATTCTTCTGTTCAATATCTGTGCCCATTTGATGATTATTTTTTTAACTTAATTTTTAAGTATGACTTTCATTTTCTTTGCAAAATAAATTGAGTTTGTTAATTTACCGTCCCTTCCTATCCAGCTGCTAGCCACAGAAGATCACACTGAATCTGTGATGCTTGGTTTGAGCTTTACCACAATTTTTGAAGTCACTTGAATTATATATCACCTAATTTAATGTTGCTAAATTGCTAAAGATTTTAACTCCAATTGGTTTAACAGTGCATGAACAGATGAACTGCACAAATCTTTAAAGGGGATCATATTTCATATCTCAAAATATATTTCAGAATTGTAATTACTATAGACAAGAGAAACTATCTATGGCTTGCAAATTTCAACTACCATTCTTTCCTTTTCTTTATTGAAAAAAATGTGGAATGCATTTAATTTTTATTTAAATTATGGTCCATCATACCAAAAATCACTTTTAAAAATTTTAAGGAAATCACCATGAAATCTTTAAAAGCATCAGCCTGCTGCTTTTAGTAGTGGGACAAGAAAATAAGAACTGTAGCAAGGTTTGACCAAATTAGGGTTTCAGAACTCTATGTCATAGACTCGAGCGCGGAGTAAAAGTGCCCGCTGCAAAGCAAGCGGAAAGCAATGGAGCTGTATTGAATGACTAAAATAGGCACGTCATGTCTCGTACAAAATATAGGAGTAGATGGTTAGGTGCGCGGTACGGTGCAGGCAACTTGCAGCACCCTCAATTGCTTGTAATCACGTCACATTTATCAACTCATGGCCGTAGATTAACAGGGGTCCACTTTATAGCTGGTGGCACTACGCACGCAACAGCCCATAGGACCGAGACGTTTCTTTCATTATTTAATTTTTTTTTTCAGTTCTGCATTTACATTTGTTTGGAAAAAAAAAAAAAAACTGGAATTGTGATAATCCACATCTTATATACTATGTTGCAATGAGGAAAGGATTCAGTAATCGAACTGATTTTGTGTTTAGCATTAATTAATGGTTACTGGCTAGGATTTGAATTGAATGCTTAACACAAAATCAGTAGCAAAATTTTAGATATTAATCCAGATTCCAGTGCTCATGAAAAAATTAATTAGCTCACACTAGATCCAAATTTTTTTCTTTTTAAATTCTAACACTCTATTGAGATTCTAGATATAAAGCATTAGCTGAAAAACTTATTCCAACTGAAATTTCGAGAAAAATCTGCCCCAAATCAATATTTTAATTAAGATGGGGGAATTAAATGAGCTTTGTGGAACGTTAATAATACTATAGTATCGTTAGTATATTATGAATTAAATAGATATTATCTATGTTTTTATATACTATAACGGACATTGTTGTAACCTCTGCTCGTGTTACATGTTCAAGTAAAATTAAAAAGAGGAGAAAAGAAAAGAAAAGAAAAACTGAGACAATAGGCATACGTTAACTTCATTGCCTGGGTTTCCCAATTCCCTTACTGATTTTTTGTGTTTTGAACTACTTCACTACGCTTCTCCAGCATTCTAGACTGGAGGAAGATGAGGGGCAAAAATGTAAAAGTGGTCCATACGTTTTAATGATGTGTTTACTTATAGGATTAAGGAATCAAATTTGGAATGAGAAAGTTGATAATATTTATTTGTTAAAGTAGAAAAGAGAATGAGAAATACATATTTTTTGGATTAAGATTACTTCTCATGAGAGTTGGAAATAAAGTTTTCACTCCTCGAACTCTCCTTTTACCCTATTAAATTTTCGTAATTTCTAAATTACCTTAAGTTAAGTTTTGTCACTTTTATATTTTGGTTTCTATAAAAGCTTTGTAATATTTATAAATAAGTCCTTCATTATTTTATTATTATTATCATCATCATCATCATCATCATCATCACAATTATTATAATAAATAATGACAATAATCAACTAAGTTTATTTTAGTAACTTTTAATAATTCATTCTAATTACAAGATAAAGTAAACACATCAATGTAATACAGCTCCCCGATTCTGATTACTACAAATGAAGTAAATAATTTATTTTGATTCTAATTTTCTATTTTAATTTCAAACCATTCTGATTATCGATTCATAAATGCACCATAAAAATCTTTACATCTAACATAAACTTTTTCAATAGAAAAGTGAGTTTCATTGAAAACCTTGAACAATGTAGGGAGTTAAGAAATCAAAGCTAATACCCAATTAAAAATACACATTGATTTTCAAAAGTTATGATAACATTTATTATTAATGACTCCGATTATATCATATGTATTCAGATTTCAATAATATCTAAAAAACAAAATTAAAACTGAACATACATGGTACATCCTTGTATGAATAGAAGAATTACAGAAGTAAGTATGATTATATTCTTAATTAATTATAATGTCGAAGGGATGCGATCTCATGTTATTCTAATTTTGACAACTAATTTAAAATTCATGATCATAAAATCGTGATCCCAAACTCATCGACAGAAATAATTGAAAGTCATATTAATACAAACTAAGATTGTAATTATTTATTTTGTGGGTCACAATAATTTCAAAATTAGTGTGCAAGTTATGAAATTTTTATATTATTTAAGTAATGATGGATTAGATTATTAACGAAATTGGACATAATTGAATTGTCTAGCAAATTTTGAATAACGAGAATCTCATTATGAGATCACACTGCACTGCTTTCTTAAGCTTGTCAAAGGAAAATGGCTAAAAAGGGGAGGGGAAATATCTTCAGGGCAGTAGGGATTGCCCATTTTGTAAACTCGAAACGACTAGTCGTTTTGGGAGTCCACGCAAAATTACGAATCCAACCTGTGCACACCGGAAGGGGCAAAAGTCACAGTCAGCTAATAGCTAGAGCCCATATAAAGAGAGAGAGAGAGGGAGAGAGAGATAAGACAGTCAAAAAGTGAGGATCCTATAACACTGTACACGCGTCAGCAAGTGACCACCCTTCAGTCTTCAGTGCAGCAGTTCGTCGTGTTGCCAGTATCGAACGTGTCAACAGTTCATTGGGCCTTGTTCTGCATGTAGCACAGTTTTCCAGCAATACTCTTGTTCTAATTGTCTTAGCTTCAGCAATAATTTATTAGCAAATAAATTAAATCATAACACACAACAGTAACTCGTCCAGCGTGGCATATAAGCACTGGTATTTATTAATATATGAATGGGATGAATGTACAATTGTTACTGAAATTAAAAAATATATACATTAAAATATTAAATCTGCACTTACTTACTGTTATAATCTGACGGTTATCATTAGAGTTCCATAGTGGAGCAGCTCCATCATAGCCCTTGCCTTAAGACGGGGAGAAGATGCTTATTAATTCAAGTTAGTGTATCATGTCAAATAAGGACAATAATATTTTGAGGGAAAACATATATAATCCATTTGCTCATTCTATCATTTGTTTTAGACTGATACAGTTACTATAATACCATAAATAGGGTAGGACTATTTTAAATTTGAGTTTTGATACTTAATTTAAGTTATGAGTCCTACACAATTCAATAATAGATAATGAAAGCTAAAGGAGTATTTAATAGTGCCAATCCATCTGCCACTATATTTCATAAAATGAATTACTTAAAATTTGTGTCCAAGCATAAATGCTACATTTAATGCATAAAATGATAGACTTGATTCATATACATTAACTTATAAATACCAATATAGTTTAACAATGGAAAAATTATTGGGTTATAGACACATTTAAATTCAGTTTGGTAATATTGTAGTTTTTAAGATAATTATTTTTAGCTTTACTGTAAATATAATTAGTTGTGAAAAAAATCATTTAAATATTTACTAAAATTTATCTTTTAAAAGCGTCATGAGTTTTAAAAGTAGTCATATATACCTCCAAAGGCGTGGTCGGGTTGGTAACAGCATGAAACTTGTAGCAGCTGACCACCCGGGTTCGGGAGAGGTAAGGAGAAAATGAAAATTATTTGGGCTTGACCCATCCCTTACCTTTTTTTTTTTTAAAGTAATCATATATATTTGGCAAAAATTATTGTTAAACTGTTGTAAAAATATAAATAACTAAAATAGATATAATGTTAAAAAAAATTTACTTACACATCCATAAACATGTATATAATTTTTTTTTATTTTGTGTATTTAATAATAATTGATAACTAAAATGAATATTTTTATATTATTAATCTTTTTTTTTGTTATCTCAAGACAATTGGAAATAATAAAATCTCTTTAAATTTAATGATTGTATTTCATAACTAATAAGAATAATTTTAGATTTTATAATATTTGTGAGGATATATATAGAATTGTAATAATTATAAAACTGAATCTCAAAATTAGATTTTAAAAAACTACTCCTTACTTTTCAAAATCTGTTATAGGATGGGGTGATTTTACATTTACAAGAAGTGACTTTTAAAAAAATTTATCAAACAATAAAATTTTACTTTTAATTTTTAAAATCACTTTTGAGTTTCCCATTAATCTTTCACATGACAAAAGTCTAATAGATAAAGTATGTACATCTAGATCACTCATCATTTTGTTTGATAAAACAATGTATTAGTTATCAACTTTTTGAGATTTAATTACATATATATTATTTTTTTATTCAATAACTATCAATTATAATATTATAAAGAAGTTTAGTACAAATCTCAAACGCGATATTTAATTCAAATCCTCTGTTTATAACTCCTCCCCTTAATATCTCTCAGATAGAAGAGGGTTGGGTGCTCCTGAAACACTGCCATCGTACAATAAGAAGAAGGAACAGAAAAGAAGGAAAGGGCAAAAAAAAAAGGAAAAAATAAAAGAGAAAAGCGCACAGTGGAAACGAGAGAGAAGAGAACACAGGATGAACACGAAACGAAAGCAATACATACAAACGTACAAAATACATACTCAGTCACAGATACATGTAGACTCACAGAGAGGAGGGAGGGATGGGACCATTCATCACTGTGCATAAATTCGAGCTTTTTCGTGGACGACACGATCCGAGTCTGCCGCTCTCTCCTCTCTTTCTCTCTTAAGTCTTAATAGCTTTTGCAGCTTCTCTCTTCCTTTTTCTTTTAAAAAACTTTTTAAGCTCACACTTTGCTTTGCTTTTCCTTTCTTCTGTTTCTGTTCCTTCTTTCTTTGGTAATAAAATTCAAAAGTTCTTTTCATTTTACATATGGAAATGGAGGATCATCATCCTCATTCTCATCAACAACAAAACCAACCACAGCATGAGTATGGCATGCCGGATCTTAGACAGTTTATCACCAATCGACCTTCTCATCATTTTCCTGGAATCCCACAAGCAGCCGCGGCAGAGTTGTTCCCGGGCCACCACCGGAATCTAACCCCACAACAAGGGCATCATCACCATCGTCATCATCACTATGAGATGTTGATGATGCCTCGAGGGTTGCAAGATTTTACTACTACTGCTCCTACTACTGCTAGTGCTGCTGCAAATAATGCAAATACTACCGCCAGTAACAACACGGTTACAACTGCTAGTGTTTCTACTCCCCCCAGTTTCAGTGGCTTTGAAGGTGATGCGGCTGCTTCTTTTGGAGGAGATGTAGGCAACGGAAGATGGCCAAGACAAGAGACTTTAACTCTTCTTGAGATCAGATCTCGTCTTGATTCCAAGTTCAAGGAAGCTAATCAGAAGGGACCCCTCTGGGACGAAGTCTCTAGGTATACAGTGCCCTAATTTTATTGCTTTCTTATTTATTTATTTTTCCTTAGGCTCCTCCCTTTTTACAAATTCATGCCCTAATACTCAATTTTTGTAGCTTGTTAGATTATTCGTCACTTCTGTTTTGAGTTCTTTTCTTGTTACTAGTGAAAATGCATGACTCATATATTATCAATATTGTGTTTGTTGATGGCTTTGTTTCCTGGTTTTGGGGCTAGAACTTAGAAAGTGACTACACCATCTATTAATAAGTTCACTTTCAGGACCCATGTGTTAACTTCACCCTTTTCCGGTTGCCAGAATGGCTTATCTATCTTCTCTTATATAGTTCAAGTACTGACTCGTTTTCCCCTTTGAAAATGTGTACCCTTCATTTTTATTGCCAATTTTTCTAATCTTTGCCAAAAAGATGACAGTAGCTGGCCGTTTGATGATTGAGTACCAACCTGCTAGTTCTAGCTTAGGCATCCATATCTACAGTCCCCTCAAAACACTCCTTTGTTAATAGCAGTTTGGACGGTCATTTATTTGGTCATACGCGTAATTGGGCAAATTGTATAACAAGACCAAGTGAAGCTCTCTCTCTCTCTCCCCCCCTTCTCTCTCTCCCCCCCTCTTTTCGGTTTTTTTTTTTCTAAAGTTTTGCTTTGTCATCCACTTCCATCTACGGTTATCATTTTCTAGCTCTAGATTATCATCTCGTTTCCCTTTTGTGTCGATTATTTTTAATTTTTTTAACACTATTTTTCTTTTTTTAAGGATAATGTCTGAGGAACATGGGTATCAAAGGAGTGGCAAAAAATGCAGAGAAAAGTTTGAAAACTTGTACAAGTATTACAAGAAGACAAAGGAAGGCAAAGCTGGGAGACAAGATGGTAAGCACTATAGATTCTTTCGGCAACTGGAGGCTCTCTATGGAGACACAAGCAATTCGGTTTCATTCCAAGAAACCCACCTCGTTGGAAGCAGCAGTCTTCGTTTCAATCATTCAACAACTCAACATCAAGAGCCAAACTTTCACAGTAGCTCTCATCAGAATAAGCTTTGTGATAATAGCCTTAGCCTCTCTAATAACTCCTCCGAACTCAATACATCGTCATCGGACGATGATGACAACGATTTAAGCACCATGGAGAATGATTCAACGGAGAAAAGGAGGAAGAAACGCGGAGGGAGGAGCTGGAAGGCTAAGATAAAAGAGTTCATTGACTCGCAAATGAGGAAGCTAATGGAGAAACAAGAGGCTTGGTTGGAGAAATTGACCAAGACTCTTGAACAGAAGGAACAAGAGCGGGTGTTGAGAGAGGAAGAGTGGAGGAGGCAAGAGCAAGATCGGATTGATAAAGAGCACAAGTTCTGGGCTAAAGAACGAGCTTGGATTGAATCCCGCGATGCTGCTTTAATGGAGGCCTTGCAAAATTTGACAGGAAAACAACTGAAAGCACCATCTTCAACCGAGGAGCTAATGGCTGCTGCTGCTGATGCCGATGATGATCAGCTCCAAAATAACAGTGATAATAACAACGGTGAGACAATAAGTAATAAGTACAGCTGGACAGATAGTGAGACTACGAGGCTAATAAATTTGAGAACGGGCATGGAAGCAAGGTTTCAGCAAAGTGGGTGTAATTCACAGGAGGCTCTGTGGGAGGAAGTAGCAAGTAAGATGATTTGTTTAGGCTATGAGAAAAATGCTTTGATGTGCAAAGATAAATGGGATTGTATCAACAATTATATGAGCAAAACTAAAGAGGGTGGTAACAAGAAACGCAAGGAGAGTTATTCAAGAAGCTCAAGCGGTTACTTGCAGAGCAGTGAATCGTGCCTTTACAGTCAAGGAACAGCTTATGAGACAGCAAGGCTTCAATTGAATGATAGCTCTTCGCCAGGGGCTGCTTCTAACTCTAATGTGGGCAACAATGCAGTGAGTGATAGTTGTTTCCGATTTCTAATGGCTGATGGAGATCACCTGTGGGAAAATTATGGGTTGAGGCTCAGCAATGGAGAAAATCAGTGAGTGAGCTAGTTTCAAATACACATGATGAAATTAAACTTTTGTAAAGGGTTTGGAGGAAGGTGGCTGACATTACATGCATATAGGAATTGATTATTAATGTGGGATCTTCGAACATGGACATTTAATATGTATCAGGACTTTAAATGGGAGGGGAAAAAGAATCAATGGGATGTTGCTCTATTTGTTAGGTTTTGTCCCAACCTTTTCTTAATTTTCACTTTAATGAATGAAACCGGGTATTAATATTTATCTACTTCACCGTTCATGCATCTTCTCTGATATTTTTCCGCAATTCAGTAAGCTTATATCACTTTGCTAATATTTTTGTCTTTTTATGTTACAAGTCTACCGATCGACAGTTTAAATTCATCGAAATACTGTATACTCTGGAGATCTACCATAGTTTGAAATTTGTACTTAATAGAGACAATATTCACAATAAAAGAATTTTGAGTCTACATAGCGGTAAAAGTTTGTTAATTAATAATATTTCTTTGAAGAGTAACTGGGTAAATGGAGGAGTGAATAATCTCATTTTAGAAGGTTAGAAACCCCGTGGCCTTCTCTCTTACCAGCAATCATCTTAATTTGCACGGTCAAAGCAACAAGACTTGCCAAGTTCTCATCCCAATTTAATTTTCTAATATGATTTTACGAAGGAAATATCATTATTTTTTTTTCTATTTTAACTTGTCATTTTCCATAAGTAAATAACCTTCATGCTAAGGCTCAATTAAACCTCACGAGCAATGGATCGTTTTTAAGTTCTATCAAGAAAAGTCACTTTTTCTCTTTGAAACAACTGTCTCTCAAAGCTTGAACAATTACAAGTTGCCATGCTATGAATCTCTCGACGCAATTCTGCCACAAGAGGCAAAGCATATAGACAGGAATTAGGACTTAGAAGCTCCTGTTTTGTGAAGAAAACTAAAAGTCAAGTTGTTGTCTAAATTACCTACAAGTGTTTGGCTTGTTAAGGAGAGAAAATGACCTCACTAGGGTTATTGTTTTTGCTCAAGTTCAAATCAGTGTGTGGGATGCTTAATACCAGGAGGGATTCTAAAGAATCACTGGAGCAGCATACTGTTATTCAATCTTTTATCTGCAAATTCTTATCAACAAATAAAGTATTCAAACTAATTACACGATTGAAAAGTACCCCTAATGAGAAGTTAGTAATTAAAACTTTCTTTTTCCTCTTCTTTTAAATTGGCATTTAAGATGAGTAAATTGACGTTAGGTGACCGCTTTGATTTGAACGAACAAACAAACAGATAGTGTTAAAGAAAGAGTGATAACAATGACCTTTCTGAATTTGAAAGAAAGTTAGCCTCATAGGAACTGTACCGAGCAAAACAATAACATGTACATAATACATAGTCCATGATGATGATCATCAGATTCAGACAGCCTCTGTCTGTACCTAGGAAAGAGTAAAGAAGCTTCCCACCAGAAGAAGAACAAAGCCCTTTTGGAGACAACATTTTCAGTCATTATCATTTTATCATATAGCAACCCAAAAAACAAAGTGCAATAGCTAGCTGTAGCCAATAAAAAGAAGAGCCTTTAGCTACCTTTCACTATTTCATCAGCTTATTTTCATTTTATTTTCACTTTGTTACCTAATTTCTGAAGCCCCTGATCCCAGCTTGCTTGTCCGGTTGTCCCTAGCCTTAGAGACAATTATAGGCATGAGCAGTCAAAGGAAATGATATAACATTACATTACATTTCAATTTTGGAAAATTTGAAAGAAATTTGAGTCAAGGAAAAGGGAAACTCAGCTTTTTAGGTGATGCCATTTGATGTGACTCTACACACTGAGCTTAACAGAAAATAGTCTGCTATTTATCTGCACCTCATTGCTACTCTTCTCCCCAAAATTTGCATCAATTTGGCAACTCAGCCTCTGCCTCTTTACCCTCCTTTCTGTATCTTT
The DNA here is from genome assembly GCA_030449075.1 of Murraya paniculata. Classification (NCBI taxonomy): domain Eukaryota; kingdom Viridiplantae; phylum Streptophyta; class Magnoliopsida; order Sapindales; family Rutaceae; genus Murraya; species Murraya paniculata. The sequence continues at coordinate 277,992 of JAEVFN010000003.1, forward strand.
GTCCAAAATAGCAATTATCGGCCCTTGAACTTTGAATTTCTAAATTGAATTAAATTATCTAACTACATGTTTTTTGTTCACGTTTTAAGATTTATTGTCATTTCTTAAGTGAGGAAAAATAGCGCAATGAATTGCTTTATCATATCTTTCAGTCTTACATTAAGTTCAATTGCTGCAAGAAGGTAATTTGTGGTCTTAATGATCGAATTAATCTTCTCTTGCCGATTGATAAAAATAAATAAAAAAATGAATAGTGGGGGTTATGATCAATAGTTGTTGAATCTCAAGGCTCGTGGTATGCGGCCTTGATCCATCTGAGTAATTGGGCCAAAACGAACCCAATGGGATAATTTGATGCGTCAAACTACTGGCACCCCTCTAAATTCCTCTTGAAACTCCATTTTCAATTGTATTCAATTTAATGCCAAAAATATCTTTCTTTTTTTAAAATAAAAAATAAATCCTTTTGTCAAATTTTATCTTTCCACAAACTCAAAACACTTGTTTCCAAAAAATAAAAATAATCAATATGAAAAAAGAATGAAAAAGAAAAAATACTGCAGTTTGGAGTTTGTGCAAATCAATTATATAGATGAGACGACAAAAAAAAAAATTGAGAGAGAGAAGTAAATGTGATTCAATTAGTTTTAGATTGTAAAGGAGGTAGAATTTGAGTTTTATTGGTTTATTCTTGACGCTACAACAAATGATTCAACCTGAGTATAGATTTCAAGTTTGTCAAATTTATGAGGATGTAATCATTGGCGGAAGACATTCCAAATATTACAAGATGTTATCTTTGATTTTTGGTTATACATGTAAATTTCATTTAAAAATAGATTAAAGAAAGAGAGAGAGAGAGAAATAAATAGGGTTAATTTTATTTGTATTTTCTCCTTAAGCGTAATTGTAATAGAGTAAGGGTTTTAGAAGAATTTTAGAGGGGTGCCAATAGTCCCACTCTGGTTTGATACTTTGTAATTCAAGGGGCATGGATTTAACCCATACAGCAAAAACAACATCCTATTAAAAGGTAACAGTAATACCATCAACACCCTTTCAATGTCCTTATGAACCCCTTTTTTAATCATCGAGGAAATTACGTGAAGACAAATATGAAATTAATTGGATCGCGATGCCTTTGCACTCGTAAAATGCTCACAAAATATGAGTATAAAGGGTACTTCCAAAAATAAAGTCATTTGATCACTGTTTCTCTTACCTCTCAAGATCGAAACCAGTGCAAATTATAACGCCGGATCAAGTGAGAAATGTATGTTATGATGACAAAGGTCGTTCATTGGTTTTTCCCCTTCCGCATTATTTCTCTTTTTTTTTTAAAAAAAAAAAAAAGGCAAAAATAAATATATTTTAGCACTACCATTTAAGGGTATGCTTGCAACTACTGCGTTACCCAACTTTATTTCGAAAAAATTATTTGATAAACAAATTATTACATTATTCATACTTTTTGTTTATTTTTCCATATTCTTAGCTAGTCACCGCATGGTTGCGAGTAAGCCTTGTCGCCTCTCGACTGGTTACAAGATTTCAACTAAAATATATAAATGTTGTGAATCGATTTACAATGTTTCGCTCGAGCTCTTAGAGTGCGTTATCAATTGAAACAAAATTGAGTTATTTGGTTTTCAGTTGCGTTGTGAATCGACCTCGTTACATACAAATGAAACAATTTGTTGAATTTTTTAACAGGGCTTGGGAAAGAGGGACGCCGGACGTTCAATTCGTTCGAAACTACAGACCTGCTATAATTCATAACACTTCGTTTGTCAAAATACCTCTTCATTTATTCAGCGAATCAGCTATGATATGATCACATGTGAAAAAGCAACGCATTAGAAAAGAACCGACAGCAATAAGCACAACAAAAGATTATCAATTGTGAGACAAAATCACAGAAATTTAATGCCATTAAGGGAAAAGGGGGAAAAAAAAAGAAAACAAAAGCATAAACAGCTTTCCACAGTTTTTCAACATAGTTTTGATCAAAACCACTCAAACCGAAGTTCCTCAAGCTTTTTATTTCTCTACCTACCATGAGAAAGCCCCAAAACTATGCCTAAGAATGGGCCAACCTAATGTTCATACCGCCATTTACTCTCATAAAGTTCATAAAGCACAACACCCAAAAGCTTCAACTGTGCTTAGTATTTGTAGTCCTTGACATGGAGAGACTCTGCGGCACCCTCACCAAGCTGGGCATCACCCTTGTAAGCACCGAGGGTAGCCTCAGAGTTGGCCTTGCACCTGACAAGGAAAGCAGTCTGGGCCTTCTGCACATTCTCTTCCTTTCCAGACCATGCCTTGAGAGTGCTCTGCTGAAGTGCACGTCCAAAGGAGAAGGAAAGTGTCCATGGCTTCTTCGTCTTGAGCTGGTTCATGGCATTAAGGTTGCGGGTAGCCTCCTCCTCACTCTGCCCACCAGACAAGAACACAACAGCGGGAACTGCTGCAGGCATGGTGCGTTGCAGGGCCCGGACAGTGTATTCAGCAATCACATCTGGTGTGACTTTGGGAGCTTCAGATCCAGGAGTCACCATGTTGGGCTTCAAAAGGGTACCCTCAAGAAGGACATGGTGGTCATTCAGAGCCTTGTAGCATGCAGCAAGAACACGCTCAGTCACCTCAGCACACTTGTTGATGTCATGGGGACCGTCAACAAGGATCTCAGGTTCAACAATGGGAACAAGGCCATTCTCCTGGCAGATGATAGCATATCGGGCCAAGCCATTGGCATTCTCATTGATGGCCAGCTGTGAAGGCTCATTAGAGCCAATCTTAAGAACAGCACGCCATTTGGCAAAACGAGCACCAGCTTCGTAGTATTTCTGGCAGCGCTGGGCAAGGCCATCAAGACCCTGGGTGGTGGTCTCACCATTGGTACCAGCAAGCTCAACAGTACCCTTGTCAACCTTAATTCCAGGGAGGACTCCACCCTCCTTCAAGACATCAACGAAGGGCTTGCCTGCAAAATCACAAACATAAATAAGTTTCAAAGGTCAAAATAAAATTCAAAATATAACTGACAGAAAGTTTTAACACCATACCAGCCGCGGTCTTCTGGTAGAGGGTCTCCTCGAAGAGGATGACACCACTGAGGTACTGAAGGGCACCGGGTGTGCAGAAAAGGAGCTCACGGAGAGCACGCCTGTTTGACTCAACATTCTCAACATTGATGCTGGATAGACGCTTGCCAATTGTGCCTGTCGACTCATCAGCAGCAAGGATACCCTTTCCAGGGGTGCCAATGTAGGCAGCATTTTTAATGAGCTCATCTGCAAAATGTCCAAATAAATCTAAAGCATAAGAAACTCCAGAAAGTCACACATAAATAACTCAAAAATGTTAAGCTACTCCAACTAAAATAAGATTGATATATAGAGAACTTCAAATTCTATTATACTTCAATCATTCCAGTTAAAAACTAAAAAAACTCAAATTCATTTTTTAACATATAAAAGAAAACTCAGGATCTGAGTCACAATGAAACACATAACAACGCAGATTGATAGCTACACACAAGCACCAAAGAAAGAAGTAAGAAATTACGAAGGAAGGATTATCTTGCTGCATCGGAACAAATCTGGTTTCATAAATAAAACTTGACAGAAATTAAATCTAACTTCATCAAATCATTCATGCGGGAATTAAAAGAATACAAAAGCAGATCTCAGTATGAACCGTCCAGATTATATCTCATCCACATGCGGAAAATACCATACACAGAGTAGAAACAGTAGTGATAAAATAATAATTAATAGATCTAGAATTAAATTCAAAATAATCAACAATCGAGTCAGAAAAAATAATTAGATCCAAAGGAAACAGGCTACAGATCATCCACTTGTTCTAGATTCAACAAACAGCACGGTCAAAAACAGCATAGATCATAACGAAGTAAACGATATGCAAATAAAGAAACAGCGAGTGATGATAGATCTAAATAAGAATTGATGACGACGATTTGATTTTTTTTTCAAAAAAGAAAAGCAGTAAAATTACCGGCGTATTTGCCCTTGAAGCAAGACATGATGATCGACTTGAAAATAGAAGATCTGTTTCGTTAGAGAGAGAAAGAAAGAGAGAGAGCAATTTTATGCAGAGACGAGAGTGGTTGGGGGAGAAGGGGGGTTTTTAAAAGAGAGAGAGTGAAGGTGAGGCTTTGTAGAGAAAGCGAGGCATAGAAATTGTCGCTTTCCTACTTGTCTTTTTTAGCACGTAACGGCGTTTTGCCGTTGGAGAGATCACGTTCACGCCGTTCTTTAGCGGTTATGGGTGGTTTTACTCTTTTACCCCCACTCCGCACACCGCCAATTATGGGCCGTTGTTGTCAGTGTGGTTCGAACTTTAAGGAGGGTATGGCTTTTCTTTGGGCTCAAGCATGGGAATTAACGGAAGGGTAGAAGTGTCAAAAGAAGATGAGAACGACAAGTGGAGTGGTGGTTTTCTAAAAGGTTCTCAAAACAACGGCCGTTAAAAGGCGGGCAAACATTGTCAGTCAAAACTTGGAAATTTTTAAAATAGAAAAAGGAAATAGGGCAACAAAGACCAAGTTTTGGTTGAAAACGGAGGGCTGAGACACCGAATCCGATGGGTTGGCCTCAGGTTTTTACTGTTACCACCTTTTTTTCAGGTTTGGCTTAATTTATTTACGGTGTCATCAAGCGCCACCTGCCGTTCTTGTTTTACAATCTTTATTGATGTTTTTAATAGATAAAATCTTTTTTTTCTTTCATTTTTTAGGTTTTAGAAAGTAAAACAATAATTTTTACAACAATTTTGCAAAAAAAAAAAAAAAGAGTTAAATTAAAAAATAAAAAAAATATAAATTTTAATATAATATATTTTATCTCGTAATATATTAAAAATAATATTTATTTATCTTTTACTTTATTTCTTAATTTAGTATAATTAAAAATTCTTAATTAAAATCTCAGTATAGGTCCAATTACATACCCATATTCATATAAAATAAAGCATCATTATCCGATTAATAAATTAATAAAAATCAATGAAATATGACCATTTATACGTGCTAGTAGTCGTAACCTCTAATCATCTGCGATAATAAAAAGTGGAAAACAAATTGTGTCTAATATTAGTCGGGTATCATCGATATTGAAATGTATTGCTTTATTTGATTTTCACGTTGGAAGAAAATGTGGCTTGCGGTGCTGTAATTAAATCTTGTATCGCGCATGCCGCAAGGCTTCTGAATCCCGTGTAAAGTCTCAATTATTAGCGTTCAACGGTGGTGTTCGTATGGCATAATTAATCAATTAAAACTTGGTCTCTCTTTTGACAAGCGAAAAAAAGACCAAGTTTAAAGAAAGTTCTGAAGGAAAAAAAAAAAAAAAAAACCATCATGTGACTTCTTTTATTTTCGGTGCTAGTCCACAATCTAGATGGCTTTTTATTATTTTGATTTCAGAAGAATCGTCAAAATATATAATCTCACACTTGCTTTTTTTCTCTCTGTCTTTTTTTTTTTTTAACAAAAAAAAAAAGATAAGTAGAATAGTAGATGTTCGAGATAGATTAGAAGGATCCATCATTTTCACGAATTTCACGTGACCTCATTGTTCATTGCCGTCTCTCGTTTCGCGTTTGCAAAATTTTTTGAAGATATGTCACCGGCGTGGTATGGTTCCTGACGTCAGCGTGGATGGATGCGCATGTTTAGTGCTTGCAATTATCGTATGTGCCAGATTAGATTTGTTTCATCTGTTCAGAATTAAGCAAGATTTCTTTCATTTTGATTAGAAAAATCACATCATTAATCAACTGAAATTTAGTAAAACGATCTCAAGGTTTCAAAGTTCTAATTACAACTCAATTAAATTATGTATTTCCACTTTGGTTTTAGACAAAGTCTGACTTATTTATTTATTTATTCGTCAATTTCCATGCCACAAACTTTTCTTATAAAATAAAATAAATTAGCATTTGAGTAATTTCAAATCACATAAATCTAAGACCTTTTTTTTTCCCCTAAGTTTTACCATCACATTCTCGAATACAATGATTTGAACAAGGATATGATCGTTATAGTTCAATCAAGAGAATTAATTAGCACCTACGTACAATTGATAAACGTATGGAATCAAGATCTCTATACACTACATGTATGAACATAATATCATAGCATTTTCAGTTTCTGTTTTTCCTTTTTTCTTTTTTCAAGAAAATAGTAATATTAGCGCATGCTAGGTGGTACATTTTGACAAACTGATGCAAAACTTCAAAGCAAGTGTGCGTGAGAAACAGCAACATCACTCAGAAAAAATATAATAATCAATATTGTAATCTTTGTATACAGTCAGCCCAGCCTCCGCCATTAGGCGTGGATCCAACGCATTTAAGAAAAAGAAAGTAATAAAAGAAAAAAGAAACGGTACATATAAAAACGGCGTCTAGATCATGCAAATGCATAAGATTCTTTAAGATCAATATAGTGGTCCCCTTATTGACATCTGATAGCATTAGCATGTAAGGCATTACTTATTTTGATAAGTAATAATGATAGATGCACAAATTATCTATATTAAATTGTGAAGTTGCTTGTTGAGAGAGGCGAGACTTCGGCCGGGAGAGAGTTGTCTAGCAGATTTTAGTGAGAAACTTTATCAATTCAAATTAAATGACGCCCACCATTTAATGTATAATTTAATTTAATTGTGTGGGTAATCTATTTTAGGTGAAACCTAACCATAATGTTCGGGTCGTGGGATTTTCAACTATTTTCCTCACTTGCCTTTTCTCAATGTTGAAGTAATTTCGCTTTACTTCAATAAGTTGTCAATCCTAGTCACATTATTTTCCTACAGAGCAATTGCTAAGTTACATTGTAAATTAAGTTATATCAAACCAAAATTAGTAACCGACCTTAAAAATAGACTAAGCCATGAAACACTAATGAAATCATGAGCGACGCAATTTAGATTTATTGTAAATCATCCATGATGTGACTCAGGATGACCTTACTTACTGTCATCATCTTTTATGCTGGGCTCAAATTTCTATTCCTAAACACCGTCTATAATTTGTTTTTACGTTTTTTGTATTAGAGAACGGAGAAAGGCAAGACATCTCCCGTTGTCCGTGCTAAAACCAGCCCGAAATTATGGAATGATTGGCAGAAGCCCCTACTCAAGGCCCGTGCCTGGAAATCACTTAGCCAATGGAGCTTCTTTCACCCCGTAAAATCCTGAAAACACCCCACCACTGGATAAAGCCTTGCACAATCAAAGTATTTCTACAAATATCCACTGTAATTACATAAATACCCTTCCCTCTTTCTTCGTCCTCAATAGAACTCCCCAGCCCCTAAAGGAGCCGCCGCAGTTACATCCATGCTTTAAGCATATCGATCGTGCCATACACGTCTGAAAGTTTTTGAAAAACAAATAGACCCTGGACGCATTAGAACGGGAAGATTGGCTTGGAGAAATTACATAGCCAATTTACATTATTAATTTTATTCAAAGAAATTGATAGTTGTATCTTCATGAAAGGGCGTAGAAGGAGACCTCCCCGTTTTCTTATTTTGTAATTTCGTAATTAACAAAATTGTTAATTGTTAATGAAGTGCGTTAAGAATTTTCGAGGTGTGCTAAAACTAGGTAGTAATATTTTATTTTGTTGGGGGTCATCATTATGAGGGAGTAATATTTTGCACTCACTTTTTATGCGATGGGATTCAATTTTTTAATTGATTTTATTGAAACTGCGGGCGAGAAATTTCACTCACCCTGTAACGCAGACAGTATTGACAATCATCAAAACAATGCTAACTCCAAAAAAATTAATAAAAAAATAAAACATCGAATAGAATGACACCTTATAATATTGGATAGTGACGATCGGTACATCGACTGGCGCTGAATAGAATGAGTCGCGTCGTGTATCACAATCTTAGTCCTTTAACACTTGCGTATAGCGATCAAGTTTTTTTTTTCACCATTTACATGTCAATGGCCAGTGGGAGATCGAAGCCAATGATTTTGAGTAGATTGGTCAACAAAGAATTTTGGATGCGACCGATGATGATCAACAATGGCCGTTGATAGTTCACAGTGGCTGATTTTTTATATTTTTTTTCAGCAATTTTAAATATTTTTTTAAATATTAGTTTAACAATTAAAGAATCCAAAAAAAAAAACGTGATTTGTCAATTTAAAAAAAAAAGAGGACATATAGAAAATTGGAGAATTTTATAAGTTAGTATTCAATTTCTCATTGTATTTTTCACTTTTTATTTAATTATTCTGTAATTATATATCCATTAACTTTTTACATAAACTGGTGTGAAATAATAATATTAATTGAATGAAAACACTAAAATAATAAAAATAACTAATGTGAATTGTGTGAATTTTCGTGTCTTCATCCAATCAATATATTTTATGCCATATTTATCACAGATAATTTGTGTCTCCAATATTATTAACAATTGTGGTATGAACAACAGTCAAGAACAATTAATATGTTTAGAACAATAGTAGTGAGACTTTAACCTTTGTTAACTTGTGTTTTAGAGAAAAAAAAAGGATGAATGAAAGTGAACTGAAAGATTGCGAGTTGTAAATGAGTTTTTTATTATTATTATTATTATTATATGAGATTACTATTTAAATTACAACTCATATTACATGAGACTATAACTGATATTTACAAATGAAATTATTACTGGGACTAGACATCAATTCTTTATGAAGTATTGTTCAGATTTTTAACTATTTCAAATATTCGAGGGATGTCTACTCTATTCACACTTGGATTCACTCACATTTGGGTAAGGAAAAAATCTGCTTTCATTAAATTATTAATTGAAAAAGAAATTACCCTCACAATGACGTTTGTGAAGCTTTGAACTGCTGCCCTCAGCCCCTATAGTCGTATGTGAGTTTAGATGAGATAAAATTCTAAACAGAAAATAAGCTTTCGTGTTTGATAATAAGTTGTTACGGATTCAAATTCATTTCAGCTACACTCTTCATCAATTACTTCCATTAGTTTACAAAATTACTGAGAAAGTGAAAAAGCCTTTTCTGTCACTAATCCCAGCAGATTGATGCTGACCAGAAACTTAAAAAGGGAGAAAAAAAAGTTAAAAAAATTAAACTTCACAAAAGATCTGAAGTATTCCAACTTTGCCTCACCATCACAGGAGATTAGGTAGAAACCAAACTAATTGAGCCTTTCATTTACAAAAGCAATCACCCAGAAGCTTCACAACAATTCAAGAGCAAAAGAACCAAACCCACAAGCAGAAGCTTTAAAACGGAACCTTCATTTATGTGTTGATTTTTTAAGTGAGAGAGAAAGAGAGAGAAAGAAAAGCAAGCAATTCATTACTTCAGTATTTCCATTTGAATAAAATAAATCAACCTCCACTCCACAGCCTAAAATGCATTTTCCCCATTTCAAGAAAAGCATCTTTTCCTATATTAGAAATATTGACCATTTTACCAAAAATAAAATTAAATAAACAAATTCAGATCGTGTATTTTTGAAAAACCAAAAGAGAGAGAGAGAGGAAATTAGTCAGGGCTCTTACAGGCACAGATTAATAAGGAGAACTGATCATCAACCAATTCATTTCCGTTGTTCTTCAAATTACTCTCTTCCAACCAAAGCCTGCTATCCAATCCACTTCTTGTCCTAAACATAAACACAGCAAATCCAGTATTTGCTTCCTTGAAAAACCAATCATGCACATCCCACATCATATCCACCAACAAACCGTCCAAAAATATTGTTTGGTTCCCTCTAAAGTTCCATCTCAATCGCTTCACTTGAAACATTCTCTTGTTATCAATGCATACGGATAGAACCGGATTCCTTGATCCATCTTCTTCACCGCTACAATTTATTAAAATATCATGCGCAGTCCCCGCATCACAAAACTGTACCTTAGATGAATACAAAGCCCCCCTGCCCGAAAATTGCTCACATCTTGAAACCAATGAGAATTTTGCAACTGGAAATCGTGATTTGAATCTCTTAACATTCTGTTCATCCTCCATGTCTCCAACGAATAGACTAAGTACAGAGTCAACCACAACAATTATGTAAAACTCGTGGCTTGGTTCAGGTCCGTTGTCAAACTGAGCGTTTGAAAGATCCCAGAAGACTTCAACCTTTGAGCTACAGGAGTGGAAAGCTTTGGAGCCTTTGCTATCTCGCAACTGATGAGAATTTACACGGAATTTGGATGGGGAGGCATAGGCAGAGACGTTGCCATCGACGCAGACATCGAGGGCGAAACCTTGGCCTATGAAATTATTGCACCAAGTGAGTGTTAGAAGGAGATGCTTCTGAGAAGAGAGCTTGGCTTTGTATGTACATGTAACTGAATTTGGGATTGAAGGGATCAAATTTGGAGAAAGATAAGGCTGTCTTGAAGGGCCTGAACAATACGAACCTGACACTTTAATGGCATGTTCACTGTAACAGGTTGCTATACTCCTCATTGTGATTCGTAGGATCAAACGACGATCAAAACAAACGTGATTTTAATTTTCTTTGATGTTAATGAAACTGAAGACAAATTGGTTAAAGATATATTACTCTAGCTTGCCCATCATGGAAGAAATTGGAAAGATTGGAGGGGTTACTTACTCATTGCTTGTAACAAATGATATTCAAGAGAATAGAAAGATTGAAGGTGACAAAAGATATATGGGGTACTGTTTTTTTTATTCTGAGTTTTCCCATGTGAAATGTCTTTTCTGATTTCTAGCAGTATCATAAATCATAATAGTAGGAGCAGATAACAATAACAACAAGAGCAAAAATGAAAACCTTTTCTAGGGCTGGGCCAGGTCACCCACACTAAATGCAAATTACATTAACCATTTTAAATTTTCATTTATGATGGAGAAGTCATAATTAAAGGTTGTGTCAGTTGATTTAGAATATTTAATTACATAGTAAAATTATCATAAACGGGAGTTGACCTGATCTGCACAAGCAATACCTATATATCTACATATATTAGAATTAAGTAATATTACAGTAATAGGGGTGATAAAGTGAGGTCATTGTAGAATTGAAGCCAAACGTGGAAGCAGACTTTGATGAAATCTAATTAGATGTACAAGTGGAGGTGACTTTAAATGCAATTGGATAACTTGGAGCTTGGCTGATGTTGATGATGATCAACTGATGAAAGTGATTGTTGGCCCCATTAATTTAATATCTTCCTCTCCAGATTCACCTACTGCAACCAAAGACAACCCTATTGAAAGGTTCCATATAACCTCCTCTCTGCCCGAAAAAATTAAACTAATGCTTCCAACATATTACACATGATAATATATATAAAACTATACACAAAATTTTCAGTTGGGAACGAGGAAGATGTACAGCCAAAATGAATACACTATTCATATTTGATGTTTAGCATTTTAGTTTAGGCACACAATTAATACTAATAAATAAATAAATAAATAAATCATACAGTTACACTGAAGGCGGCATAAATTTTCCAATTAATTATTTTTTGAAGAACTGAAATGGTGAATCTGAAGAGATGCCAGATGTAAGAATCTACATAGACAAATGTAACAAAATATGAAATGCATGAGCTGTGTTTGACGAAATGCATGGGAAATTTTAAGGTTGAGGGGTAGGAGTGAAGTCGGTTTGAATTAGTTGAGTGAATGACCAATTCAGCTTCATCCCGGGATCCACCTGACTGCACCTACTAAATTGTAATTATTGGTTTAAAAGGTTTGTAAATAATCTTTCAATTTTTTTATTATTATTATTTTTTTTGTCCACATATTTTGAAATTGTTGTTTTATTATTATTATTATTATTTTTTGGTTAAACCAAAAGATGTGCACAATAATGTGATGGGGACAGCGTAGATAGTTCATGCAAATTGATTCCGAGGCATGGCATAATAATTATGACTTTTGAAGCTAAAAGTGGAAACTTTATCTTTTACCGTTCAGAGAAACCCGTTTATAATTTCCCATCAACTATGGAAACGTTTTAATTATTTTACAGTGTGGAGGTCCTACTTATTGAAAACTCATTAGGTAGGGTTTCTGCTTTCTACTAGAAGCTGAAAAGCACGAAAAATAAAAAAAAAAACACTATGGAGTCACGGAAAAACTTTGACGTGGTGTTAAAATTCGTCATTCACAGCACGAGTTCGAGTTATCATCCTTTATATGAAAAAATGTGGAATAGGAGTAGATTTCTTGCTAATGTTATTAATAGGGAACTGTACATGTGGGAAGTAGGTTTTTGATATAGTCTTGGTCGATTAATTTATGGGTTGTACTATAAATGTATGCGTCTAGAGTCTTAGCAGACCATAAATTGTAAGACGTTTGTGACTTTTATAACCAGTTAATTTACAAATCCTTGAGATTAGTACATGAGAAATGCAATAATAATGACAATAAGAAGAAGAAGAAGAAGAAGAAGAAGAAGCAGAAGAAATGGAAATTTATTATACTCTATATATATATATTTTACACACCTGTAAAATTATTAAAAGAAACTTATCCCCAAAGATTATTAGATAGACCCGTGCAAATATCAAATACTCTATATATAATTATGATTTCTCCAATTCATATGCTGATGGGTTCATTTAAGAAAAGGTGAATGAGCAGTTATGCTTTTTTTTTTTTTCCATTTTCTTAAATCTCTTTATTATATATATTGTCAAAGTCTAATGTGAATAGAATTTAATCCTAAGACTTCTTGTATTTGTAAATTTCAAAAGATGTAGTAGTTGAATCATTTAGTTCCCACAAGAAGCAATTACGTACGTAACATCAACATATGCATTGCGTACTACAGTCCTGAGAAGGAACAGAAACCAACCAAGAATTATTCCTTACTTGTTATGATTTCTCAGAGGCTCCAAGCAATTAAGAATTCATTCTTTACATAACCATTAAGTTCGAGTATTGGATATTTGTTCTCATATACCTGTGTACAAGATTGTAAGTCCATTCGAATGGAAGTCAGACGTTGGTATTCCCTTAATATCAAAAGATATATGTATGAGTTTACAGGCTTTCAGGACAAAACGGAAGAAACAAGGCTGTATCATCAAATTCATAATCCAATGAGACTAATTTATAAGCTTTCGCAAGAGATGAACAATCTTTCGATCCCATCTGAGTTGCATTTGTTTCATTTCAGTATGGCTAAAATATCCGAAAACTCTTTTAGAACTATATTTATAGAAACGACTTTGAGTTTGCCTTGTTCTTGAGGTGTTTGTGCTCCTCCCTCATTCTAGTGAAAAAGCTCTATGTGCAACACCAACAACTGTACCCCAGTAACTACCGTGAATTGTTCACTTGTCCCACAACATTTGCACATTATTTCAATTTTAGCGGTCTTGTCTTTCCATCACCCAATGATTATGTTGACAAGTTTGAGTTCATCATTATAGAAGGTCAACAGCACAAGCGGATGCAATGAAAAGGAACCATCAGAGACTATGGCAGAAGGGAAATGTGTCTAAAGTTGTAGATAAATAAGTTTCCGGCAGAAGAAATGTATGTCTAAAGATTATGAAAATAAGAATGATGACTCTTGGATGGTTGCTTTGATTCACACATCAAAATCTGCGACTCCACACCTCTTGTACCACCCAAAGAGTTTTTTTTTTTTTCAGCAATTAAAATGCCCATAATTTAAAACATATTGAAGTTACAATAAGAACAAGATTTCTGATTTTTTCAGTTTTGTAATTCTCTACTTGTACATTAATAGGAAAAAAAGACACTAATCTAGGATGTGAGACAGGGAGAATACTCCAAAAAAATTTTAGGATCCACAATATAGACGTGTTTAATATAGTAGTTGGGTAGTAGTGTCTTTTATATTACAGCATTAAGGTATTTAACAAACACACTCATTACTATGGGACTTAGAAACTAAGTTAATTTTATCTCATATTTATATTAGGAAAATCCTAAGAAATCTTTTATTTTTTAAATTATTATTAAAAATTATATTTACTACACACTATCATTTTTTATTTTATAATCACGATTTCTTTCTACAACAACACAAAAGTTCAATTCCAAACAGAACATTAATTTGAATTATCAAATTTTCTTCTACACCACTCCTGTATTTTATGGAAATAAATCCCAAATGAATACACAGAGGTTGAACCAGAAAGTAACGTTGATGCAGTCCCCAATTCCAACTAGAAATCAAACTTCAGTTTATGTTAATCAGTGCAAATGCATGAAAACATAATAGATAATAGATTTGCTTCCTTAAGCAGGACACGCACAGATGGTTAAAAGAATCAACAAATTTTTGCAAGTTCATCACCATCGAATCAACAAAAAGAACTATCCACCATCCACACTCAAAGAGTGGGGGAAAAAGAAGACAGCAGAGTATAAATGAAATGAAACTGCAAGAACCATAAGAAGATTTTCTCAACTCAGTACTGTTCATATTTCCGGCAAAACTTTGTGAGAAGTACATAAAAAATGCTGGTAGTTATAATGTAGCAAGCAGAGCGAGAAGAACCACAGAACCAAAATCACTCTTCCGTCGCTTGATTTTCCTCTGCCCGTGCGTGCACCTTGACTTTCACCTTTGGAAGAGTGAGAGATTGATCTTGCGCAAGAACAGACGAGGCCTTGACCGGGTAAATGCCCTGCTCCAATTCAGTTGCTGCCTCTTTCTGCTCCTTAGCTCCCTTCCCATTCATCCTGCAAGAATTTTCCAGTTGAGTATCAAACAGTCATATGCAAATGAATAAATAAGTTGAGAAGATGACAAACCTCTGTTTATGGTGTCTCTCCTCCCTGTCTGTTCTGATTTTATCTATCCTCTTGATGACCTTTAGAGTGTTTTTTGCAAGATTTGTCTTTTTCGCTTCCTCTCAAACTCAATGGTCGAGTTCTTGAGACAAGGAAAAAGTAGAATAAAGATACAGAGTCAGCACCCAATCTTTCACTACTCATTCAAGAAGCAGTAGTCATGCAAGTACAATTGTTGCTAAACTAGGAAATGCAAACGTACCTCACTTGTATCGTATCCTTTTCATGCAACCGCCTATAGGCCTTGGTCCATTTCATTCATTAAGAGGATTCCTCTTCCTCTCAAAGTTCTTGTGGCGTTTGGATCTGCAAAATCGAAAAATCTACAAAAAGATCAGTCATCAGAAGCACCGACAACGATGAAAAACATAACATTCAACGAGAGCTGTTAAGATAGGACAAGATAATCCGATGCCTTTGTACCCATAACCCAGCTTCACCATGACAAATATTTTGTGAACACTGCGTCGTCTTTTGTCTATATGTTGACATATCAGGGCTCCGTTTGGTATTATTGTGGTGCTGTGGCTTCGTGAAACTAAAGCCCTAGCTGAGAAGTAGAGTTGATAATGTTTGGTAGATATGATAATTTTGACAAAAAATAATAAGGTCATATAAATTATTCATCAAACTATCGTTTACAAGTGTTTATCAAACACTTTAACACTTTATAAGTGTTTATCAAACACTTTAACACTTTATAAGTATTTATCAAACACTTTATAATACTTTATAAGTGTTTATCAAACACTTTAACACTGTAACAGAAAAATCACAGCTGCTGTACAGCAATACGAAACAGAGCGTACATTTCCAAATGTAACTGTTGGGTTGATGTTTCTACGGTAGCGCGCGGATGAACCAGACAAAATTTGAACTCAATATCACTATCAAAAAGAAATGATAATTGCTGCACCTAAAGTCAATATAATCTAATACATTTAGAAGCGGAAAAAAGAAATAATAAAACTGTAGACCGTGCCCAGGGTAAATGGTGAAGGAACACAACCGACACTTCTCCAAACTCATCTTGTCTCTATAAAAAATCATATAATAAACGAGTCAAGTTAATTTTAACTTTTTTAAATACCAATTTAATATGTTTTATGTATTTAAAAAAATTGTATCATTACCTACTCTAATAAATTATAGTAAAAAAAAAAAAACTGAATAATTTTTAAATACGATATATATATATAACATAATTATATTCGATAAACAAAAAAAGTAAGCACCATATAAGTAATCAAATACTTATTAATCATACACGAATTGATTTGTGCGTTAGAACTAAAAATCTAGACGCGCACAATTAGGTAACAAGTGACATAAATATAACCTATTAACATTTTTAATATTTTAAGTTAATCTAAACAAACTAAATGAATTGTGTCACAAATTTCCAATCCTTAAATTTTATCCCAATTGAATTTGTTATAAGTCAAGGGTCGAGCAACCAAAAATATTTATAAAAGATACATCACTACTTGAAGTATTTTGACTTTGTGTCGCTACCATAAACTTTGAGATTAATTTGCTGTACATCATGCACACAAAGTAGCCACTTAGAGATAGTCCATTGTTCATTTCATTATTCAATAAAATATCTAAACCCAAACCCACTAAACTGCCACTGGTGTTACACCCGTACCACGAACAAAAGTCCTCCGTTCCCCTTTTGGAATTACAAGCTATAACAAATAATAATAAAAGAAAAAATCTCATCGCAATTGAATCATCTTGACCTCGGCCCCATCTCAACCCAAACAGAAAAACAATCTTAAAATATTTAAAAAAAAAATTGAAAACCCAATTTGGCTTTGGCCTCACCAGACAAGACCCCACCCAAAGAGTTAGTGACAATCCTCAAACAAATCTTAGTCAAATCTCAGCAGCCAAAGTACGTCATGCCTTACGTCATTACAGCATTAATTAAAAATATATATATATTGTAATTAAATAATACTAACAATAACAAAGGATCTATCTATCTAGGAGTGTTACACATCTCGATGGACCTAAAACTAGCCGACCCGAGATTTTTATACGGACCGGGTGAGACCCCATCTTCGGCTTCCAAGATCTGATTAGCTCTTCTCCTTGTCCAAATCTTGTAACCCCCAAACAAGATTGCACCAATCAAGATAAGCAGGCCCCCACCTAAAATCCCAATCCCGGCACCAATACCCGTATTCAACTTTCTCTTCCCTGCATCCTCCCGCAGCTTAAAATACCCCACTTTACTTTCATCACCTGTGCCCAACAGCGTTTGGATCGGGTAATCTAACATGTAACAAAACCCGGATGCGTTGTTATACAAAGCACCCCAGCAACTACAGTTCTCCTGACACAAGTCCTCACATTGCTCCAAATACGACGTCATTTCATACCGAATTAACTCCTTAAACGGCAACTCAACCCCCTTTCTCCGCAATACCCGGAATTGGGATTTACCCTCATCACAGAAGTCACCCGAAGTTGAAGCAAAACACTCACCGGAGGAGGAATGATCCGTCCGGTTATCAAGACAAGAGCAGCCGGACTGTTTGCACAAACTGTACGAACCGCAGGGACTAGGCAACTGACACGTGTCAGAAATTGCTTGGTAATTTAAAACCCAATTGGTGCCATCCCAGTAATACCCTTTAAGATTCCCGTCCTGTTCCAACCGGAGCATAAGAAGCCCACTTGAGTTCCTATGAAAATTGCTGAAGGCTTCCACGTCTACAGGGACGTTATTGCCAACTTGGTACGTACCCAGAAACCCGTCTGAGTCGACTCGAATGTAAATCGGACCTTTGCCTTCTACAATATCTGCTTTGGCTTCCAGTGCTTTGTGCCTCCAATATATTTGCTCTGACTTATCGTTGAACTTTGCGTACAAACCGATGAAGTTGCTGCCTAAGCGCATCGAATAAAGTCCATTTGATGAAACAAGAGACATGGTACTTGTGAAATTTTGGTTTTCGACGAGGGTATTTGTGGGAAAGTCAAAACTTTGCCAGACAACGGAGAGAGTTTCGTCGAGTTTCTGTATTTGCAAATTCGAGGTGTTGAGAATCACAACCCTGTGACCTTCTGCCCTAGTAGCAGACCAAAACACTCTCGAGTGTGGGCCTGATATTACAAGACTGCCATTGAAGGAGAACTCAATGCGGTCCGACCAGGGAGCCAACTGAGTTGAGTTGGCGAGCCAGAGTGGTTTAGAGGAGGGCAAATGGATGACTGCGAGCGCGAGCTGCTTTGAGTTGACTCGGAGAAACCCTAGTGAGAAAGTGTCAGTTGTGTCGTTGAGAAGAGACTGAAACGACGAGACTGAAGGGTTTGGCGTTGCTTTGAAACCTTGGAGAAGCTCTTGGGTTGAGGTGGCGGCGGCGGCGGCGTCAGTTCTTGAACAGAGATAATTTATAGAGACGAAGAAGAAGATCAGGAACTGAGTTGCATGTGGACGAGTCACCGAGTTGGCCAATTTTTTCATATTGGAAAAGAGAGATATTGAGGATTGAGAGAAGTTTAAAACTTGCCACATGAAAATGTAAAGATCTAGCTAAGGTTTTATGATCGAAAAACGACTTTTATCATTTGTCGTAAGACATTGTGTTTGTGGACTAGAAGATAATGATATTTAATTTGATATGGAAGATCTCATCATGCATTATATAATATAAACGAGAATATTATAATTAAGTTTCGAGATTTATAGTATTAACATGTTGGTAAGTAAATTAAGTTGATGAGGTGGGTCACTTCACTAATATTTCAAATTGTTTTCTTTTTTTTTTTTTCTTTTAATATTGTTATATTTGTTATACTGAATGTCTGGAGGTTGACTCTACTCACATTTCCTGAAGGAAAGATTATCTTTACTAAATTATTTATTAATTGAGAAAGGACTGAAATTAACCCTATAATAATTTTTATGTAGACTCGAACCCTCGCTCCAAAGACTCATTGATTCAAATTGTTTTCTAAGTTAAAGGAAGAAGTGTCATTTGTCCAATGATTTTTATTTTATTTTATTTTATTTATTTATTTATACTACTTAATAGAAATCCAAAACAAATTTTGATAAACCTAGAAAAATTCGAAAGCTACAAATAGAATCTTTGATGAATGAAATTAAGAACCCCTTATTATTTCGACACCCAAAAGAAATGTTAAAAATTCATTTTCGCTAATGTTATAACTTAATATTTATCTCACTGTGATTTATACTCATTGTGGGTGGACTTTAATCCAAATTTTAATGGTTCAAATGCGATGTGAGGGACATTCGTCTTCAAAAAAGTGAATTTAGAGCCAAACCTTAATTGGAATGTAATATTAACCCAAAATGAATGAACTTCGTGCCAAATCTTAATGATTAGAATATGATTTGAACTTAACGCGGCCAAGGTCGGTCTAAATCTTCCACTAGTGCCAGCTTTATCAAAAGATCAAAAAAAGCAAAAGGACAAAAAATTGTAACAATCAAATGCTTTTTGACAAAAAAAGTCATTTAACCCTTTGCTTCTGTACAGCACTTGTGAATTTACAAATTGGTAGGTCTCCAACCGGCGGCGATTTATCTGAAACAAACACTTAGAAGCATAATCAAATGCCTTTTTTAACAATAAAAAATATTAAATCTTTTCTTACAAATGACATTGAGTGAATTTACGAGTAGTTTTAAATTCTATGGATATAGCAATGCTTGTTGGGGTTAGGCGAGCTAGCTTTAATTTGCTTATAAATGAAGAAGAAAATGGGTAGAAACATATAAGCAATGCAACATGGTCATTCAACAGCCACAAATGCACAAGTCAAAGCCAATCCATCTACATTAATATCAAAAGACAAATGCCCAACTACCCATTGAGCAGTTTAATTCCTGCAAAACTTGGGCACTGTTTTTCAAACTCAGTGTAGATTTACTTGAAGAGAATCGCTCAAGCTGAACAAATTAATTAATTGCATCACAAAACTGTGCATTGAAGTTAAGAGTTGACTATTTCAAGTGGGATTGAGACAACTTGCCGCTTTCCACTTATGGAAATCGATCGATCTGCGTGTTCGTTGACTTTAAAATTTGGACCAAACAACCAACTAAGAACGTACTATAAATTATTAATATTTATTCATCTTCTTCTTTCAATATTAACACAAAGCGGACTTCAAACATCTGAGGAGTAATATAATAACCCTAATTCAAGCCTTGTACCTCTGATTATGAATGTACGCATGCAGTAATTTTGGGAAAAAAAAAAGGAAATTATATATTGAGGCACCAATTTTATTTTATTTATTAAAAAAAAAAATATTTGACCCTTGCTCGTGTAGTCATTTGATTCTTTCTTTGTTCTCTCGTGAACGTGCGGGCACATCGGTTAAAGTTTTAAGCAATAAACAGAAGCATTGAAAACAAAATGATAGACAGCCACCAAACAGCGTTACATATCTCAAACAATCGTGAGCTATCTTAAATTGGATCTCTGAAATCAATTGATTATTCTTTTAATTTGTTCCATAATGTTGTCAACTACAACCAAATCCCTATTTGAATAATCTTATAGAAACATAATCAAGATGGTTGAGGGTTCGCCATAAAAGAAGACAAAATTATCAGAGTTCTCTATTGATGCCATGAGAAAAAACAGGAACAAAATAATTTTAAAATCCTGGCTGAGAGAAGCTTCCGAACGGGCAGAGTGCAGACGACAGCGTCGGTTTAATTTGTATAATGAAAATTGAAAAAGAGCGTACAAAATTTATGAACGTCACGTGAACACGTGCAACTTGTCAATTTCCTCCTGTCACTCTTTGTTCTAGAATCTAGATATTTTCGGTTAACAGAGTTTTTGATTCCGTATGGAACTTCAGAAGATGCAGAGAGCTTGTGAGGTTTGTATTATTATTATTTATTATGTTTATTATAATTAATTATTGACTGAAATGGCGGAGTCTGTGGGCCGTTTGACCATGCAAGGAATGGATTCTCACTTGCAGCCCTTGATGGCACTATTTATTATTTTTATGTTATCTAGAAGCAGTTTTTCATTTTTTTAAAAATTTTTTTCCAGGTTTTCTGCGAAGCATTGACCTCAAGCTTAGCCAATTTAACTGGGTAATCAGGTGATGTATTTTGAGCTGAATAATAGTTTTAAAACATCGGAAGTCAAACTTGTATTTGGTTTTGGTTAATACTACACATTGCATATGCAAATTGTCTAAATAATAGATCAGATTGTAAAAACAAAACTAACATGTCTACAACAAATTATACAATTCCTACCTTATATTTAATTAGACTTTAGCTGTGTCGTTCTTGTTGATAAATGGGCCAGGCCCAATAGTTTCCTGCATTCTCCCTGGCTGCAATTGAGGCCAATCTTCATAACTGAAGCCGAGCAATCCAGATGACAAAATTATACAAATCAACATCAAGTAGTTAATTGAAAATGAATCCGCATACATGAAATACTTTATTGAAACATTTCACGTGATCAAAGCAATTCTTTCTCCCTTTTTCTTGATTCCGTTTTCCATCTTCCACTGAATCAATTCCAAACCTAAAAAACACGATAGATTGTTAAATGTTGGTGTCATTTCGTACTTGCCACTAATTTTTAAAGATCAAAATCTATTTCCAAGATATGTTTTTTGAAATCTATTTTGGCTTGTAGCTTCCCTGCCATTTGATGACAAATTAAAACGACAAATCGACCATGCCCCATTACAGGGATTGCCTGATTGCCATTCAACCTTTTTGCAATTTGAATGTTCTGCGCTTGCACAAAACAGTTAAATCCAAAAATACTGTTGAGAGTGGGATTTGAACCCACGCCCTTTCGGACCAGAACCTTAATCTGGCGCCTTAGACCAACTCGGCCATCTCAACGCTTTATTCACACAATTTTATATTACTAATAAAATAAAAAACTTTGAAGTATTCAACGTGATTTTAATGGGACGAATCACATCTATCTTAAGTGGCCTTGAACTGGTAACGTGAAACTCATGCATGTGTAAGGCGTGGGCACATTACACCTTACACATGCGGTGGATATTGATTTTCTCTCGCCTTTTTTGAACTAACCAACCCAAATAAAAATAGGACACATGTACAATACATAAATTCAGTCAAAACCTCCACCATTGGTCCATAAAATCCTTCAGAATCGGTTCGTTCTTGCAAGCCGTGTGTGATGATCTCATCGAAAACGCACTAGCAAATTTTGATTTTACGTGTGAATGAAATAATACGATGAAAAGACATAAAAAGAGTCTTAAACAATTAATTCAATCATTCCCACTTGTTTTAAATGTAATTAGTGCACTTATTCCTAACCTTGTTCAGTCATTTAGATTTTAGACGCTTGTCACTGTGAAATCTTGTTACAACACCATCCAAGTCATGTAAAAAGAGCACATTTTTCCCCGGTGGCGTTTAAAAACTATACTGAGAGGTCTTCGAAACTGGCTGTTATGAGTAAAATAATAAAGAAATGTATAGCAAGTCGACATCCATTATTGGGTAATAGGATTCAATAATTGAGATCAAGCTTTTGACACAGTAAATTCCTAAGTGGAACAAAATGTACCATGTGGGTCATATTTCATATTTATCAGTGCAAAATAATCTACCTACTACGTCCACTTACTTAACTTTTGATTAAAATTAGATCATTATTGAGATTAGATGTCTGGATATATAACGAGTTTCAAACTTTCAATGTTCACGTGTAGAATTGTTTCATACGTCAAAAGCTACGTACCCTCTTACATGCATTTTGATGTTGCCATATATTATGATATATACCTTGGAAAAGAAAAAGAAAAAAAGGTTGCTCTGTCTTACATAATTTCATGCATGCATGACGCATGATCAATTACATAATTTGATGCATGCACGACTCATGATCAATGGATGATAATGGCGAGTACGTAATTTTATTCACTGGGAGGTACTCATTTTTTCTTTTTCTTAATATCTTGTCAAAAGAGTTGCTACCAAATATCAATGTCAAGGCCACATTTTAAATGAGTGAGTGGATTTTTTTTCTTTTTTACATGTATGCACTTCTGGCTAAGGCTAACATTATCTGATTTCTCCTATATCCGTCCTAATCGTCGAAATTGAATTCTTAAGCTTGTCTGGTCCCTTTGCTTATAGAATTTGACTAACCAGACAATTATGCCAATACCATAATATCACGTATTCAATATTAGTTCCAAAATTTTATTTCAAATGATGTGATACTTATAATAGTAAATTACAGAATAATAATTAATAAAAAGATATTTGACTTTTAAAATTCTATCTCAACGGATGGTCGGCCTCTTGCGATTTCAGAAATGAATTATTATATCCCCACCATTTTAGAAAAATGAAAGTCCATACCCCCTTCTGTTTGTGTAAATCTATTGAAGAAATTGACTACTAAATATATTCATTTTTAAATCAATAGGTTCTATTTTTAAATCAGTGAAGGTCTGAGCGTCATTTTTCCATGTTGATATAATACACTTTGGAAGATTCAACATTATTTATAATTCCGTTCAATTATAACTACATGATTCACTTCATTTCTTTTCAAGGAAAAAATTCAAACGGGGGATTTTCGCTCTGCTCCTACTATTTAAAATTTTAATTCTCTACAGCTTTTATAATACCTTTTATTGAGGTAAAACAACCAATACTTTTTCTTTTATATATGTTCCGATTTCAAGGGAACAAAGAAATATTACGAAAACTGTAAATGAGTAAGTGGTGAAAGAAATCTTTTTTTTTTTTTAATATGGTTCATAATTGAAACATAAAGCTGAGATCTCATTCTCGCCTTGTCTCGTCGAAGAAGTTACGCATGGATAGGGGAGTACTCTTTAACAACTAGGAAAAATGTCAAAGTGATTTTGACATATCGAAGAGCGTCAAAGCATTCACATTAAAAATATAGCAATAGAAAATTGAGCAAAATGAGACGCACACACACAACACATATGCGTGAAAAAGGGATTGAATCAATGGGTAACAGCTGTCGGCAAGAAGCAGTCCACATGTTGACTTGTTGACGCTTGTAAAAACGACCGTCCGCGACACGATGCTGATATCAAAGCATCGCGACCTGCTGTTACACTTTTTCTCCACGGAATTTCCTGAAATTATTAAACTAATGGGTGCTGGCTGACGCCTGATGATATCTGATTATCCATCCCCCCTCATGTTCTTTTTTTTTTTTTTTTTTTTTTTTTTGCCCCTTTGAAATTTCGAAAAGGAGATTTTAATTGACTAATTTTATAAAAAAAAAATTTATATTTTTAAATTTATTAAAAATAATGTGAATGTTTCATAATTAACTTTTTAAAATGAGTGTGTTAGACGTAAATTATCGGATTATCAGCAGTTCAGCCCCTCATCTAATTGAAGGCTAAAGCTTCTTTATCTCATCGAAGGCAAAATTAAAGCGTGAAGGGATTTCTTTCTTTTGATTTTGCTTTGTTTTGCTCACGCCTCGCTTTGTCCCAACATTGACCATGACAAGCGATGGACACTCATAATTACTTGCTCATGATTCATGATATGTGGATAATATCGTTTACACTCCATATATTTTGGCCGAAATAATATTAAATTTCAAACATTGTAAAATTCATCTCTTAAACCCTTACATAATTACATTACATGAGGCCAAACCAATTCAATCGTTTATTCCCAAACAAAAACTAAACTAATGATTTGTTTACTCGTGAGAATTGGAGAATCAAAACTCGAAATAGGGATGATTAATGATGTTTATTTGTTAAAATAGAAGGGGAATGAGAATGAAACACGGGAAGCCCACCTGTTTTTCGGATTAAGGAATGAAAACTTAATTATGAGTTGAGAACAAATTCTTATCCCTTGAATTTACTATTTTACCCTACTTAAATTTCGTAATTTTAATTTTATCCTTAATTAGAATATTATTACATTATTGTTATTATTCTTATTCATCTAATTGTTGCTATTGTTAATAATAATAATAATCATCATCATCATCATCATCATTATTATTATTATTTACTTATCAAATCTTTTTTGTATTTTTTTTTATTATTTAACTTAAAGGCCACCCAACCCCTTCCCCAACCATGTGAGCAAAGTTTAAACACTAAACATCTTATTTTCACACAATAAATTTTACCATCTCAACTAATTAGAGATTTAATCAATGAACTAGATAACACTCACAAAAATAGAAATTCAACCATAAGAACTATATGGTACCCACGTCAGTAGGGTTCTGGCTTACAAAATCTAGCTAGTAGTCTACTACAACAATAATTTGGAGGCATATATAACGATTTTCAGAACAAGAGAGACAGATTTGTATTTAGATGAAACGTGAAGAACTTGGATGAAAATTCTCGATCATTAGTTCATAAAACAAAACGAAAACTGTGCACTGATTCACTCTTATCATCACACAATACGATAAGTAGTTAGTGGAGAGCACGAGAGGAGAGATTTGAAAGTTGGTGGGGTCCAACTGGAACACCAAGTCCAAGAAAGAACCAAAGTTGAACTTGTAACTGCCGTTATAGGAGTCCACACTGACTACACATGAGACTTTAGGGCAGCAGCAGCCCCTTTGGCCTTCGGCTTTTGCGCACTTTCGTTTCATGCCTATTTATACCACCCCCCCCACCACTCCACCATCTTCCAGTTAATACACAACAAAACGACTCAACCAAAAGCAGCATGAAGAAGCAGAGCGTCCATGTCTTCCTCAACTCTCTCCTCTTTGCTCTTCTTCTTTTGTCCTATTCAAAGTCGATTTCTGCACGTCCCTTAGCACAAAACCAAGGTGGCTGATTATTCCTGGTTGATGATGTATTTTGGATTTGTTTTGCTTCTTGTTTGTTAGAAGATAAGTTCGATAATTTTGATCAGCTGAAATTCATTAAATTTATAGGTGAAATGGTGGTGAAGGCTGATGGGATTACTCATATAAGCACTTTCAAAGGGGTTAAACAAGATCTTGTGAATGTAAGATTTGTGTAAACCACATATACGTTCTTCGAAAATTCTGCTGTGTCTCCCTCTTGCTCTCTCTCTCTGTTTGTTTTTTTTTTAAATTTTCTATTATTGTTATTTATATGGTATTTGGGTAAATTTGTTTTGTGCAGCTGATGGGGTCAGAGGAGTGTGGTGAGAATGATGAGGAATGCCTGAAGAGGAGGATGATAGCAGAGGCTCACTTGGATTATATTTACACCCAGCACCATAAGCCTTAGGCCTTACGAGGTAATCCAGCAGCGCAACGAAATAATAATACCATGTTATGCTCAACTTCTTCTATAGTAGTAACAGAAGAATGGCCAAATCATATGTGAGGTGGGTTGAATAAATACAGGTGTTGTCTGTTTACGTAATTGTAAATAACCATTACATAATTGACTACGGTGTTATTCACACGAGTGTGATGGCAATTATCTTTATACAAATAATTTCTTCCGCGAATGGAAAACTCATCCGATAAATATTTTCTGAGATTGAGATTGTTTTATGAGGGAAGAGTAACTGAAGGACTTTCTGGAAGTCAATAAATAATATATTCAAACACACATTGGATTGAATGACCCTATAGTCTGGCGTACTACGTACTGGAGTTGTATAAATCCTCAAAGCTTCAATAAAATTACAGAAGCTTGCCATTTTTTTAGTCTACATCATTGTTAGAGTTGATGACCAAGTAATATACTGTACAAGCAAAACATTGACAAATATGCAAGAGAACATCAAGAATGCTAGATTTTGTATTTGGTGGAACAAAGATGCTTGCATATAAGTTGCTTAGAGTTCATCCATGCGCAAAATGAGAAACAAGAAAATCTGAAAATGTTTACTCTCAAGTTGCACAGGTAAAATAACATAATCCACTGTAGTGTTCAATATACTGTAAACCAGGAAACAATGCTCCGCTAACCAAGCCAAGTCCACACAACCAAACTGGAACATAAAGAAATAAATAAAGATGCGGATTACATTATATTTTACATCATATTTTAAGATACACGGGTCTCCCATCCGCAACTCTTGAAGCAAAGCTGAATGGATGTGGATCAGAGTGCTTTTCCTCTTACGGCTAACTAACCTTAAATGGTGGGATGAAGTGCAACCCCGCTTTGGCAAAGTCAAAAACAAATTAATAAAAACACCACATCAACCAAAATAGAGAACAAATTTGAGGAGCAAAATATTTGCCATTGCCATTGATATGTAATTTCATCAAACTATGAATTAAGGAAAAAGAAAAAGCGGAAAAACTAGTAGATGCTCTTGGCACCATTTCGGGCATAACAAAATTAGCATGAAAGGACCATGAACGTTTAAGTTATGTAAAGTAAACCTGAAAGCTTCAGCAATGGCACTTCCACAATCTCTCTCACCTTGGTATATTATGCGTCCTTTTCCTACCAAGAAGTTAAATGTGTCATCAGATGATGATAAAAAGAAAGAACTAAAAAGAAAAAAAAAATACTAAATTTTGTCAGCTGAACATTTGACACACTAAATGATAGGACGTATCCTTAAACAAATGCATACATGCACGGGACATATTGGAGGTTATTCTTAAAATTCAAGATCTTACCACTTTAACTTTAGTGGTCACCCTCAAGTCATGAACTGAATTCTCTGATATACAATTTCCATGAACAATTGGACCCTTGGCAGAACTTTCATTTGTAGTTCCGACCTCACCATCCCGTGATGGAATCATCATGTATACTGCTGCCTTGAACATCCATTCACCCTTTGCCAGACTGTAAAAGTCTTCAAATAGCTCACCACACATAACACATGCACATTGATTATCATCTGCAGGCACCATTGGCTCACCTTCCTCTATCGTCTTTCTAGAATCTTCCAAGGAACTGATGGACTCAAGTCCCAGTGGAAGACCTGCCTTTCCAGCAACCCAGTCATCTGAGTTGGCATACCATCTCCTTGAGACCTTATCTACATCACCCAGGCCTGGCTTCCTTAAAGCATGCCATTCTAAATGTCTATCAAGCCGTTCTTGGAGTTTAAGGTGAAGGCCACATATACTGCACATATGTGGAAAGTCATCAAACAGTCTATTAATCACAGATTCATGGAATTCTCGAATTATATCCGGCTTGAACTTCAATCCTATGAGATTCTGTATTTCCATTGTTGTGGATTCAGATAAGGCAAGAGAACTTTCACCAGCAGGTTCTGGTAAAGAAATCTCATCCACAGTGGATGATGGCGGAATGGGTGACAAATTTGGAACAGAAGATACTGTTGCGGGACTACTCGAAGAAATGCCAGGGCTCTCATTCTGCATCTGACAGGTTATCTGCGGCGTGGTGTGAGATGATGACTCAGTCTTTGATGCAGATATCAGACCCTTTGCAACTAAGGTGCTCAATAGGTTTGAAATTGGGTTGGAAGTCTTACTTTCAACACTGGAAGTTTCTGGTGAAGTACTACTAGCAAGAGATGATGGCGGTGGACCGGGTGGCAAAGGAGGTTGTTCTACCTTTCTGTGAGAACTAGTCATTGTTGCTGGTGGGTCTTCCTGGGAAGAATCTGCCAAAGATCCTGACCCAACCCTGGGACCTGAAGAAGTTAACAGGGAAGGGGGAGGACCACTCGGTAGAGGTGGCTGAATATCTGACTGTAATTGAATTTGCCCCACTTCCTGCAAAGCCTGATTAGCTAGGCCATCAGCGATTGTACTATTAAGAATACCACTCTTCAAGACAGTGGCCAACAAACTACTTGTGCCCGATTTTCCCAAACCTTCTGCATCAAGAGGATTCGAATGGTCAGATACAGCTTCCCTAGGAGAGGGTGTCCCAAAATTAGAACCTTGAGGGAGAAGAGGCTTTTGAGACTGGCAGTTTAGCTGAAATGAAGTCATTGCAGGGGATGAACCCTTCAAGTCTTGGGGATGAACTTTTTGCAAGTTACCAAGCTGGCTACTGGGATGCAGGATAGACGGCGAGTCTTTAGTAGAGTGTCCATGAGGACCACTGTTTACAAGTCCAGGGAATGAAGATGTTTTTAGATCAGGACGGGACAGAGGCTGAGCATGTGGATAGTCCTGGTCTGTACAATTTTGCAACTTTTGATGGGGATGATGTGCTGGAACTGAAGGTGATGGAGAATGATGGTGCATGGATGAGTGCCCAGATGGTGATCCAGCTCGCACAGACTGAAACCTCTGTTTTGCTAAGGATCCAGTAGACCCTGATGCGGAACTTGCCAAAGTCCCAAAACCTGAGGTCCCAATATGGGATGATCCTACTGGCGGATGACAGCCCGTCCTGGCCAGAGAAGAACTCGAACTCACAGGAAGCCCACCAAGTGTGACAGGAATCAGCCCATCCGTCTCTTTCACTTGCCAGGATGACGACATCTGGTGTCTGTAAGCAGCTTGGTTTTTCTGTTCAGTGGAAAGTGAATCAGAGGACGTTTCTCTATCGAAACTTGAGCTAACATCATGTATGCCTTGTGGCTTTCGGAGGCGATTGTCCAATTCCTGCAGTGAATAGTGTAGATCAGCAAACTAGAAAAACAAGTTATAACTTGTGTAATAAATGGCTCAGAGCAGGGCATCATTTCAAAGAGCATGCAAAGAAATTAGACAATTAGTGAACCTTATACATTCTTTTTCCCCTCAACCAAATTAAATAGACTTATGTAAGCCCCAGCGCACAGAATGAAATAGCTTTCAAGGTAGATATCATACCAACATATTGACACATAACACTGAAGATTTGTGATATAAAAATTCTTAGATAAATTGAAGTTATTGAAAGATGAGGGCATTACATCAATCCCAAATTATAACATACACAACCCACTGCATGGTGATTGTATGTCTAATACTATAAGCAAGTAGCAGAGACCAAACAGGGCAACCACAGAAGGCAATCACAGAAAGGCACTTCAAATATTATCATCCGCCTCCAATATGTATCTTTGAATTATTTTTATTCACCATTGAATTGATATTTAAATTAAAGGAATCAGTTCGCGAGTTAGAAAAGTTATTCCAAAGTCCTAGTAATCAGAATTACCAATTTCTCAGGACCATCCAGAGCCCAATGATCTTTCCTTGAATTCTTAGAAATATTGGCTGCAACATGATCTGATGATCTAGAGTGCATATCCCACATGAACTCTTCTTCTTCAGAATTTTTCCAGCTAGACAAGCTGCTGCTGCTACTTCTTGGAATGCTCTGAGCTTGCTGTAGATGCACAGCAGCATTTGCAGATTTGGATGCTGAGTAATTTGGAACTCCCTGCTTCATATTAACACCATTCCTTTGGCCAGCTATTGTCTCTGAGATATTGCCACCACTTCCGTACCAAGATTTCTCATATCCTTGATCACTAACCCTTCCAGTGGTTCTTCCACTTCCCAAGCCAGAATTTCGAGAAAGGTCAGAACCATAATCGTAGTCACCATATGCTCCACCAATATTTTTCTCATGAATAGGCTCACTTAGTCCATCCCTGTGAGAATGCTGAACACTCCAACAAGTTAACCATATAATGGAGGCAGGAAAATGGAAACGATAGCACATTGAAAAGAGAAAAAGAAACATCAAGTGCTAAGTTCACCTGCATTTTGACAGGAGGATCCACCCATGGCCTGCTAGCATTCATACTAGAAGCTCTATCTGGCCTGTCAGCATCTACGGTTGGGCCAGCCATGGCCCCGTTCATGTCATTAACCAATCCTTTTGCCTACGGAAATGAAAAAGGGAAAAGATTCCGTAAAATATAGTAATACACATCAACAGGAGATAATAGTATCCATCAGTTAGGAAAATTCACCCTTCTATGTGGTTGGCACACGATCACGGATCAAAACTTTAACAGCTGTCTAGAAATTCACAATAAGTGATCCACCTGAACTAAGGGATGAAAACAACACATTTTTAAAACCTTTTTTTTTTTTAATTTTAAATCTGACTAGAAGTTATGACATGTGAACCCAGCAAATCAATTTTATCACTATTTATACAATTGATTCATAGTGACCATCAACAACCTTTTGTTTTTTCATAGTTTATGAAACTTTAAGAGCAGATACATGACTGCATGGATATGCCCAGAACAAGAGGATTACACTTAAAAATTCAAAACATTACACGAATCCACATGTAAAATAATTGATTTTTCAGTTCCACTTACCCTACTTGTCTGCTGAAGGCGCTGCCTTTCCAGATACTTGGGATTTACATGGATGCTATGCGGCGGGCGCTGTGACTGTGAATCATTTCTGGACGTTGTAGCTCCTGAAGATGAACCATTGACCACAGAAGTGAAGCCAAGTTCTTTCTCAATGATTTGAAGAGTCATAGGAGGAAAAACTCCTTTCCAGGTTCCAAAAAGATGTCGCATGCTTGAACGGACAGCAGCATCAACCTGCCTATAAGCCTTGCAGAACACCTAGAAATGCAGACATACGAATTGGCAACTACCAACAAATAGAAAAGGGGTTTCAAGTAGCAAAATAGCAAATAAACATATGATTGACACATTTTAACGTGACAAAATCCAGTAAAAGGTGCCTCTCGGTCAGTGGTGAAATAAAAATGACCAATACGATGACTTTCCTGATAAGCAAGCAATTTTCATTGATAAAAACCAAATCGACGTTTATAACACAGTTCTTTGAAGACTATTCTAATTAACATAACTTTTAAATGAAGCAAGTCATTAATGAGGGAGGTACGTCTGATAACTGGAGGATGATACAGAAATATAAGTCTAACCTCAGGTAGTCTGGCAGCAAAATATTTTATGTAATCGCTTGCGATATTCTTTACAATACTGTCTAAGAGATAGAGTGATGGCAGCTTTTGATCGCTGGGAACCTGCAAGTCAATTTTAATGATTAGATTTGATATGCCACAGTCTACTTTCTTCAAAACAAATAAGTAACTGGCAAAACTAAGGTTTTACAAAACCACAATGTCAGAATTCCCAAATTGGAGGAAAATAAAATTATAGAAAGTTATTCACTCTACAAAAAACTAACAAAAAGCAATGCTATTCAAAAAATGATTAAGCAGAACCATAGTATTAGTAGACATTTGATGTTTCAGACTTGTGAAATTAAGCATAAACAAATAAAAGTTTCATCAATAATAGGACGACAGATTTGCACTGCTTATGACATGTTGATGAAATACTATCAAAACAGGCAATCTTTGAAACACTCTTGACTCCCATGCATAGCTTAAAAATAGGGATTTACAAAGTAGAGTCAAATGCTCCTTTCTGTCCAGCACAATCATTGCTTCAACTTCGTTTCCTCTGTAACTGAATTCATTATAGCCTAAACGTTTCAAAGTATGATCCCTCGTATTGGTTTCTCCCAATAAAGCGGCTACCCCATTCCAGTTTCTTCATTTGACAGTAACTAATCCTTTTTCTAACAACCATTTAACATAAGATTAACAGTTTTCCCCCACAGGACATCCTTCTGCCACTCCCATAAAATTTACATTGAAAGCACCATCATCAACCTCCAGAAGAAATGAGTAGACTTAAGGTCCTGCCATCAAAGCCATCTATAAGTTCTGGCCTCTGCTTCTGATAGATTATTTGTGGGCTATTTATACAACATGAACAACAACTTGGTACATTTGTAGTGATTATATAACAGCAGAACATAATTATGATAGACATGGCTGTACATCTTAAACATGAACTAAATCTTGCCTTTATACTGCAAGAATAGGAATGAACCTTGAAAAAGCTGGAAAAACTATTCCAAAAAATAAAAGTACATTGCAAGTACTCAAAGAAAAATAGCTTCTTTATTCACTTCACATATTCACACAATCAGAACATACGCAGAAGCACAGTGAGACTTCATGGTTCATTACTTTGAGGAAACAACTAAGAAGAAACAACAAAGAATAGATGAATTAAATAGATTGCTATCAGGGGTAAGATCAAAGTTAGTGTGATAAATTTATCAGGTTCCAAACCTCTGTTTTAGAAATCCTTTGTATTTAAACATGTTTTCTACTGCAAAATCAAATAGTATCCTTCACCAAACTTTCACATCTTCATATTGTATTCCAGAAGCCAAGATCAAATCACACGATCAGAACATATGCAGAAGCACAGGGAGACTTCATGGTCCATTACTTTGAGGAAACAACTAAGAAGAAACAACAAAGAACAGATGAATTAAATAGATTGCTATCTGAGGTAAGATCAAAGTCGGTGTGATAAATTTATCAGGTTCCAAACCTGCAGCAACTCACATGATACAAATTCCACTCATGGAAAAGTTAGATCTCTTTGCATGCAAACTCAAAAAAAATGCCTGCGGAAACTTCTCAATGTCCAGTACAATTAAAGTATAGCGGACTAACACACAAGTGGGATGAGCACACAACACATTGCGGAAATATATGGCTGTCGATAACTTGTTCGGTGGATTTCAAACTGGTTAACCTGGATTGCATCTTTTTACACAATCCATCAGTTACACATCCAAACACTGCCAATCACTTTCACCATATCCTCATACGCTGGATACAAACCCCGAAAAGCACTTGATTTAATTAGCACACGAAAATGGACTTCAAAAGCTTTAATTTTGTTAAGATACTGTAAACTCCAAATCCAAAACAAGCATTTTCTATACAACACTGAAGCATTCCATCCCTAATTTACATTTACAGCTACTTGACTAAATAAAACAAGCCAAACGCCACACCACTATTTGCCTTTTTCCTTATCATTCCAATAACCGCATTTTTTTTTTCATTTACAAATAAATTGAAATAACAATTAAACTGGGGATTCACCTCAAGAATGTTAGCGCAGACGGTGGCCGCGATTGCTTTCGCAGCATGAACATTCTCACCAGCAATTATAGTCAAATTCGTTATTATCGGCTTCGAATTGAACGTCAACTCTGCTAGGGCCTTCTTGTACTGGCTCACCAGCTCATGGTGCGGCTGCTGTGGCTGATACGCGCCACCGCCTCGCTCCTCGACGTCAGAGTCTCTAGTCCCACTGTTATATCTTGGAGCTGCAGCTGCTACAGCTGATCTCTGAGTAAATGGCCGAGTCGGATCCTCAGTTAATCGCGGTTTTTTCACCAGACCGTGTTCTCTCGATCTGTCAAACGGTCTACGCGGATTCTCCATTTCCATTGAATTACCATAACAAATTTTAAAAAAAAAACACTAACCCTAACCCTAACCCTAAATCATCTAAATCGTTAGCTCACTTTATAATCACTTTCATTGTTACATAAGAGAGAATGAATTCAATGTAAATAAAAGGCCTTAAATACAATAATAAGAAAAAACTAAAGCTAGCTTGTACACGTACAGAAAGAATCCGATTAAACCCTAAAAAATAATACTGAGAAGAGAATTGAAAAATAAATAATTCTATAAATAAATATTACAGAGGGACAAGGGCTTGCATGTGAATTGGGGGTTGGGGGAAGGGCAGGATCGGAATTCGAAGTGTAACTAGCAGTGAGGATTTGCAGAGTAAAAGGAAAGAAGGATTTTGTGTTTTTGGTTTTGTTTTATTGGTTCAATTTAGGGATGAATGAAGGAGAGGCTGCTCCTCCCATTTTACTTTATATAATAACGAAAGATACAAATATCTTTTGAATTTCCAGAAGAGCCACACTGGTCAGTGCAAATGGATTTTGTTTGGGTTTGGCGTGGGCTCCACAGTCTCGGGTTGGGCTTTCAGCCCGTTATTTTCCCCCACTCTTTGTCTAATCACGCACCGATAATAGGATGTTTTATAAGGTGACGTAACGTTTTAACGATATAACGTGTACTATTAGATTTAATGAACGATGCACAATATATTTGTAAAAAAGATAACATATTTAATAAGGCAACCAATAACACAGCAGCTGCGTTGGAGCATCTCCAACGTAAAGCAGTGCCCAAAACCGTCAGATGTATGTGGTTGAATCTGACGGTTCTAACGATTGATCTACAATTATAATAACATGCATTCGACGGTTTTAGAGACTGATCTACGTTAGAAGCGCTCCAATGTAACTAAACTCAATAAGGCATTTTAGGACGTGGATAATTTTTATTCTAATAGTTTAAGATGTGGATAATTTGTATAAAATAGTGGGCCAAAATGCTTGGGCTGGGCGCAGGTTTCGGTCAGACCCTCACACATGAGACCCTGGACAAAGACCCTCACACATGAGACCCTGGACAAGGACTCAAAAAAAAATTTGGGCGGACAAGGACTCAAGAAAAAAATTTGGGCCAAGCCCAAGCTCACTATTTTTTTAAAAATTAAATTTATAAATTAGAATAATATAATTAAAATTGAAAAATAACATAAAAAAAACTTAAATTCTTAATTTATAAATCAATGATGATGCAAAAAAGGTAAAAAATAATAATAATAAGCTCTCTCTTATGTGTTAATTAATTAAGAGACTACTTGAATTGAAGAATTAAGTATTAGAAAAATTATATTTTTAAGCTTTTATTTACTTTATTTATTATTTTACTTCAAAATATTTATTTTCTTTTAATTTATTTATGGTTATAATAACTTATTAATTCTTAACTCATTTCAAATTTATAATAATTTAAAAAAAATTTTAAAAAATAAAATTTCAATCTTTGCCTTTATGCTTATCTTAAAGTGGGCTTGAGTCTAGGTTTCAAAAAGCCCAGCTCAAGCTCACTTTTTGCCATCCCTACTTTATAGTTTAAAATAATTTTACTTGAATAATATTTTATTTAAAAATTACTTTTCAACCCTATTTTAAATTTTCCAATGTTATTAATTTTTTTAACATAAATGTTTCAAAATATGTTACTATTAATTGGTAAGATATGATATCTTCTAGATTATCTATAACAAATCATATAAA
Source organism: Murraya paniculata (assembly GCA_030449075.1). NCBI lineage: Eukaryota > Viridiplantae > Streptophyta > Magnoliopsida > Sapindales > Rutaceae > Murraya > Murraya paniculata. The sequence continues at coordinate 313,747 of JAEVFN010000003.1, forward strand.
TAAATTGCAATTACAAGATTTATATATGGTGTGACACCAATAAATAGAACAATGGAGTACGTACATTTAAATGAATGTCATAAATTGCATCAATATATAATATATTACTTTTGACACCTCGTTAGCATATATACCTATGCCATGAAAATTATGGTTTATGTTGCATTTTATATTCTCACATAGTAAGAAATTGTTTAAGTTTCATAATTCTCATTTTAATTTCCAATATCACTTTGTTGATTGTGAGCAAGGCCCGCTCTAGAGTTTTTAGGGTTTTATGCAAAAAAATTTTATGAGGCTTCTTTTTATTTTGTAACTTCAATATTCAAAGAAATATAAAATATTTCAAAGTTCGTTTTATATTTAGTTCTTGAACTTCAACAATAATTAAGAAGATCTTAAAAAATTTTAAAAACAAAACCTAAAAAGATAGTGAAGAAGATTTTTTTTACTCCCATTAGAACTATTACAAAAATAAACAAATAAATAAATAAGAAAAATAATATTTTAAAATAGAATATATATAATTGTACAGTACATAGAAAGTTGAGAAGTTGAATTAATGATCAGATAATACATATGGACTTTATATTTTAAGAAACTAATTTTTTTTTGTTAAATAAACTAATAAATGCAATAATTTTCTTTGTAGATAAAACATCAAGAAATTGTTTCATCTATTGATTTTTGAGATTATAAGGTTTTTAATAAAAATTAAAAGGAATAATAACAGTTAAAGAGTCTAATGTTAAATAATTAAATTTTCTTAGAAAACTGAAAAGGTAAATTTTTTTGTTTGAAAAGACTAATAGTGAATGAATTAATGTTAATCAATATTATTAATTAGATCTCTTCAACACTAAGATTAACAAAATATAGATAGATTTTCTTATAATACGTAATTTAAAAAAAATCATTAATTATATAATTATTAAGAAAATACTTAAAAGATGAGGCATTCTCAAATTATGAAGCCTTAGACAACTGTCTTGTTTGTCTATACTTAAAGCCACCACAGATCGTGAGAGTTAAATCTACAATATATTATTAGTTATCTTTAGTTTATGAATCATAAAAAAATACTTTATTGATATAGTTTGATTGTAATTAAAAAAAATTTATGTTGCTTAGAGTCATTACATTTATGATCGTAATTAACGGCGACAATTTAAAAAAAAAAAAATTGCATCCAATAATATTGACATAGGAAAGTGATTAATGTTGATTGAAGTTGAAATGTTGAAGCCGAATGGAGCCAGCCAGCCAGCCAGCCAGGACGACATTCTCTAGAGTAAACTTATAATCATAGACGTGTAAACTTAAAATCGCGGACAGTGATCTATAATTTTTTATAACTATTTTCTTTGTAATTTATGTAAATACAAAACTGTAGCCAGTGACTAAAGCAAAACAAATCTAAAATACACCAATAATTTTTTTTAATATACAATAATTATTGCTATTTTTCGTGAAAAGTCTACCAAAAGAATTGTCTTATCATAACTAATAGGAAAGATTATTCAATTTTTTAATAGTATAGAATTTTTTATTAATTAATTAAAAATAAAAAATACATCTACCTGCAACCTAAATAGTACATATTACATTTTAATTAATTAATTATTTATTTATCCACTAGATTTAGAAAATGGTACATACTAAAATATTTAAATTTAAAGGTTCACAGCAACTCTATTATCGATGCTGAAAAAATTAATACATCATCATAAAAAGAAAATCCTTTGCAAAATGTTCCTTGTTATAAATATAACAACCTGAGCTCATGGGCTTTATTGGGACTTTTGAGTTTTTGTTTTTATAATACAACTCCAGGTCTATCGGAAATAATTCGAAATAGAGTGAAGCTATTGACACCCATTCGTTATTCTTATAAAACCTCAAAAACCTCACTACAAGTAAAATTATAGTTAAAGACAAATAAGGTTAAATACACATAGATTTTTTTTCCCCTTTCCCCAGCAAATACTTACATTCATAATCAATCCCCTCTCCCCCACCCTTTTTTTTTTATTTTTTATTTTTTTAATTTTCTACCTGTTACTTTCTATCTAACCAAAGTAAATTTTATAAATATAGAATAATCTATTATTTTTTCAGATTAAATATTTTTGTACTACTTAATATTGCTTTCAAATTATAACGTAAAATATGTGTAATTTAAGCTAACGATTAACATTCAAAAATTCACCGCAGTTGAAACCTTTTAATTTGTGTGTAGGGCAATAATAAGATTGCAAAAGAAATGAAAAATAGCAAAATACTACTTTGGGTTTAGCAATTAAAAGATTAAATTAAAAATTAGAACTGTAGTTGAAAATGAAAAAAAGGACATTTACAGAAATATAACTGAAAAGGAGTTTTCATGAGTAGATTGGAGGGGTGCTGATAGTCCAACTCCACCGAAAAAATAAGATAACCAAAGGTGAGATTTTCATCACCGCACGCCTTCTTCTTAGTAAATAACAAATACAAATATCTATCCTTGCAAACACTTAATAGGTGGAAAATGAATAAATTTATATTTAATTTCCCCACTAGAAAGTAGTCTGTCACCGGACAACAGATACATAGTAATAAAAAAGAATCAAATTGTCCACTGACGAATTTTTGTTGCAGCAAAATAGCACAAGTCTTTTTTTTCTTTTTGTGAAATTTCTTTTGTTATATTACCTCAAGTTACTCAATTGGGTAAAAATAATTCGCAAAGAATGTACCCTGATGTGCCATTTGTATCATTTCCTGTGGTATATGTGCTAGGCTGAATAAAAAGATTAATCTGCTAATTTTCGATATTTTCTAATTGATACTTGCACGGTGGTTGGCGAACTCAGAAACTTGTTAAGAGATTTTATATTCAACTGCACAAGCAACGACCCGAAAGCGGAGGGAAAAAGCAAAATGCAGAGAAATTCTACATTTATGTACACAAGTCATACACAAAAAATATATTGGTTAGCATCCTTGCATCAATGCAACAAATCTAATCATTTGTACATACGAGGATGAGCCGGATACACCTACACTATATCGTACGGTTCTGGCGAATTTTTATACACCTCTGTACGGCATATAGATTCCTCTGACACAAGTAGATGCAATCCTTTAAATTGTAGAAAGTTTCTTTGCAAGATGTAGAACTGAATGCGACTTGTATTCAGATAATACCAGTCCAGAGCATATGCCACCACAGCTAACTTCTGATGTTCGCTCTAATATAGACTGAGGCAATCAAGTATGTCCACTAAAACTAACGGAAAAGGCGAGAAAAGAAGAGTGGCGCTCCTCCTTTTTGCAGACAGATTTCATACCAATAGACATTAGACGAAGAAACAGGAACGAGAAGGACCCCTACCTAGAAGAAACACAGATCAATAAGCTTGTAGTGCTTTTAAACTCTGTTGGCAGATCATAACTAGTTCACATCATCGACACTACCAATAAGTACGATGAAGCATGAAGAAATCAGCCACATCTGCACTCACGATATATGAATTGAAGTTAGCCATAACATTATCCCTATAGAAAGCATTTGAGGTCAAGAAATACTTATGCCAAAATCAAGGCATATAGAAGTTCAAGGTAGTTTATTGAAAAATGTAAGAATGAATATGAATGCTTTATAGAGCATAAAAACTCATACAGTGGCCAACAATTTTAAACTTGTCCCAGATCATAATCACAAGGTATTCGAGCATTACAACAAAATGAATCACTCGCCTCCAGCTTAGTTCACTCGATTACCACCCATCCACTTAAATAGGACTCATCCTCAAATACACGGTGGGGGTCAATTGACCTGTGCAAAACTGACTATCCAATGACTAGAGAGGAGTGGAAGGCTGCCCTAACTCATCACCGTTTTTTACATGGAGAAAATAATAGTGCGTCATATATAGTGAACACCTACTTCTATCAAGATTAAGAAGCAGCAAGTTCCGCTCGGAGTGAGCCCTTATTAGAGAAAACCATGCAATCAAGCCCTCGTATAATATAGGTTGCTATGGATGAAGGATGATACCTGGGTTGCTAAAGGTGATACCACACTTGCACGTATCATATACAAATGAGTTCAATAGAAAGACAAGAAGTGCTTCCAACTGGGCCAGTATTGCAAAATCCAATAGTCAGAATCAGTCAATTTTTTTTGGAACAAAAATGGACATGAAATAGAACCCAACCACAGATGACAGAGGTGATGCCACACTTGCATGTATCATATACAAATGAGTTCAATAGAAAGACAAGAAATGCTTCCAACTGGGCCAGTATTGCAATCCAAAAGTAAGAATCAATCAATTTTTTATGGAACAAAAATGGACATGAAATACAACCCAACCACAGATGACAGAACATTAGAAACCAAGTTGTCATAACTTACCACTGCTACAGAAAGGGTGATTCATAATATGCCATAAACCCCAAGGAGTAATGCTCCTGCTCACGAGATACACCTGCAGAATTCATAACTCAAGTATCCGTTATAAAGAAAAACATGCAAACCGAACACAATAGATAAGATACTACAAACAACTTGGTCATTGATAATAAAATCCACAAGAATTAGCACATACTGAAGCAACAGAACCTCCGATGGACATTCAAACTTAAAAAAAAATAATAATAATAAGTGACGAAAATTGATAATAAAAAATAGTAAGAGCTGGAGTTTCATTCTATAAGTTAATAAATGAAGTGTCCAATTCAATATCCTCCCACTAAAACTAAAGTTAATAAATGAAGTGTCCAATTCAATATCCTCCCTCTAAAACTAACTCAGATCCAGAAGGGCTGCAAGTCCCAAAGAAACAGAGCCCTACAGATCCATGTCCTTGTGCCTATCATCTTCTTTTGGGCCAGCTTGACTCTCAGGATCAACAAAAGAGGGTTCATCAGCTGACCAAAGATCAATGTTTGAACCTCCTGCTGCTTGTAAGGAACTTAAATCCCAGAGATCGGAAAACCCACCAGACATTCCCAAATCTGGCACATCAGAGGTGGCAAGATTACCCAATAACTCATTGCTAGAACTAGACATACCGGCAGTGGCATCAAATCCCATGTTCCATATATCCTCTTGTCTAGCAATGCATTCTATCCCTGGAGATGAGACGTCATGAATATTCTTCTCTTTCATCAAATCCTCAGGGAAAGAGACAAAATAATCCGATCTAATTTCTTGCTGTGGGCTGATTACATTCTTCCCTTTGATATGGGGATCTTTTATTCCCCAGCTTGAAGCCCCTTCTCCCATCTGCTCTGGGGCTTTGGGAAATCCTCGGGGCACGGATAACTCATCTGAAACTGCTAAGTCAACCGAAGCCACATTTTCAAATTGAAATGGCGTGTCTTCTCTACCTGATCCAATGCCTAGCATACCATCTAGAAGATAATCGGGAGACTGCTCAACAGGAACTTGATGTGATTCTGGGACAACATTAGGTATGGTGAGGTTACCCCAATCGGGTCTGTACTTCACAATCTGCCCTTCCGCGGATGAACCTGATTTACCCCCTTCATGTGGCTGGTGTTTGACGAACTTCCTCTTCATCCTAGATGAACCGATCTCTCCTTGTTCCTTCTTCTGCTTTAGACGGGCTAAAAAGGCTGGATTCTGAAGCAACTTGGCCAAAAACGAAACCATCCGCTTCTGCCTCTGCTCCGCTGCCTGAATCCTCCGATTGACTGCTTCCATATGGCTAGCTGTCCCACAATGCTGTTGGTGCAGTTCGACAACTTCCTGCATCAACATGCTTCTCTCCTTCCTCAGCTGCTCTACGTCACCTTGCACTCCAGATTTTCCTGCTTCAGAAAAAGGCCCAATGTAGGTTCCAATCTGTTGAGATTGAGGCGATTTGCGCCTCCGAATGTTCTTCAAAAGATGCCTCTTCCCTTGCTGGAAAGCTTCATTTGCAAATTCCCACCTATCAGTATCAATCTTGCGGAACCCCTGAATACAGTACCAAAAGAGATTCAAGAATGAACCAGATAAATAAAGCTTCACCAAAACAAAAACATTAATGTATTAATTCACATGGTAACTAAGTTCGACAGATAAAATATTAATGAAGTGATTCACATGATAATCTGTATATCAATTATCAAGCAAAGAAGAAGCAGAACCGCACCACAAAGACGATCTTTATATCACAAAACCATTTCCATCATCAGGTAAGTAGACAGATGTCATAACATGCAAGATAACAAAAATATTATACCAGAAACTCAACTTCTATCTGCACAAGACGGAACTGCCCATTCGATTACTCACTGCTTTGAGGGAAGCATGTTCTTTAGAAGGTAGCAAAAGTTTAAAACCTCAACTAAACATGAGCTAATAAAGTAGAAACCTTCATTATTTCTTGTCTATTTCATTCTACATATATAAATTCAGTGTGTGTGTATATATATATATGTATGTGTGTGTGTGTTTGTGTGTGTGTGTGTGTATAACAAATAAATGAAATTAAGCTGTACAAACCACAAGACAGATAATAAATTCAAAAGCATTCAAATGAGTAGTTATATAATTAAATAAATTTTCCCTTACAAAAATTTGTTTACAACAATTGATATCAATATTTACACCCCATTTCAGAATCCGACAAGTTACATTACAAGTCCTGATATATTACAACATCAGCCTCTGTCTGTAAGTACATCAAATCCAATTACAGAGTAAACATCAGTTAACAATACAAACAAAAAAAAAAAAATGAAAACAACAATATACAACGAGAAACAAGAAAGAAAAAAGACAACGTTTACAAAGAAAAGACAGCAGCCAATAATAAAGGCTGCGTTGCTGCAAATAATACCCACATAAGTATTAAGCTGCCTGACAAAACTCGAGAAATTGTTGTGCTTGAAATTGCGCGGCAGAATCAGCCTGGAAAACTCCACAGGATCCCACACCACGAAGCTCTCTCCGGTCGAACCCCAAGAGATGATGGGATCAAGCGACGTGTCGTCCACGAGATCAAAAGTCTTGGACAGAAACGGCGGAATTGGGTTCCCTTGCAGACACTCCAGGGGCTGAGCGACATCAGCAACTGGGGTCGTCGCAAAAGACGAGAATGCTTCCAACTCATCGACAGTGGTGGGAAAAGCAATGGTTTCCATCGAGAACGGCGTCTCCTCAGGCTCGGAAGAAGTAATAGCAGAAGCAATAACAGCAGTATTTGGCGGGGATTTTGAGCACTCTTGTTTTTGTTTGTCCATTAATTAATTAATTTGGAGAGAAAACGATGAGTTTGATAAATGAATAATGGGGATGTCTGGATGTGATTAAGGGGATGGTGAATATAATAAGGGTTTAAGAAGACTAGGGGTCTAACCGACAAAGCGGATTGAAAAAATCTAGAGCAAAGGCGGTGATGAAGGGGGCCTTCGCCTTCGTCTTCTTCTACGGCGACCGTTACTGTGTTACCACTGTTGTTGGTTTTAAAGAGTGGCATTTTGATTTTTCAGTTGTGCAAAAACAATTTTTTTTTTCTTTTGGCCAAAATTGTGAGAGAACCGACTTATATTATCAGTTAGGTTGTTTCCCGGCAGTTACGCCAGTTGAATTGAAAACTCAAGGCCCTGGTTCTGAGGGGAGCAGTTGGGCTCCACACGTGGCTTAGATATTTTTGTCAGCCTGGATTCTGTCTGGACAGGATCTTTTAGCGTGGGGTTCGTATGCTCAATTTTTATTTGCCCTTTTTATTAATTAATTAATTATTATTATTATTATTGTCACAAAATTACAAATTTGTCGAATGACATGGAAATCGGGAAAAAAAAATTATAGGATTACTGCAATTTTTATCTTTATTTTTGGAAGAAAATTCTTTTAATTTTTTTTAGCTAAAATTATAGATTATTTTCTAAATGCTAAAATTTACAATTCTTTATTTTGACGTGACACTTACAGTGATTGGTGGTGCTGTGTTTTTTAATAGTAATGATGATAAAAAAAATTCAATTATTAATGATATGGTTTTATTAACGTATAAAATTGCCAATTTTATACCCAATTATAAAAATTTACAAGATTTTGTTATCATTTAGGTTTTCAAAGATTTATGTTATATAAGTGTAAAGATAAAATTGTTGTTATTTATAATTTCCAGATTTTTTTTTTTGAGGAATAGTTTTTCTAGTGTTATACATGTAATTTGGGCTTGGTGTGGGAGTTAATTAACCGGAGTTAGCACACAGTTCAAAGGGTTGAAGTGATGGCGTTAGCCAAATACTTAAGCACGAAGGAAAGGTGATCGACCAATGAGAATGCTGGAAGTGGAGATTTGAGATGGTGACCGTTTGTGTGTTGTCGTCATATTGATTTGTTTATAATTACACATTGGGGACCAGTAATGTTTTTCCTTGCAAAATTAAAAAAAAAAAAACGCAAAATGGATCTGAGCTCATAATGCGATCAAGATGGATTTCATCACTTGGGTTATTTTTATTGCCTGTGGAAATAAAAAGGATTGTTCGTAGTATTCCCCCAACAAACAAAAAACAAAGGAAGGAACTCAAGATGGATTTAAACGTGCTTCATTGCTTAATGGTAAGATAATGTTGATTGTATTTTATTAATGTAATGTAAAAAGTTATTTATATACTAAAATTTTAAGTATTTACATTTTTCTTATAGCATCTAATAGAATAGATGCAAAACGATATTTAGAGGAATTTATTGGGAACCAGAACAAAACATTCACTTAACAATTAATAGTTTTGTTATCTTATTTAATGTCAATTCGGATCCACTACTGACATGCCATAGTTGTATTACACTACGATAACGTGACATAACAAAATTGTCACCTTTATGCAGAGAGTCAGAATTTTCAACAAGAGATTTAATATTTTAATTATTGAAAGCAAAGTTACCACAAAAATATCATAAAAAATGGGTTATTAAATAGTGTAGACAATGCTGTAAGATTGTGAGCTTGTAGATTTACTTTTTTTTTTTTTAATTATTGGGATACACATACAGCAGCACTAATAAAAAAAAAATTATGGGTAGGTATATTCAAGATAACATTGATAATATTGTAAGGGGTACATGCATGTATTAGAAAATATTGGTCGCGATATTGAAATTAAAAAGCCAATACCTTTATAGAGGAAATGAGGAATGCATGAAATTATCTGTTAATTTATCTGCGACTTAGATAGTTCTGCGTGTAAAGATGTTGATTCAACAAATAGAATGGTCTAGTTCACACATTGAGTGTGCTTGAAAACGTCTTTACAATTTTACTTTTAGAAATTATTTGCAGAAACGAAAATGATGGTCTAAGAATAATGTTCTAACTAGTCTCAATTGCAAATTGCTTTCAATTGTAGTAACATTTTAAATTTTAAAAACAACGAGTAAGCACGAGTTTACGAAAATGAGTAAATGCGTTCTCATATTATAAATGTGTTTTTATAGCATAACCGTTCTAGAACAACGTTCCACACACACACACACATATTTTTTCTGTCTTTTCAAAAACACAATCAAAAAAGTTTTCAACTGTTTTTTCGGGTTGAAAACAGAAACCATTTCTGGAGACGCTACAAATAACTACGATTAGTTTCTTTTACGACCACCTACTTCACACTTTAGTAAAATTCACTTATTTTATTATCATTATTATTATTTTCAAAGAAAAGCAAGTTTCCGCCCCGTAAATTTCGTGTCGTTGTCAGCGGCCCGCTTTGATTTGTTTAGTATGTGAATTTCGTTCATTATTACAGGCGTTCTGCTTTTGTTTTTGTTAAATGTTTTAGATAATATCCATGGAATCAGTAAAATTCACTGCACTACACTTGAAAAAATCGGAGAAATTCCGTGAAGGGGGGATGAGCATTACCGGGGGCAAGAATGCCCGCTTGCAAAGTTGCAATGAGCAAAAAAATTGTAATCGTGTAGAAAATTTCACGTTCTTTATTGCAGGCTTGCAGCTGGTGAGGATATGTGACATTCTTTTACATATATATATATATATATATATATATATATATAGATATAGGATTTTCCTAAGTTGTTGGTTACTGTTCATCCTATTTTACAGCCTCGTAGTTTATAACTAATGCAATTTAAGGGTCCCATATATATATATATATGAACAAAAACAAAAAATCTCAAGAGGTCTATACCGACAAAAGCTTCTTCTCATTGACTAATTTATAGTTACAAATTTTACATACAAAATCATGAGAGACAGAATTATACAACTTTTCCGAAATGAGTAAAGTAAACAATCGATACAAACAATATTTTTTGTGGGTAGTAAAGCAAATATTGGCAATTACTAGCGTGCATAAAAAATCAGAATACCCAATCAGCTGTGAGAACAGACATGTACAACAATGATCCTGCAACAAATCACGTTGAGGCCAGGGTGAGGATTTCGAAAACTTGAATGTTAAGCGTTCGACAAAATTTTGATGGAAGAAGAAATCCTTGACAATCTTGGGACGAAAAGAAAATGGTAGCTCAGGTGCATGACGAGAAGTAAGAAGACCATGTTTCATCCTTGTGCAAGGTAATGCAACTATCCTAAGATTTTTCTACTACTAAAATCAACAATATTCTGACAACAAAGAAAGTACAGGCTCGGGGTATCACTCTGTATTTATATATTAGAGCAGAGGGAAACAAGGGGTAGCCAACAAGAGAGAAAGAAGAAGTAAAAAAGAAGAAGAATTGTAGGAGCACCTCAGACTACCTAAACAGTTTTGTCTCCTGCCAAACATCAAATCTCAATACAAAAAATGATGTATTATGTGCATGAATAAGACCTCTCAGGTTTCTCTCCCCTCAAGTAAGTAATTGCATGTCCGCACGACTTGGCTGAGGCGTAGGAGATTTAATCAAGGGCCTTAATAATTCCATGATAGTGGAGAAGGATGGACGTTTCCAGGGCTCGCTGCAGTATAGTGTATATTGATGAGGTAAGTACCAAGAGGTAAAATAATCTAATGTACCTCTAAATTTGTTATAACTTAAAACACTTCCACACTTACTTAGCCCAGCAAGCCTCAATTATGGAGGCCAAATGGGGATTTAAATCACGCGGAATCTCAAGCCTTTTGCCCTTGAAACCAACAGCTGCTACAACCTACAAGGCAGCATACATCGATCTAAGTCTCATGAAGAAAATTAATTCATCCAAATATAACTCAATATTAAATGGATCACGCAAATGTTATGGAGTGCTAAACAGGAATACTGCAAAAGAGCATATTGCATATGGAAACTTCTACTCTGTTTCATATGAGCCAGAGTTTTATATCTTTTGCATATACATTATGAAATTATCATTCTCAAGTGTGTCACAACTAGAATGAAGTTAGAACTTAGTTGGAAACAACTAAAATGAACTGAAGATCTCACTCGGTCTGATCTTGGGGTCAAAATCTCAGTTCTCAAACTGATCAAGACAGTCAATTGTGCACCGTATATTGGTTCGGTCCAACACACTGCTCGATCAATGATACCAATACAATAATGTTATTTAGCAGTTCAAACTATTTACCGCCAGTGAGACTTCTGTCTATGAAAACTTGATATTCACAATCATCACTTCTGCATGTCAAGTTTTTGCATGATTACATATTGCAATTTGAAGATTTCATTAGCAACATTCAAATTAAAGCAACAAACCTGTGCCGGATTTAAGTTGCTCCATGGTTGTTGCAGTGTTGCAAGCTCCCACAATATAACACCAAAGCTGTATATGTCTGACTTCTCATTTGATTGCTCATCACGAAGAACTTCTGGTGCCATCCACTCAGGCTACCATGATGAAAGAAATATTCTCAATTTCATATTGCAATAAACAGTTTGTATACCACCTAAAATATAAGACATTGGAACACGCCACTGTTAAGTTCTACAAAACTTACAGTCCCTGCTGCAGATTTTGATGACAGAAACGTGTTTGCCTTCAATCGAGAAAGACCAAAATCGCAAACCTGGATGAACAGAGTTGATAATAAAAGTAAGGAATTAAATCAGTTTCATAAAATGAAACAACAACCATGTACTTCATCATCAGATGTCAATCAAAATTCAAAACGAGCAACACCACCACCACCAAAAGGAGGAGGAAAAATGCATACTGAGTACTAAGCAGAAGAAACTGATAACTTTCAGCTGAAAATACAATAAGATATCAATTTTAGCCTTTTGCAGTTGCCGGTTTCAAATTACATCCAAATTGGTCTATGGAACAATCAGAATATATTATGCTATTCACATAACAAACCAGACAAATAAAACAATCAATTGAAGCTAACAGGGTTGTTCCATTCACAGGCTTCGTGTCCGACAAAAAGAAGCATGACAAATGATTGATTGATTAATAAATGTTAAATAATTAGTTTATCCGATACAAATGAGAAATTCATTGTCTTACCTTCACCGTATATTTTTTGTCAACCAAAAGATTTGGAGATTTTAAGTCTCTATGAACAATAGGAGGATTGCGTCTATGAAGATAATTCATCCCCTTTGCCTGCACCATAAAAAGTCACTAACCTCGAAGCAGTTGACAAAAAGAACAAAATAATGTCTACATGAGCAAGAAATTGAAAACTACCTTTGCAATACAAATGGAAAATGATATACATTTATTTAAAACATACCACATCATAGGCCATGTTTAACCGGCGCCTTTCATCCAGCATCTCTCTCACCCCAGGTTTATGCAAAAGCCTATACAAGCTACCTCTGCAATTCGAGGCCAATTTATTAGTTCCTACATGACTTAAATCCTAAACTGATAAAGATGTATAAAAAGAATATTGAGAAAGAGAAAAATAGTTTAGCCCTAAACTGATAAAGATGTATAAAAAGAATATTGAGAAAGAGAAAAATGGTTTAGCTTCTTTTCTTTTTTGTTTGCAAACTTTGGTGGTGGTAGCTCTAAGAAGAAATTCCAAAACCTTGATAAATATTCCGTGACTATGGACAAGTTTGGGGGCTGAGTGACTGCACCCATAAACAAAACAATATTTGGATGTCGTAGTCGCTTCATAATTGCAACCTAACAACAGAAGAAAGGAATTAAGAACCTTAAGCAAAATAGATATTATATTCAGCTTAGAACACAATATTAGCAACAGCAAACCTCTCTCAAAAATTCCTTGAACTGTTCTGCATGAAAATCTTGTTCCATGAGGATTTTCACAGCAACATCCTGAAGTTATGAACAGATATAAATATTCAATTGAATCTAACAGGAAAAAAATGTAAAAAATAATTTCAGCATCACATTTTAAGCAATAATTCAATGTACTATTGAAATTTAAATGTTGAGAAACAAAACACAGCAATAAAACTGATATAGAATGAAACTATAATAGTTCTAATTTAAGAGAGATCAGAACAAGAATCATAACTTATATTTGATGGAGTAGAAGATAAAAGGTGGAACATTCACTTCGAATTAAAAGGGCCTTCTGGCAATAGCAAGTGCAAAAAAAATAATAGATTACATATCCAAAATTTGTTGGTTTTAAGATCAGAGATTTTTAGCTTAGGACTATATCATCCGAACACGAGTTAATTGGCTGGATCAGTTAAAAAACTCCAAAAACACAAGGAAATACAAATATAAAAGTTGATTTAACTGTTCATTTAGCAGCTTCAGGGAGCAAATGCAGAGTAACCAGGATACAAAACTATTTGATTGTAAAATGACATTCTAACCTACATATACTTAACATAGTGCTAGGTTCTGGTGATTGTCTAGATGATGGATTCCCTCTGCAAGAACACAGCAAAGAGGAACTCTGATGCATATGTTCAGAAACATTTTTATAATATGGAAAATGGAGACGTATAACCAATGTTTTTGGTACTACATTTGGATAAGAAAAGGAGTTTTGGGTCTTCTAGAAAAAGCACAATTTGAAAATACACAAACCGTTCTATATTCAAAAATGCAATACCAGACATATTCTCAGGTCCTGAAAATGGATATTCAACGAACTATTTTCATTTTACAAAAACAGTTTCATAAAACATCAGTGTAAGGTTCATAACATTTTGAGAAGGTTTATCAATAAAGTAGGTGCAAAACATTTTTGAGTTATACTAGGCATCATAACATCTAGAACACGACTTGAAACTGTTAGGAATTTTACATTTATTTTCGCCACTAATTAAGATCCATTTGATGGGCATATCTTATAAGTTCTTATTTATTCAGTGCTATTAAAATGCTCATGCACATCAAGAAATGTCATCTCCACATGTAGAGAAGCATGCAAACTATGAAGTCATACAAGTTTCAACAACACAGCTACAATTACGAAGTATAAGAAGACAGAGGCATCAAGTTTATGATATTCAGAACAGTAATTACAAATGACAGTTCCAAAGAATGATATCAATTTAATGCAAAGACATAAGGCATCAAGTTTATGATATTCAGAACAGTAATTCAAAATGACAGTTCCAAAGAATGATATCAATTTACTGCAAAGACATAACAGTATGAAAAGCGGAAAATTTGCCTACCGATCCATGCCAGTCAGCACGGTGGACAGTGCCAAAAGAACCTGAAAATGCAGCAATTTGAATCTAAGTACTCTAGTACAACCTCTTGCACAAATAACGGGAAAAACTGCAGTGCAAGATGAGACAACTACGCAGCCCATCCACAATATTAATAAATACATGATTTAACTACAAATATTTCTTCAAGAAGTAGGAAACAAATACCGGCTCCTATTTTTTCTTTTAGGATGAGATCGTTCCACGGAATGTCCAGATCATCCACATCAAAGGCGAACTCCTTGCTTGGTATGCTGGGGATCAACTGACCACTCTCAGCAAATCTCAAATCTTTAGAAGCATCTACCCTTTGATCAATCGACGACAAGCATGGTTGAGCATCTCTATGCCCAATAGGTTGGATATGCTTCAAAGGATTTGGATCTTTAACCATGTTTATTGAATGTGTCATATTCTGAGTAGGATTACAGGATTTAAAAAGTTCAAAATCTCTACCATGGCTACTTGCCCGACCTCCTTTTGGAGGCAGAAGTAACTGTGATTCACTGATATTGGTAGAAAACAGCACAAGGTTATTTCTCTCAGTCCCCATCTTATCAGATGGCTTAGGATATATCGAGAATTTAGCACTTTCTTCTTCTTCAGCAACAGAACCTGATAATACAAAAGTAAATTTAGTTTAACAACCTAGTTCCTGGACAATTGCACAATCATTTATGCGAAGAAATAAAAAACAATTATAAGAAAAAGGGAGATAAAACAATGTGATCTATTGAATCGACGAAAGAACTGAAAATAAACTGAAACGAGAAATTAAACCAACTCAATGAAAAAATTGGATCTTGTGCACTGGCATCGGAGGACTCTACTTATATTCCAGGAAGGAAAGTGCAGTTCTTTACTGCTTTATATTCTCCATCTCGCCTAAGGCTATCCATTCTAAAAACAGAGAAAAGAAAGAGGTTGGAACTTCCCAACAACAATTAATTTTATACATTCATCAACTATTGTGACAATTTCCAAAAGTTGAAAAGTTCAGAATTAATTGCATAGTTATCTGTAGCAATCAGAAATTATTTAACAACTCAAAAGTCCAGCCCGATTCTTTACTCTTCTCCCTCCAGTCCCCAGAGAGTGATAAAAGTAATCAAAATTCCGCTAAATTGTCAAGAGAAATGATTCAATTGTAGCAACAGTTAAAAACTCTCCCCTTCAACTTAACAAAACGTGCAGCCATCACTTAATTTGTGTAAATATTCTTTCCAATATAAACTAGGAAGAGCCTCAATGAAGGGAAATGGTTACTTAAAGTATGGAAACATGGTGGACAAGACGTCATAGAATTCTGACAACGTTTAACAAATGTCCAAGTGCCACTTGCAGCACCAGTAATCCCTGATAGCAATTAAACTCTTTTTTAGGTATGGCGTTGTCCCCGTTAAGATAGTAGTGACTGACATTATTAGGCCACAAGTCTTCATCACCATGTCTTCAGCACTGAGGTCGTGAACCATTGAATTAAGGACAGTATGAATAGAGGTGTTGTTGATGGGACTCGGCCGAATCTCACGTTGCCAAGTTAGATAAAGTTTTCAAGTAATATCTAGCAACGATTAAACCATGAGAGCCAAGGTATTCCTTCCAAATTGTCATATTTGTTAGAGCTTTAACTATTCTCAAGCCTTTATCTACTAATTTAAGAATCTACTGGCTTAAGATTTTGAGTCAAGTGTTAATGCAGTATCGAGCCCGGTTTGACATAGGTCTACCATTCGAAATGATTGCATTTTATTTAATATTTGCATCAGTAATTAAATGTGTCTTTGTTTTTTTATGGACTTGATTCATGGCCTTGCAAGACAAACGGCCTAATAAAGCTTAGAAACTATTGTTGGGTCCTTACCTATGAGCCTAAACTTGTGGTTCATGAGGTAACTTGACAAAACTAAGTTCTTTACAAAAATCACTAATATCACATTTTGCATTTTTCAAATAAAATTACTACCATAGCTAGTAAGTCATTTGTCATCACACAAATGATTTTATATCGAATCCTACTCACAAGATGAGAGGTTTGTAGGGTATGGGAGAAATATTTTCCTTTGTACAATCTATTGACCCAAAGTGCCTTTCAAAAAAATGATAAAACGAATTGGAAATAAACAACTGACAAAATTTATATAATGTACATATTTTGGACGTTGGATTCAATCCAATCACCACATTCCATTTGGACTTATTTCCTGGCATATGGACCCACTTTCTGAGTTTTTATAATCCAACGGCCAAAATTGGCATCCTACAATTTAGTTCCCGCATTGGTAGCCCATTCTAAACACACACACATTTTGGTAGCTACTGCCTGTTTATTAACAAGTTAGAGAAATTACCTGTTGATGCCTCCTCAAATACAAGATTGAGAGATTGACAGTCCGAAAAAAACTGTTTGGCCAACAACCTGAAATCAATGGTAGGTTCAGCTTGTCTGAGTCGGGGAAAACGCAAGGGTGAAGCAATTGAGATGGAAGATGGACCATTCAGCAAGGAATCAGGATCGCACAAGTGACCTGGCTTCCCTATCAAATCAACTAGATACTCCCTGAAATCAGATAATATCTTCATGAGATGTTTATAGAATTTTGTCAACGCTTCAATATGAAAAGCATCACCTAAGTATCTTATAATTAGAGCTATCATGTTAATTAGACATCAAATTTTTATTTCATAAAGTAGATTAGCATTGGGGGTGGGGGGAGGGGGGGGAGAGCTAGAGCAACAGAAGCAGTCAACTCTCAGCAGTTTCAATGTTCCAGTCAGCAAAAAGAAGCATCCACTTGGTAGATGCCCCATTTTATTTATTTTTTCAATTGGAATCTTCACCCTAAATTGATTGCTCAAAATCCAAGCAACATTAAACTCACAAACAAATAATATTTGTTGACATAGTACAATTCATTTGAATTTTGAAATGTTTACTAACACACACTGCACAAAAAAGTATGCAAAACACAAACAATGTTAAAAACTTTTGAAACCTCAATTGCATAAGTTCACTATTCCACTAAATAAACTTCGCCACTGATTAACTACTTCACAACATTAACAGATACCATGGTTGTTGATAAACACACCTGTCAAGACCAAATCGAACAAGACAAGAGGAAGCATCTTCCCTTTTGCAATATTTGCAGCCCTTTGCAATTCGACATGGTAAGTCAATCGCATCAGCAAGCACCTGCAAAAATAATATTTATATTCAGCATCAATACATTTGTATTTCAATGAAAACTGCGTAAACCACGAAAATTTTACTCTTTAAATATAGTAAGGGCATCAGCAAATCCAATAAAAACAAAAAAGATTTGAAGTGTGTATAAGAACTGAAAATAATTCAAATTAAATGAACATGTCAAGATAGCCTCAACTACAGGAAAGTTCAAAACATCTTATTGAAGTATAAACAAATGAGATGATATCAGGATCTTACTTTGAATAATAAAGTTCGATGTCTGCAGAGGCCAATTGATAGGCTACCTATAGGAACAACTACAGACCCTAAGCAATCTTTTATATCATCACTGCAATCCCTCCAGATGGGAACAAAGTCAACTTCACCTGTTGTCGCTGAACCCCTTTTGATAGAAATAAGAGCTTAATAAGCAATTCCATTGATAGGCTCTTCTAACATGTGAATATAATGTTTTCAACTACTTACCCCATGCGATTGCAAACAAGCTTTGCCAGCTGATCGACAACCTCTTGTGTGGTTATACAAGTGCAAGAAATGTTCACAACTCTGTTCTGGAGTTCCTTTAAGCTAGGATCGCTACGGCGATCAATCAAAACTACTTCAATTGAAGAATCAGAACTGGGATCAACAGATCGTAGAGATTCAATAGATGGAATACGACCATTCTCGTTCATATCAGTGCAAACCGTCCAAACATATGGATCTACTCCATGAACTAGATAAAATCCATCAGGAACTTTGTCGAAATATGATAAGCATCCATTCACCTGAAGCACATTACATAAACAAGGCAAGAAATTTTAACTTGAAATACATGTCAATAATAAAATAAAATAGCGATAAACAATTGATTCTTTTTCTGGTTAGTTAAAATGTTGAGGAAAAAGAAATACTGAAACTTTGAATCTATTTTTGCATATCGTTAAATGAAACATAGCCCTACTAGACCAAATATTATAATTAGGCTTATTCTAGATGCAGTGGCGACATGTATAATACCTATTAAGCAAACTCCAATTTGAAGTTGTATCACACTCAAATCCCCAAGTTTACCTGAACTCTTTTGCCTCATCCTAAAGCACCCATGTCAACAAGACAGGGGCATACCTACCAAACACATCAAATTAATGGAAAATGAACATCATATAAATAAATACAACAATCAAATACACACCCATATCCAAGTCAATTTAGCACAAAACTTGCCACTTATCCCTAAGTTATTCCCTTCATGACCCCTTTTTTATGTTTCAAGTAGGGATCTTCTCTTAATGGCCTAAGTGTAGAGTAATAATAAAAATAAACATTTGAATTGAATGGAGATATAAAACAACACTCTGACTGCATCATCCCTTGGAAGCAATTATGATAGATCATGCACTCGACATTCTTCAATGCCTTTCCTTTTGCATTGTTACCATACAAGGTTAAACAACCCCTAACAATAACATAACCAGCACCATATAACTTTAATCGCATATCAATTAAGGAAACAAGGAATCTATGTTGGCATAGATCATTCACACTTTCAGGTTTTGCAATTATTATTTAATTCACACGTTTATGCAACAGTTTAGTAGTTTTTTATGTTGAATAGGGTTTATATTTGATATAAGGAAGTCCATTTCCTAAGATTTTGAGATCATGTTTTGTATACAGTTTAGCCATTATAAATAGCGCGTTGTTTTTCATTTCAAGTAGACTTGATGATTATCGAATGGAATAGTATAATTTCTCCTGTATTTCCTTTTTTCATTTCTCTTATTTCTCCCTAAATTTCTCTCATTTCTTCCAGTTTCTAACGCGTTCTTCTGTTGCTCCAATTTTCTCACTTTTCATCTTTGCTATCTTTGTGGGACACATCACTTCCACAATTGGAAAATGAGAGCTATCTACGCAGTCACTCCCACACAGACGCAGAGCATGGTAAAAATTTCCTTAGCATAAATCGCTTGCTTAAGTTAGACTGACATTTGGAAAAAAAAGAAAAAAAAGGACTGATATTTTCCTTGCTAGAGTTTTTATTGAGATACCAAATTCAGGTTCGTTAGTCTTCTGAATGCTCTTGATGACAATCAAGTAAAGAATTCATGGAATAAATTTATATTATAAAGATAGATCTTTCTTAAAAATTTTATCAACATACAACAAATACCACACCCACCAATAGCCATAAATTCCAACATTTTGGGTTATTCACAAACAAATTACTTCTCTCACAACAATAACCAATGCTCGTTATTCGCTGGCTATATTTGATGTCTCCTCATCCATTTTCATCATAAGAAACAATCCAATATGTGCTCTTAATAAACAATTTCACACATGACAGCATCTTCTCAAACAACTTCTCTCCTCTTTTCCTCCGAATACCATCCCACCATATTACGTCTCCAACTTCTATGAAATGCATTCATTTTGCATCTCCAAATAGCGAAAATGTTAAATAACTATGCAACAAAATCCAAGGAATAATTCCAATGATCATTTCATGTCCACAGCAGATATTCACCCTCAATAAAGACACATTTGCCTAGCTACTACCATCACTGAGCACTCAGTTAGTATCTACAGTTTATTTCACAAACAGTATATTTAAGTAGCTCTGAAAAAAAAGACTATCTATCAAATTCATAACCTAAAGTGAAAAGCAACCGCCAATATTGAAAACTCACCCAAAAACGATGTGAAATAGCCTCTGGCGAGCTAGCGGGCCCAGACCTTAACGCGGACTCATCAGGAACTGGATCCAAAAAATTGGGATCATCAGCGCAAGTGGCTTCTGACGAAAGCCTCAGCGCCAACGCCAACTGGAGCTGATAACTCTCTTCAGTCTGCTGGGCCCAGCTTTTCCCCGACGAGGAGCCATCAGTCACCGGCGCCGACTGCTTCGCTTTAAAATCACCGCCTCCGATTTTGAACACGTCA
The DNA here is from genome assembly GCA_030449075.1 of Murraya paniculata. Lineage (NCBI taxonomy): Eukaryota > Viridiplantae > Streptophyta > Magnoliopsida > Sapindales > Rutaceae > Murraya > Murraya paniculata. Next base: position 334,452 of record JAEVFN010000003.1, read on the forward strand.
CCAAACGAATCGATCTCGTTGGCAGCCGGTCCAGATAAATTCTGAACAAAGTATTCTCCCGAAAGCGAGCTCTCTCCGAAGCTGCTCCCGCTAGATTGCCGCTGTAGACCTCCGATCGATGTAGTGTACAAGTTTCCAATTCGGTTTGACTGTTGACTCAGTTTATGATCAGCTCCGCCACTGCTTGTGTCCCAATCAAAAGCTCTATCGAGTTTCGATTTATTATTGTTATTGTTTTTGCCATCGCCGGATTGAGACTCGTAAAACGATGTTGTACCAACGGATAACTGATCGTCAGGATACTGGCTGAGGAGAGAGTAGTTGGATCGTCTACCGGGCATTTCCATTGAGATTTTCTGTCACAAAACCCTAGAAACGGCCATAGTTGAAGAAGCGTCGCCGGTATTGTACAAGCTTTTTCTCTCTTTATTTTTTATTTTTAATTTTTTTTTAATATTGGTTTTATTTCCTTTGGTCGCGGTAGAATTTTTTGATGTGTCGGAGCTTGAGAGAGAAATGTAATGTTGTATTCCGTGGCGTAATCGTAATATTCTCCTGTTACTGTTTTGTTTCTTTAATTTTGAAAATTTTCTTTTAATGCATATGGAAATGTGCAGTTTTGGTGTGAGCCGAAAACCCCGATTTATCGTTCACACGCTGCTAAATGATTGGTCCGTCACCTTTTTAGTTTCTCATTATTTTTATTATTATTATTATTATTATTATTATTATTATGGGCTGCTCTGCGTTTATGGCCAGTCCATCTCCACCTGCAGGCTGATACATTCTGATTCTGGAATGTGAATGAACACATTGACTATTGACTCTTGTACTAAACGGGTAATTTTCCTATGTTGCAGTTCCAAGACAATTTCCCCATGATTCACGACTCTGCGCACTCAACACCGCAAGCTTTCAAAAGAGTAAATTATTAGATGCCACCCCGTGCTTCAGTGAATTATCAACATGGTTTAAAAAGTTCACCTTTGTTGTCAGTAAGAAGTAATAATTTGGGTCCATTTCTTGGTTCCACTCCTGACCGGCCTATTAACTGCTCTTTTTAAGTGTTTTCGGCTGCATACACTGAACCTTGTTCAACTGAATAATACACGATATGATCAATCCCGCAGGCTTTTAAAAGTATTGCCATTTTTTGTACACTGAACCCCTCAAATGTAAAACGACATGAAGCGGTCCAAATTTTTATTTTATTTATTAATAATACATTAATTTATTAATTTTATATTAATTTATTTATTTTATCTTCTATTTATAAGTGTTATATTTAATTTTTAAAATTTATATTTTATTTTATAATTAATATTGATTTATAAATTTTATGTTAAATTTATAAATTTTATGTTTTATTTACATTATTTATATTTAATTACAGTATTGATGCCGCAACTTTAATCACTGTATGATAGAAGGACTCTAATAAGAAAAAATTTATAAGACTTAAAATTATGTGAAGTATGCATAAGACTTAAAATTAAATATACTTTTATTAATATATCATATACGTGTCTAATAATATAATATTTTTTTATTTTCTTTTTGCTTGATTCACATCAAGATAAACAATTGCACTTGATTAACTTGTGTAGCACTTGATTAACTTGTGTAATGAATAGATATTATTATAAAAAAATGGGAAAAAAAGTACACAAATGTCCTAGGATAAATATAGAATTTATGGTTAAACCAATTCAATAAAATTTATTCCACTTTTTTTTAGTACAATTTTATGTTTAATTAATGAGTAATTTTTTTTCATGTTTAATTAAAGAAAATATTTTTTATAAAATTTTCACTAAAATTCTATAGAAACAATATTGATTTTTTAAATAATTAATAAATTTGTATAAATTTACTAGTTTTACTTTACATTTACTAATTTTATGTGTAATTTATGATATTTATGTCTATTACGGTATTGATACCGTAATTTTCTTTACGGCATTATAAAATTTTTCTTATTATTATCATTATTAGTATTTAAACCACGGAATCTCCCTTTGAATCGAGTCACCTTCAGAAATCAATAATTTTATTTCAAACTCCACCAAAATTGGCTCAAAATCCTTGCAACGATCAAGTTGTAAGCAACTTGATCAATTAAACTTTGCAGCCCCGGATTTTTAATAAGTCATATATTTCCAATAAACCGCAAATATAACATCAAATGCTTTGGAATTTTGTACTATAAACACAGGCCAATTTGGTAAGCCCAATTGTCTTACAGCTAAAACTCTTCACATTATACTGTGCCAAAAATAATTAAAAACAGTAATGTGATGGACATGTTCAACGAATCTTAAGGCATTGGATTTTTCTTAGTTATATATATATATGTGTGTGTCCAAGTTGGCAATGCTTAGCAGCTTGTCATCGTAGAAATTACTGAGTACTGACACAAGTTTACTTCAATGGCTGGCAAATCTTTTCAGTCTCGTGACTTTTTTTTTTTTTTTTTACTCTGATTATACATCAGGTTACTGTTATTACAATAGATATTTATATCTGCTATTACAGCAGATAAATACAACTGAGACTTACAACATTACATTAATCTCTATGAAGCACTTGCCCAAATACAACAGATATTTACACCTGCTATTACAGCAGACAAATACAACTGGGACTTACAACATTACATTAATCTCTATGAAGCACTTGTCCAGATACAACAGATATTTACACCTGCTATTACAGCAGACAAATACAACTGGGACTTACAACATTACATTAATCTCTATGAAGCACTTGCCCAGACAAATGCTCATCTTTTGACTCTGATTATACATCAGCAGACAAATACAACTGGGACTTACAACATTACATTAATTTCTATGAAGCACTTGCCCAGATACAACAGATATTTACACCTGCTATTACAGTAGACAAATACAACTAGGACTTACAACATTACATTAATCTCTACGAAGCACTTGCCCAGATACAACAGATATTTACACATGCTATTACAGCAGACAAATACAATCGGGACTTACAATATTACATTAATCTCTATGAAGCAAGCACTTGCCCAGACAAATGCTCCTCTTTTGACTCTGATTATACATCAGCAGACAAATACAACTGGGACTTACAACATTACATTAATTTCTATGAAGTACTTGCCCAGACAAATGCTCATCTTTTGACTCTGATTATACATCAGGTTACTGTTATTACAACAGATATTTACAGCTGCTATTACAGCAGACAAATACAACTGGGACTTACAACATTAATAGCAGATAAATACAACTGGGACTTACAACATTACATTAATCTCTATGAAGCACTTGCCCAGACAAATGTCCCTCACAGAGGAGGGATGTCTATGCTCCACTCGCATTTCGCAAGGGAGAGACTTATAAACTGCTATTACAGCAGACAAATACAACTGGGACTTACAACATTACATTAATCTCTATGAAGCACTTGCCCAGACAAATGGGCCTCACAGAGGAGGGATGTCTGGGACTTACAACATTACATTAATCTCTATGAAGCACTTGCCCAGACAAATGGGCCTCACAGAGGAGGGATGTCTATGCGAAATGCGACTGCTATTACAGCAGACAAATACAACTGGGACTTACAACATTACATTAATCTCTATGAAGCACTTGCCCAGACAAATGTCCCTCACAGAGGAGGGATGTCTATGCTCCACTCGCATTTCGCAAGGGAGAGACTTATAAATAGGTTCCAATCAATCATGCTTAATTGATGGAAATTTTTGAATCTATGGCGACTCAAACCCCTGACCTTACAGTTGTGAGGCTAAATGGCTCACCACCGGGCTACAGGCCCAAGTGGCTTTTCAGTCTCGTGACTGATACTTCTTAATTAGAATTCATCTTTCTGAATCTTAGTTTAATTATTTTATTGCTTCATACAGTTGTTAGATCAATTCGAAGACGGTTAGGTAATAACAAACTCGCTAGATGATAACAGTCTTTTATGTTATAGTATCAAGTCATGGATCCTATTTGATTTTGGTTGTGTGATTGTGAGTTTTGACCTGACTAATTTTTATTGGTATTAGACTCTTAATCACATTAAAAGGACTAAAACACTCTTATTTACATAAAACTTTAAAAATATCTTTTATTAATTTCGTACAATACATGATACTATAATGTAGTACATGACTTCATTATGTAATATATGACATAACGGTATCGTGCAAGACATGACTCCATCATATGTTAGTTTTATGCAATACATGATACTTTAGTATAATTTAAGATAACATCAAACAATATATGATAGTATCGTGTAATACACGATAGTATTGTGCAATACATGATCAAAAAATGCATTATGAACACGTAATTAGTTTTAGAATCCAAATTTTATAATAGAGTCCGAATCTATGACTAGACCCCTCCAGTGGTCATTTGAAAAAAAAAATCTTCTTTTATTGCCTTCAGGTTTAAATAGGATTTGAAATTTGTGATTTTCCCTCTCTAAGGTTTGGATTTAGAATTTCGAACACAGAAAATTGTTTACAACATGATTAACTAATCTTTTTTTTTTTTATTTTAAGTTACATTGGACAAAAAGATTATAATAGTTTTTGAATGCTAATAAGTGAAATTGTTAAAAATTAAATTAAGTCTGTCTAAAAAGTTACATGATTAAAAAATGTTTAATAATATCATGTGCTTAGTAAATTAATAAATAGGCTAAATTCATGTCAACTCAAGCTTGACAGACTAATCTAAATTACTCAATTATACAGCATAAATTATATCAACTACATAGCTAGATTATCTTACATATAATATAACATACGCGAATCTATGTATCGTCGCTCATAACAATTTAATTGTTTCACAAATTTTATTTTTTTAGACTTTTAGTCATTATTAAAGAGTTGCCGTATGTTATATACAATGTAATATATCATGATCCTAGACTATAATATGATTGGTTATAATATATGTAAGATAGTCTAACTATATAGCTAGACTAACTTACATATAATATAAGATATGCGAATCTATGTATCGTCGCTCATAACAACTTAATTATTTCACAAATTTTAATTTTTTAGACTTTTAATAATAATTCAAGAGTTGTCATATGCTATATACAATGTAACATATCATGATCCTAGGCTATAACACAATCGGTTGTAATATATGTGATAGATGAAACTTGGGGTATTGGATTATAGATGAAATATATAAATATTACAATATATTGACAGGAGGGCTGGGTTGTTGGGACTCGAAGTCGCCAGTTGGCGGAGTGGATCAAAATTAATCCACTGCAATCGGGTCTTCTTGGGTGCCATTTCAGGCTAGGCCGAAAAAGATTTTGCCGGTTTGACCTATTGTAATTAAATAATTTCAGTTTTACCGGAAGTACAATTTTCTCCCAAATACTTTCAGGTAGGTTGCACTTGTGGTGCGTGACGTCGCATGTGCAAGTTATGACTAAGGGACTGAGGAGGGATTAAGACCCAAAAATTAAGTATTACTTTCAGTTTTGGACCTGTCTTAAAGCTGTAGTCCTCTCATAAACCATAATCATAAAAGACTCAAAACTTCTATTTAAATGAAGAATAAGTGAGGATTGAGGAAGTACTTTACCAAGTCAAGTTGTTAAATACTATGTATAATATTAGAGGGATTATTTGCACTATAAATAATACTATGAATAATCTAAATACTTATTTATTAAATTTAAATTACAAATTTTTACAATATACACTCAGTAAAATCCCAAAATACCCTCTCTATTCTTCTTTTTTCTTTTTTTTTTTTCTCACTTTACACACCATGCACATATAACATTATTATTAAAACATCTAATAAAGGATATTTCATTGCTTTTTAGATTTTTATATTCAAAATTTTCTAATACAGAAAATTGTTTTTTTTTTCTATACAGAAAACTAACTTGAAATCTTTTTCGATTTATTAATGAATTATTGAGTTAATTACTCTTAATGTCTCCATTTTAATAAGATAAGCCAGAATTCATGTTAAAATATTTTATTTGATTTAATAAAATTAAGTTGTCCTTTGTAATAAATAACTTTAAGAATATTTTAATAATATTATTTATTTAATTAAAATTAAAATGTTCAAAATATCATTGTTAAAATGTAAATAATCTCACCCATTAAAATTGTCATAAAATTTAATTAAAAAACGTATCTAATATTATAGGTATCTTGCTAGTTATGATCGTGATAAATCATAGTTCGATACGCTGGACACCACGTCAGTTTCCGCCAAATCCACACGGACCCATTACTCGCCACGTACCGCGCGTCCGTTCAAACACCCCTGCGCTCAGTTTTCAATAGAAATTAGGAGGGAAACTTCACGAAAAAATTTGGCGGCACTCTTCGACTTCACCTCCACTATATTAGATTCAAGTGGCATCTCTCCTTCTCAATCTTTTACTTTTCATTTCACCGCGCCAGTATTCAAATTCAAAGCTATGTTCTTACTTTATCATCAGCACTTTCAGATTTAATTTTACCCCTCAAATTCAAAGGTACCTTCTTACTCTTATCATCATAATATTCCATCGATGATATTTTTGAGGTTTGATTTTATCTGTTCCGATTTGAATTAACGTTTTCTTTGATAATTTCTTTTATATTTAGATCGAATTGCATCTACGTTGATACGACTGTTTTCTTTCCTAGGAAATCTCACAAATACAATCATTTAATAGTAGTAATTTTTGAAGAAAAAATACAGATAAATGATTTTGTTGCGAATTTTCTTTTGGAGAGTTTGTGAGTTTTTATACGATCTTAAATTTGGAAGCATGTTTAGAAATATCATTCTTTTCTTAATGAATTTTATCATGTATTTTTCGGAAAATGAGCTCTTCGTCTTTGTTTTGACTAAAAGTTCAGCATGAAACAATTGCAGTAAGATCGCATTAAACAATTCCTAGGAAGCCGAAAGGATCGGTTTTATATTGTTCACAGCACAAAATTATCAGTAAGTTTTTTCCTGTCTCTTTGGCCTTACTATTCTTGAATGCTGCTTCATATGTCTAAATATATACATGATCAAGAAATGATCATTTCAGTGCATTAAAGTAATTTTGATGTTTAGATTCCTTTGCTCATGAGCCTTCTCTCTAATTGTTTCAATTTCGTTACATTACGTACTCTTCTGTGTTGATGTGTGGAAAAGTAATAGCTACCCAATACCACATGACACATCACGACTGTTGCCAAAAATTAGAAGAATTGCTCAAATTTGAGCACGCCATTAGGTAACTATAGACTTTTTAAATCATGAACATGCTACAAGCACCCATATGGTGAGAAAATTTGGCAAGTTTTTAACGGTGAGCCACTATCTGTTAGTCATTCTCGTCATACATGGTAACATTGGCAGTGACGTCTACTTATGATCTGCATCTGCTTTACCTGGTACCTTGTTCAATTTGCTCGCTGGGAAATGCAGTCTAGCCATCAGAGGACGGGGTGCTCGTGATTTTTGGTCAAATCCCCTTACACAAACATATCCTGCAAATTATTTTCAGCCAAGTTTCAGCAGGTAGCTGATATTGCAACATAAGGCTTATTAACTCAGAGCATTTGTATGTTTTATTTTTAAAATAGCAGAAAAAAGGGAAAAAAATTAATATCAGGTTTGAGCGTTTACTTATAATTTTCTGGTATTTATCTATTAACTTCAGGATCCGTACTTCCTACAGCAAAAGTTCTGGGGGGTACTTCTTGACATAAGTAGTAAAATTGGGCAAGCATATAGAAGTTCAGGTTTGGACCAAGATCTATATGTGCCCCTTGTTTGAAGGAATGTAGCTCCTGTTGTGGACAATAGACAATCAAAACAATATTGATTTACACCATTCTAGGGGTCTTTGCCCCTAAGAATATGTTTACTGTTGACCATCCCCATAATCATTGTGGGATTGTGTTCTATTTTGGAATGATTAAATAATTTGTTGCATTTGTCATGTAAACTCAAACTTAGCATGTTTTGCCAGCATTATATTTGGTAAAAAGACAACTCAGAACTCTGAGATGTGCGCCAGCAGATAGCTAGACCCTTTTAGTTTTTGAACGGACTGCTAGACTCCTATTGTTGCATAAGTGGAAATTTAGATCTCATTCTTAGTGAATTCAATCTATTTGTATGAAGATAACGGGACTATAATACATTAATCTTGGTGGTTATTATACCCTTAAAACACACACACATACACACACACAAACACAAGCACATACAAAATTTCATGGTTTCAATGTACTGATATTTTTTCTTTTTTTTTTTCAGTGGCATGTTTAAGTGAGGATGTCCTTATTAGAGATCTAAACTATGTATATAAACTTATTCTGGCTTTAGCTAAGCTCAAATTTATAGGGAATTTTTTATTTAAACGGCTACCTTAGTGAAATGGCCTAAATTAACTTAGGAGACCCAGTGTGTTATGAAATGATTGGGCCTAGGCCTTTTAAGTTAAGGTAGAAAGTCCGTGAGTTTGAAAATTCAACTTTGTGAGTATAGGTTCAAGTCTCCTAAAGTTTATGGGACTTCCCTAATGGTGTAGGCATCTCCCTCTTTTGGAGAAGATATATGAACCCAGCTATAGATTAGCAATCCAGGTGGGTCTCAATAAACTTCTATTCTACTAAGTATTACCACTGAAAGAAAAAAGAAACTGCTAAATTGAGTAGATATACTGTCCTGGGTTTGCTTGTGCGCGTTTTGGCGCGATTTGATGAAATATGAATCATAAAGAAGCAATGCCAGGTTTTTCAGGGCACCCCATATTGTCCTTTCTTAGCATTTGAAAAGCAGCATTAGGTGTCTATCTAGATATTTTAAGGTCTGATGTTTGTTTCTCCCAAAAAAAAAAAAGGGCCTGTCATTTGTAGTGTACCTAAGAAAACAACTAGGCTGCTGGTACTTAAAATGAGAGAGGTTAAAAACTTTTTCATGTACCTCTCCAGAAGCAGTGCTGAATACCTTCTGTTGTTAAACCTGACAGACAAAAAATGGAGGTTGAATGACATTGTCCGACCTCAAAGCAATTATTATTTTATCCACTTCGACAGTATCTACCTTTAAATATTGAAGGGATAGAGGTTCCAAAATACACAGTCCGCCTAGGTAGGTTCCATATCCACTCCCTGGGAACATTAATGGGCTTCAAGCTAGAATCATGGTCGGCAAATACCTGTGTTAAAAGGATATACATGGTCAAGTATGATTTTAAATAGTGGAAAAGAAATTGAAATAATATTTTATTTTAATTTACCTCATTGACTTGGAAATATGTGCCATTTAGGGGAAAGCTTCCTCTCATTGCTGTTCGACATGGTATCTTTTCACAAAAGGTTGCTAAAATCAGTTCACATTTGATATGCATGGTTCGTCAGAATAGTCAAACGTGGTTATTTAATGCACATGCTCACCAAAATGGTCCCTCGAACAATTTGGAACTCTGATTCCCGAACACTGTTGCATGAAAAACATGTCTTCTCATCACACAATTTGCCATGTTCTTGAGAACTGCACCTACTTTCAGGTGGTTGAATAGAATTTGCCGTTTCACCTAAAATCAGCATTGTTATGCATTTGTTAGAACCAGCTAGCAAAATTCTAATCTTGGCTTCAAAACACATCAATTCAGTGGTTGTCTTGACATATGTTTCAACTTTACAAAATCATCTTTTGTCAATCTGGGCAGAAGCAATTTGTTTTATATAAATTGTTTCTTCACCTGGTGTCCATATGGCAAGAAGATATCTGCCTGGGTCATCAGGTTCTCTTTTTTCCATCTGTAATTTGAGCAGAGAGCAATTAGTAGAAAAACATTGGAAACTTACTATTCCTATTTACTAGATGCAAAAAACTTACCCCATGCAAAAGAGGGTGTGAATCTGGAAGTTCATACCTGCAGGATAATTAAGAATAGTGAATCAAAGATTTTTGCCTTCTCTTGGTATATTAGTGAGGGTTCAGTTGGATTATTTGTTTTTGGTACTCAATGGGGTTCCGCATCAAATTTTTGTCATTCTTTAGTGCCACAGCTCTGAATTTTATAGCCATGCTTGATGATTAATAATTTTTTAAAAAAAATTCTAGGCATTGCTTCCCATTAACCGTTATTTTGTTGTTTTAGTAAGTTCTATACTTTGTGATGAATCCAGTGACATAATCTTATTTTGTTTTCCCCTCCCTTTTTCAGCTTTGCTAAAATATATTACATCTATCAGAATTATTCAGTTAATGTACAGCTTCACAATGACTTTGTACTTACACTTGGTGCTCTGTTCGTAGACGACTCACATTCTTAAGCATGGGTGTAGGAATAGATGCTGCTTCCGCTGTCAAAGCAACTAAAGCTTTGGACATATCACCTTCTTGAAGTTCCAAATTCTCTTGCATATAATTCTGTAAGGTCTGAGTAAACTCTTTCATGTTAAGCTTGATAGTAGGAATTTCTTCCGGATCTTCACAGAATGTATCTTCAATATCATTTTCTGATACTTGTACGCACTCTGGTTCTGGTGTTGCTGGCTCTTCAATGATAGGCTCACAGTTATTGACAGCAATTTCTAATTTTCCGACTGGTAGTTCAGTTGCATGAGTTAGAGGAAGAGGTAGTTCATTGACCATCATCGCAGGATTTTGGCTATTTGTTCTATTTTCTTTTGCACCCACTATTGCTTTCTCCTGCGGCCCTGGAAGTGCAAGTCTTGAGCTGTATATGAAATGGTTTCTGAGTCAACTTATCAGATTTTACTATTTGTATGCCAGGTAGGTCTTAATTCACATCTATAATCATGGAAATAAGAGGTTTTCATAACCTTATCTATGAAAAGATTCTCTTAGTTACTGAAAAGTATATATATATATATGTGACAACTCCCTGTCTACAGATTACCCGAACGAAGTAAGATGGTACTGGGTGATGTTAAACACAAATGTGATTGATGCTTTATCAGCGTTGTTTATGCTAATAACATGGGGTCCTAGAGCTAGGAAATAGAAAAGAAATGTGCAAACCTTGCAAATGCACTTGCAAAATGTCTGCATTCTCCTCTCATTGGACATGCGTTGCAGTTTGGTTTGCTTTTTGTACAGAAGACCTGCAGAAATATCAAACAGTATTGTCCTCTTAGCCATAGCTTGCTGATCACTAAGGAGAACAACTTCAAATTTAATGCATATATATGCAACACACCTTTCCAAATGTTATCATCTGGTAATGAAGCTCATACCTATGAGTATACATTTCAACATATTAGTTGCACTTACTAATAAGAATAACTGTTTCTTCTTTCTTTTCCTTGCTAACTTATACATGAGATAAACAAATCTTTGATTCAGGATAATAAGTACAAAGTTAAAGTGTCTTTACAGTGTTCTTTGGTCAAGTTTGCACAGTCGAGGCCATAGATATTTCTGAATGGATTCCAGCACCGGATACCTATGCATGGAAAAGAACATTATCAGTTATGTTTTTAACATATGATTATTTGCATCAGAATTCTATGTATACTTGATACTCACAGTTCTAGAAGATGCAACTGAAGTGACTCAGGCAGTGGCTGGAGTGGCACCCATCCGAGTCTTACAGCTATACGTCCAACATTTGTGTCAACCTAACATTAAATAATAAAATTGAGATCTATTCTATTTATTTTATATTCTAGATATAACCGCAGCTTATTTATTAACTCACTGGAAAAGCAAGATGGTGAAGTGTTAGAAGTCGCACACACTCCACACTTTTCAAACCCAGTCCCCGAAAGCTTAGTAGATACTCTCTACAAAAACAAGTTGTATTTAGTAATTTTCAATTTTTTTGGCTTAAAAACAGAGATGGATGCTTTATTTTTTCAGTGAAACACATTTCTGGCATATTGATATGATATGTATTACCAATAGTGAAGAAAATTCATTTAGGCCTCTGTTTTGAGGAAGAGTTAATAATATGTGCCCTGGGACTTACTTTGCTTTGTCTGGTGGAACATCTCTAAGCCATTCAAGATCCACGCTTCCATGGTCTCTAACGAGGCGGTTAAGAAAATCCTGCATAGATTTATCGATTAAAATTGCTTGATTTGAGGAGTTCTCTATCTCTGGTTAGTACCTGAACTTATTCGAGATATTTTGTCATGGAACTTTATACTTCTACCTTTATACGTTCAGCAAGCATGTTGTTCATACCACGTTCCTTGATGGTGTTGGCAATCTTATTAACATCAGCACATCTTACAGCTTCCCAATCCAATGAGTCCTTGGTATGTTCTGGTCTTTCTTTCTGCCCTCCATTTGCTTCCACCTGTCTCCTTAAGCTGTCCCAGTCAAAGTCATTTTGTTTCTCCTTGCTGATCCCTGTACTTTTTGATTTTGATGTAGCATCATCAATACCATTAAGATCCTTGCTGAAGGAATGATCATACTTATTCCGGTCTGATACTGATGATTTTGGCTGAGCGTTTTCTTGATTATAAAATGCATTGTGGCTTTCTATAGCATCTATGGTTCCACTGGAGAGTTTTGGCAGATTCAGATCTTTCTTTTGTGCATGAGCCGGTGGTTCCATAGCAAATCTAGAATCTCCAAATAATTCACTTTGATGCTGTGCAATACCATTCTTGTCGGCTTGCATGCTATTTCTTGATTTCTTATTTCCATGCCTTGGTGCTTCTGGGCCAGACACAATCAGTTCAGTTGCATCAGTAGTTTGACTTGCAAATTCTGGCATTAAAACAATTTTGTCTGTCACATCAGAAATACCAGAAGATCTTGTTTCTTCTCTGAGCATCTCGTAGGATTCTACTTCCACCGATAAATCTTGGGTGAGACGTGGATGGAAACTGCTGGGTGGAATACTCGATACTCCTGAAAGTACTTTAGTATCATCTATATCTTTGACCTTCACTCTTTGGTTGTCAGACCCTGTGGTTTGGAATTGGTTGTGTTCATCCTTTGAGTTTTCATCAGATGACATATGGCCATTTCTGTGATTGTAATTCCCATGCAGCATGGTTGATCCTACCATCTGTAAGAGCTCCACAAAAGAGTTTGAGCCATTAAAGCTGCTGAGTGTGGGTACACTACTTGAGTCCCCTGCATCTGAGTTGCTATTGGAGCTTGACATGGTCCCATCAACAATTGGGGCAAATGAAGAGTCCAAGGAATTTTGAGATGAAAGTACATCGTTATATGTTTCTGGGTAACTTTCACTAGGATCCATCAACTTGCATTTTGACTCATTTATTGAGCTGACAACACTGGTACTGCTTTCCAAGGAATCATTGCTGCTGACAACCTCTCTCTCTTCACTGAGCTCAGTACCATGAAGTGTCATAGAACCCTGGTCACAAACAGGTTGATGTGATATCTTTTCTTTCCATTCTATAGCGTCTTCTGGATCCAATACATGTACTGCTGGTTCTTCAATCACTGAGGTAGTCCCTTCTCCATGGCATGGTTTCTGTTTGGAATTGAGAGGAAAATTTGCAGCAAGTGACATGAATGCAGAACTGCAACAATCAAATGAATGAAGTAAGAAGTTTCCTATCTGTCCTTCCTCTAATTTCATTATGTTCTCTAAGACTAATAAATATCATAGAAACTCTAGTTCACCTGGAAAGATGATCTGAAACATTCTGGGTAAGAAATACTCCAACCACTGAGTCGACAACTGATCCCTTCCACATAGAGAAGCGTCTATCCCCTGTGAAAATGACATTTTGCTGTTATAAATGAACTTCTAACTAAATTAATTGTGTGGGGGAAAAAATGCAAATCTTTCTACAAGTAGAAAAAGGCAATTATAAATCTCCAAAAACCTATGGATTAAAGTTTCTTGAAGTTCTCGAATTGCAAAACATTTATTGGGTTTTGGTGTCTACTTTATAACTGAGTTTTTTGTCTGTCTTTTAATTTATAATTCCAAGTACATGAGAACATATGTCCTTCCCATTGCGATGCTTATTGGCTTCAGGTCTAACTGTTTGGAACTTAGACAATGCAGATGGTTTGACTGCCATCTGCTTTTTCACTAACTGAATTTTATGGTTAGTATTCCCCTGCTAGTGGAAATTGTAACTGGAGCAGAATGGCATCATCGTGTTATTTTTTCTGTAGAATAGCTGTTGAGGTATTTTGGTTTTGATTTATTAAGTTATCTTAAGATACTCCAGGTGGAATTTATTCGCAGTTACTAGAAATTGCCTATGGTGGATATTGAGAAAAGTAGTTTTGGATAGGTAGAAAATGAATACCTTACTGGCTTTAACAATTAGTAAAGGGTAAGAAGGTTGTTTGGCTTGATTTTATGACTTGTATTGTACAGCTGAAGTAAGTAACAAAAGGCATAAAAATGTATATCATTCTCTCTTCTGTAGGCGATCACAGTAGTTTTATATCTCATTACTTTAGTCTTCCTTGATTGTTTGTGAATGGTTTTACAGTATAAAAAGTATAATAAGCCATGTGTTCCACGTTACTGAATCAATAATTGGATCCTTAGCACTCTCAAGCCTAGCAGAAAGTGGATATCAAAGAAGAGAATAGCTACCTTGCACAAGATGCATGCGGGCTATAAACGAGTCAACACGACCATGAAACACTCTCCGTTCTTCCTCCCACTGTCTTGCTTTCTCTTCGTCTGTTCCATCAATACCTTCACTATTGATATCTTGCATTAGAAGCTTCCATACCCTGTTAGTTTCTTCATCCAGCTCTACCTTTGGCCGTGGCCGCCGCTTTTTGAACGGATCAAATGAATCCTGAAATGATACAATTGTGCCATCTCTGCTATAAAGGACAAGTGCATTCTGCTCATGATTCATATAGAATGGTACAATTGCATTCTGCTCTTGATATTCGATGCTTTCTTTATTGATGTTTAAATGCTTTAATTGCTCAATGATTGCATCAACAGAAAACATTTGTCTCCACGTTAATTCTGGAAGCGTACCTACATTAAACGGCTTATATGAAATAATAAGTATTGTTTGACAAAATGGATAGTTTTATCAGTAGTACAATTATAGTTAGTTAGCGCAATTTGTTTTCTTTTTCACTTGGAAAAATAAAGTCAATGATTGCATTACGTACCCAATAAGTTGGAAGAAAACTGGTGGTGATTGTTTATGATCTTTTGGTGCTTTTGTGCTTCATTACTGTTGGAGGATATTGAACTAACAAGGGAGTTTCTTTTTGTACGCTTCTTTCGAGCCAATGTTTCGTGCATCTCTGCTACTAGTGCTTCTATGCATGTCTGAGGTCTCTGTGAATTCCCAACATGTTGCTTATCACTATCCAATGGTCCTCGACTGCCATGGTAAGTTTGTTGCATGATGCACTCTGCAATTCTGGTCAGCGAAGCCAAGTCCCTAACTCGAGTAGGACCTCTGGATCTCTTTCTTTTCAGTCTCTCTACTGGACTTAAAGCAAGGGTATTCTCAAGCGTTTTCTGTTTTTCTTGATCTGATACCGTAGAGTCCGCTCTACCATCCCGTTCAGAGCATTTGTCCAGTAAGATACTTGTTGCAGCAGTGACACAGGATGATGTGCTAGATGTGGTTGAATTCTGCCCCTTCTCTGATCTCGTTTTCTGGTAAAAGTTTGGAAAATGTGGTTCAGACAGCTGGTATGCTTGTAAAGTAAGGTAGTGAACCCCGGTCAGATTAGAGCTACTGGCATCTGCTTGTCTGATTGCATCAGAATTCCTTCTCTTTGGTTCCCATGCTTGTCTTTGCTCAATTGCCATTGTGCAGGTGCAGCATTTAGAACCAATTAGGCTTCTTGGTGATGATTGACTGTCAGTTTGTAAAATCACTTGTTTTGAGTTTCCTTCCCCATTATCAGTAGTCCCTTGACTTATGCCTTCTGTAATAGTATCTTTTCTGGAATCAGAAGTCTGTTTCTGCCATTCTGGTGATGCTATGTATTCTTTTATTGGTTGATTGACTGAATGAGTGAGGTCATGGGCAATGCCTCCTTGCCTATTTTCTACAATCACTTCAATTCCTTCTCCGAGTTGCACGATTGATTTTGTAGATTTTTCATACCTAGGTTGTCCTTCTATGTCAAAGTTTAAGGACCTTCTACATGACCTCTTGGCAGGTTTGAGTTTCTTCTGATCATTGGATACTCTGGCTACTTCCGTCGGGGTAGATTTTGAGTCTTTGTTCAGTCCTTTCTTTCGCACATACTTCCTTTTTCCTGTTGGAGGTTCTTTAGAATGATTAGGCTGTGGGGTCACTGGCTTTGTTGCTGTGTCTCCTTTGCCAAGTTGCCCTGTCGACATAAAAAGGTTCTTTGCCTGTGACTCTGAAACTAAATCAAAGCTAGACTTGCATTTAAAGTTTTCATCTCTAGGCTGTTCTTGCATGCCAGAATTCATGATTGTGCAGAATTTGTTGGTAGGCTCAAGCATCTTCATGTCAGTGGGTGCTGCAGCATCTTGTGGGGAAGGCTTCTCTGTGCCAATTCCCTTTCTTACATACTTCCTTTTACCTGTTGGAGTTTGTTTACAACCATCAAGCTTCATTATCATTGGATTTGGAGTCATCACTTCAGTTTCTTCACAAAGCTGCCTGGTAGATTTTGACTGACAAAATTCCTCCCGTGATACTGAAACTGAATCAAATGTTGACTTGAAAGCAGATTTTTCATCCGGAGTCAGTCCTATGTCAAAATTTAAGGTCTTTCTGCATGACTCGATGGCAGGCTCAGGTGTTTTCAGGTTAGTGGATTCTCCAGCTGCTTCTGCTGGGGCAGATGTTAAGCCGTTGTTGAGTCCCTTCTTCCGCACATACTTTCGCTTACCTGTTCGATTATCTTTAGAATTCTTTGGAGTCTGAGGTTTTCCTTCTTTGGCCACCTTTGGCCTGTGTTTTTTCCTCTTTGGTTTCTGCTGAGGCGTTTTGCTGAGGTCAGCAATTCCTTTTTCAGGGTTGTGATTCTCCTTTATCTGTGTGGAAACAGCCGAAACTGATGCATCTTTAAGTGGCTCTAAGTGTTCTTTATTGTCCAGGATTCCACTGGAGACAACTCTTTCGGCAGCACCGTCATTATTCTGTTCATCTGTTTCCTGGTTTGTTCTGTCATATAAGCATGAATTTTCTAATTCAGAAACTCGTTTGCTTTTGACTCCAATGGCTTTATCTGGTGTGATGGGAGCAAACTTAGAGATAATCGGGAGAGAGACTTTGTCTGGCATTGTTCCAGGATGGGAATTAAGATCATAGGAGTGTTGGTGTGAAATGGAAACCTCATCTGCAGAGCAACAGTTCAACATATTAGATTAACTGAAGGATACAAAAATTTGTAAGTTTCATGGTTGAAGTTAGGTGCTATATTTACTGATAAATGTTACTATTGATGATAATGATGGTTTTTCAGGAAATATAGTTTCCAATTCAATGTTCTAACAGATGATGCCAAAAGTTTTAGGAGATATTTTTACAGTCGATGCAGGATGATTGGGAGGTTACTTAGTGAGACATGGTGCAAGGGTAAATTCAACAACAAATTTCTTTGCTGATTCTTGTGTCCTAAATATCCCCATTGTCACATTTGTTCTAGCTTACTACAGTTAATCTTTTAACATCCCTTGCATAAATCTCTTCCTCTCTATGTGTGTGCCAGTGTCTACGTGAAGAACGCTCATATTGAATAGAAAGCTATGACTACTACAAAAACCAGTTGCCAAAAGGAAGCGTTATGCTTATATTTTAGTCCCATCGTCTGACTGGAATTAAAAATGCTCTTCACTGGGCAAAAACTTAGGTCAATGTCAATTTGAGACTCAAATGGAAATGAAAGAACCTGCTGCGATGTTGTCATTTCTTTGTGAGGCTGCATTAGCAAGAGCCAATAGACTTGCAAAAGGCACATGTCTGTATTCAGCCAAGGGGTCAATGGAAACTTCTCGGCATGCTTCAACAGTGTCACAGGCGACACCGATTTTTGCGGCTGAACTAACCTCTGCATTATTAACACCTCTGTTTGTATCTTCACAATTGGCAGAGTTGAAAAGAATAACCGCTGTATTGGATTGAGAACCTTTGTTACAAACCGAAGAAAAGCATTCTGATCCCTGCCAGTTTGGTTGGTCTGACGGGTTGGCTTGACCGGTTGCATAGATCGGCATAGGTTTTGGCTGAATTGGCCTAGAAGGGGTTGACGGAGTCCATGAACCCTGACTTTCACACTCCTTTTGACCTGGTGTGCCACTATTCATTGCTTGGCTTTACAATCTTGTCAAAAATATGTAAGTTCTCTTGCTTACCTGCTTCTTTCTATCAGAAACTCCCTTTACATTGCTCAATAAACTACAGTCTTTATCAAAAGCCAATCCCGGTGTGTGAAATGCCATCTAGCTGCCGAAATTTCTTTGCTTCTTAATCTCATCGCACACAAGTATCCTGCGGAAACCAACATAAAAACAAAAATTTCAGCTGTTGTAAAATAAAATGCTGCAAAACAGGTTGGTAACAGCTCATTTATCTAAAAGACCGGAAACAAAGTTCAATCAAATTCCTTTTAAAGTACTTAAAAATTGCTCTATAATCTTACGGATAACAGATCTCTCATCCATAACCCAACTGCTCTATCATGATGAACTCTGTTAATCACAGTTAACAGAATTTTGTTAATTTATTTTTTGTTAAATGAGATCACAAAATTGTAGGTACCATAATTTTATTTATTTAACTTTAATTAAATACGTTCTCACTTGGCACAACAGAATACAAGAAAATCCCTGCAGATTCTCTCAGTAATCTCCTTATATAATGCCACTTTGTTCTCTTCTGTTGCTACAACATTATAACAGAAAAAAAATAAAAATTCTTTAAATAACAATTAAAAAATAATGATTCTTAAGCATCCTACCGTAGACCAGAGTCAATGCCGGAGATCTGGTTCTGGTACTTGAAGGCTAGAGGAAAGTGAAAGCAAGGTATGAAGATAGCTATTTTCAAGTAACAAATAATTGGAAAAGAGAAAAAAAAAAGAAAAAATAAAAAAGAAGTTAAGCCAAACGGAGACTAAAGCTTTTATATTCCAAAGACCTCTTCGAAATGTTCACTCCTTTTCCCGTTAAAGAAGTTAACTTTATATATAAACTTTTTTATCTTACAATGTTTTTTATTATCTTTTTCACCTTCAATATATATATATATATATGTGTGTGTATATGTTGAATGTTTGGAAAGTATTTTACTAAATAGTTTGTCTTGTGTAGGGATAAATTTCTTATACAATATGCAAGTTAATGGAATTAGAGGGTTTAGTCGGGGGTAAAATTGTCTAATTGGGGCAGTCAATGGTCACGTCGTCTGAAGTGTTCGGGTAGAACGAAAATCTGTGAACGAACTGAAAATAAAAATAGCTCATGTAGTGATATGGGCTTGACACTTCTGAGAGTACGTCAAATGTCGAATAGCTTGTGAGAGTCGATTTTGGGGTCAGTTTGACACGGGGTGCGTGATTAAGAAGTATGATGATATGTTCTGTTTGCGGTTATCTTTAATTTCAAGTAGCATGTTACTTGGTTAATAGTAACGTTATTAATGTCCGCTTTTCGGTGGTTCAATGATCCATGATTTACGATTTTTGAGTTGGTGATTTTTATGAGATTTATTGCGACCGTTTATCATTATGGTTGTCATCAATTTTAGTGAATATTGGAAATTATTTTAAAAAAATTATTCAAGTTTTAAAATAAATAAATATTAAATGAAAGATGTGAAGATACTTTTTTTTTCTTATATATATATATGGGAATATGACATGATAGTTTTATACGATACATAAATATAACAAATTTTGTATATAAGGCTATTGTGAGTTTGTGTTGGTGGTGATTATAAATTGTTGCGATTTCTAAACATATATTGACGTGTAAAATAACATGACGGAAAGACTTGAATAATATGATGAATCACTTGAGAAACTTATAAAATTATGATTATACGAAAAATAAATTTTTTATTTTTTTTAATTTTACGGCTTGCACCTGTGTAAGATTCAGAATAATTTTTATTATATTTTTATTTTTATAATTTATAATTATTTTTAATAAAAGTTCAGATAATAAGAGAATCGTAACAGCGGCTAGACGAGCCGCATGCTTTTACGTTGAAACGAAATTTCCCGCCTGGATATCCTGAAATTGAAGTTAGTTAAATAAGTTAGTACTTTCAAATAAAAACGCTTTCAGAGATAACTAACTTTTGAAATTGTCTCCGTGGTGGGATAGACTAAATGAAAGAAACATAAGGCTGATGGCCCCACATGATAGTAGCTGAAATGAATTTTATTGTATAATATTGAACAAAAATCAAGACTCGGCATCGGAGTCTTCGCAGCCCAAAGGTGTAATCGCAACAAGCCAACAACACATCCAAGCCAGCGCGTCTCATGCAAAAAGGTTCTGAGTAACCGTTGAAATGTTCAACATGACACGCATCTGTATGTCGTGAATCCAAACGCCGCCTTATTTTATATCTGTTGGATTTGACCGTACAAACCTGTAAATCACCGCTAACACGGCACGTGACTTACGAGTTTAGAGGGAATCTTATCTCACTTCTAACAGAGCCATGATACGGTCACCCAGGAGATGAAGCAGTGTTTCATATTGTCTGATTTATCGTTCGACAAGTGTAAAGTGTACGGAGACCAACTTTTTGTTGCTATCTGACACGCAGCTTTCACTTCTCACCTGTCGCTTTCCTTTATTTCGGGTGTGAGGAGTCCCTTCCAAAACGGTGCGCTTCAGTGCCTCCACTGCAATTCCTTGTAAGGTAAGCTGATTCTGCTGTGGTAAATTTATTTTTTTGAAGGTTGTTATAGTAAAATTAATATAGCTGACATCAAAAGGTGAAAAAGGAGATATTATTTGTAAGACTGCTTGTACGATAAAGAGGCTGTTGTGTTATGAGATTTGATTTTTTTTTTTTTTTCAAGTGATTTCATTGAGAGAAAGAAAAAGAGTGTTTGAATAAGTATGGGAAAGAAAAAAGTATGAGGTCGAGTTATGGTTGTTATTCACAGTTATTATTGTTGATAGAAAATTTCTACAATCCTGAAGCATAAAATTGGGTACGAGGTTGTGTGATCGGCATTTGTCAAATCTCGATAAATGTGTTTATTTGATAATTAATATGAAAAGAGTAAAGACATCGTGGTTGCCTTAGAACTCGTATCAATAGTTTCACAATAATGCTACCCTCACGGTTGTGATATATAATTTGTATTGCAATTTATGCGTCATCTACTACTAATTATCACCTGTAAATTATTAATTGGTATTATTTTTTATTAATAGTATGTTAATTTTATATCTTTAACCGTGAATGACATATACGATGCTACGTTAGTCAAAATATAACTACATATTTTAATTGTGTAAGTATAAAACATTACTCATACTTTTAGTTTTGTAATAAGAGCTATTATAATTTTAAGAAATGATAAAAAGATTCTAATGTACCCTTTTGAGTTCAAGTTTATGAACTAGAATTTCTTAAACATGTAATTACATGGTATTTTTATACTTAAATTTGTGAAGAATTAATTTTGTTTTAACTTAAAATTTACTTTTCTAAGTAGCTGCTATCATTTCTTCATTATAGATTAAGATATTCTTGGAACTAAACTCAAGCTCTTTTTTTTCCCCTTTGTTCTAAAAGAGATGGGTGGACAAGGATTGCTTGTGTGCAAAAGAATCGCACTATCTTTATTATTAGGGTAAATGTTTGTTTAGTTATTATATTTTAAAAAAATATCTTAAAGTATCTCTATAACTAAATATATTATATTTTTATTATTATTATTATTTTTTATAATAAAAGTATAATATATTTAACATAAAAAATACTTAACTAAAAATATAATGACTAAACAAATATTTATTCTTATTATTAGTTTATAGCTAGCCCCCATTGCTTACAAAGGAAAGGAGGCTGCAATACGTAACAATATTTATATACTTTCTTGTATACAAATTTTACTTGACCAAAGTATAAGACGGATAGTGCACAAGATAATGGAATGTAGTGGCGAGTCACAACGGTGCACATGGAAAGCTAATAATTTAGTTGTTGCCATCATAAGGATCAGTCTAAGTTACAGATGCCGTATATTATAACAATTGTAACTGTAATATAAATAATGACAGAAAGGCGGTCACTGTTCATAAGGTTTATCTTATGATAAACGTGGTACATATGTCACGCACAAAAGGTTCATGCTAGTGAGGCATTCTCTTTCTCATTATAACCTCGTGAATGAAAGAAAGGAAGTGGTTACGAGATGGGACAATTAATATATTTTATTTAAAGTTGACTTGACCAAGTCACAATGTAGTCTACACAATGTTGTTTTTTTTAATAGATTCCTAATTTTATATTTAATTTATTTCGAAAGAATGAGAGTAAATTTATAGTGTACGAGAATCAAAATAGGTTGGAACAAAGATAAAATATAATAATTACAATAATTTATTTATTAAAATAATTACTGTTATAGTTATTATTTTATATTTAATTATTGTGACTATTTATTCATAATTATTATTAATGATTATTGTTAACAATAATATTTAACACAACTTCTCACCTATAAGAGACACTCGCTCTGTAGTGTTGTCACACAACATAAGCACACCGCCCACCTGTTGGCTGGGCTAATCGAAGTTCTCTTCCGGTATGAAAATCATAATAAAAAAAAATCACTGTTAACAAAATAAAAATCAAACTCAGAATAATCATCATCAAGAACAACACTAGCAAGAACAAATCATCATCAGAGTAGAACCATGATTATCAGAGACGAAATAGAGATGAAACTGAGACATAGAAAACTGAAATGAAACCGATAGGAGACGGCCCAGACGGAAACGAAACCAGCAACAGTTGCTGCTCCACTACTGATGGACCAATGACGCTACTTCCACTACTGATGGACCAATGACGACAGTAGCGGCACTTGATTTTGGCAACAACAGTGAGGTTTGGCTGCGATGTCAGTTGGAGCTCGATTTTGGCAACAATGGTTAGGGATTTGCAGCTGCTGGCGTATTTTTTATTTTATTTTGCTATTTATATTTTTTACTAAAATAGAGAGTATTTTGGAAATTTAGAAATTTTGATGGGGGGCGAATTTGGGTCTCTGAGGAATGGAAAACTGATTCCCCTAGGAATCAATCTCAATGATTCTAAAATTCGAGTGTGGTCTACAAATTTGATTTTGATTTTGGATGTCAATTTGCGAAGTAAACGCTGTTAATTAAAGTACTATGAACGTGGCTTAAAAAGAAAAAGTTAGAAGTCCTATGTGTTTGTATATAAGCTAGAATTTTCTTTTGTCCAAATTGAGACAAACAATAAGCACAGTTTTTTGGTTAAGTGCATTTTGGATGACATTTCCATACATTTCACATTATCTTTTTTTTTTTCTTTCTTCTAATTTCAATAACAATTCTCTTTTTATAATTTAATTAATTATGTTTTCATCCAATTCTTTTAATGACAATTGTAAAACAAAATGGATTTTTTTTTAATAAGTAAATGGTACGGCTAAGTTAAATGCCACGTAAAAATGGAAAATTACAGATAAAATTTGGAAAATATAAAATTATTTACTATTTACAAAATTAATTATGAAATTTGTTATCATAAAATTTTTCTTGCATTTGTTGAGAATGCATTTAATGTTAAAAAAAAAACAAAACAGTACGCACTTAACATGACGTGATGCTGTGATTAAAATCATTATAGAACTACGTTGAATTAGATATCCAATTATGATAAAAAATTAATATAACACCCCTAGCAGTAGGATTAGTAGGATTAGGAGTGTGTATAATTTTTTTCTCCTTTTTTTGGAAACTTTGGGGTACTTTGGCACTGATATTGAGGGTTTTAAAAAGTCACCTCACTTTTATTATTCGGATCTTATTACGGTACAACCTTATAGTTGTTATCAATAACACACGTGTAGTTTTTGTTAGACTCTATTTTTGTGGTACTAGTAACAATTGTAGGGTTGATATATGTACCTTAACAATTCCCTTATTATTTTATCAAATTTGTTATAAATTATTATTTTATAAAAGTCATATGTATAAAATAAAATTTTATGTACTTTTAACTCACAACCAGAGCTTTGTATATCATAGGCAACTATTTGAGATCCTCACTAAAATGTGAGGAATGGTGCAAGATTTTGTACGACCGCCGCATAAGTGGGAGATACCCATGAGATCGCATGTTTAATATATCCGAAAATCATGTATTCTAATAATATTTCTTAAAATTTAATAACATCTAGTTATTTTATAAATTATTGTGAGAATATATTACTAGCTTTTTATTTATTAAATATGTGATTTATTTATTGAACGTACACATAAGAAACACTATACAGTCTCACAAATTTTTCTCGAGACAATTTGAGCACTGAGACTGACGGAGATTAGATTTGGGCCAAATACTCTTAAACCCATGTACACACACGGTCCTTGATCCTTACCAAACCCGCACTTGTCAATTTTTCAATGAACTATTGGATTAGTTGAATTATAAAAGAAGTTTGTCACATTAATTCATATGCAATATGGTTTCAGTATAAGACGACTAATTATCAAGGACCACTATTTGAAATTCGAAGCAAGTTAATCGAATAAACAAAGCTAACAAGTTAACGAACGAACAATCATTTTGCCTTGGCCACCACCATAAGGTTAAAAAAAGAGAGTGTAATTTAATTATTTACGGCAAGTGAACATGTACAAATACAAATTACAATTGCATCGGTATGTAAAAAGTAAAAAGTTAAATGCATCGAGTACATGATGCACGTTTTTAAGGCTCGACTTTCAAGGATGAGTACACGCAGCATTTTGATTCACGAACTCTTCCTATTAAAAGTTTTTACTAGTATATGTAACAAAAAGTCAAAAAATAAGTTAAATTTTGCACTCTATTTTGTCAATAATGCGTATGGACAATCTATTAACTTTCTAATTTTGTGTTTTCACTCAATTCTATTTTTAAACATTTCACATTACATACAAGAATACGGAATTCTCAATTCTATTTTTAAACATTTCACATTACATACAAGAATACAGAATTCTCAATTTAAAAATTGAGTCGAAAATGTTTCCATCACTTATGCTCAAACAACGAGTAGTTTACATTTAACTAAAACTTATTTAATGAGTTAAAAATACACAAAATGTGTGGGAAAATATAATGATGCTTTATAATATTCTTAATATCTCTCGATTCAATAAAGTTAGATCTAACAAAGTTTATATTGAGAGTAAGGCTATTGGGATGTGATGAAGTACAAAATACCATCTATTTGACACATAAATAATAAATCTCCCATTGGCATGGGTTCATTTGCAAAAGATTGTAGCTATTCAACCCCGCATTTTTATCTCATCGGACCCCATTTTTTTAATGTAAGCCATAAAACTTTTATTGAAGCATAGGTCTGAAAAGCATAAAAGTGGAAGCCAAACATCAACTCTTCTGCTAAAATAAACATACGTTTTAGATTATCCTCTTCGTGAAATAATAATCTTTAAAATATCTATCAAACTATTATTAAACTCAATTTACGTCTACTAAGAAGATTAAAAAAATTTATCAATGCGCCTCCATTTTTTTTTAACCTGTTTTATGATATGAAATCGACGGGATTAAATAGCTCCAATTACTGAAGATACATATATTGTACTGAGACCAGCATAAGCCCAACAATATAAATTTAGTCCAATCACTTTGCATCCCTAATTTAACCCTAGAAAACTATCCAACAATCCTTTCCATTTTCATTATTTATGAATGCCACATTTCGGGTTCGAATCTCACTCACATGAATGAGAAAGAAATTAGATTGTCATTAGGCTAAATAATAATTAAAAAAAATTCACAATGTATCTATTCTTGTCTAAGATTACTTAAGCTCCATTTGTTTTAATTTTTCAGTAACTACGTTGTTTGATTTCAAATTGTCAAAATATTTAGTAAATACTTGTAGCTTAATTTTGGTAACGACTCCTTTATTTCTATATATTTTTTTTTTTGAAAAATAAACTCTAATAATGATAGTAAGTAATTTTAATTAACTATTATTAGTATTAATTAAACCTTGATCAACATTTTCTGGTCAACTAAAGCTTCTATTCCGTACTTAAATTCATACCACGGCTGCATGAAATACAACCTTAATTTGTTTACTCAATTTGTGAATGTAATTTGATTGTTTGGCACGGCTCTCTTTGTTCTGATTTGGAGCAGTCTACAAGTCAACGCATTTGTAATGGACTAATGGTACATGCGTGTATGCCAAGTGTTTGAACGGTGAATTAATACATGCCCATCCTATAAAACGTTAAATGCAGTAGTAAAAAAGCTCAATCCTTTCATAAAAAAAAAAAAAAAA
The DNA here is from genome assembly GCA_030449075.1 of Murraya paniculata. Classification (NCBI taxonomy): domain Eukaryota; kingdom Viridiplantae; phylum Streptophyta; class Magnoliopsida; order Sapindales; family Rutaceae; genus Murraya; species Murraya paniculata. The sequence goes on from JAEVFN010000003.1 coordinate 360,920, forward strand.
AAAAGCTCAACTTCAGTTGAAGAGCACTGTCCACACCAATATGATAAGAACGATAAGCCATCATTAATAAAAGAGACAAAGAGTTCTGAAACAAAAACTTAATTTGTTTAGTCAAAAATTTTACATTTAATGTGTTTGTTTGGCGCGGCTCCCTTTGTTCTTGTTTTGGGGCTGTATGGCAGTAAGCAGTAGACAAGTTCATGCACTTGTAATGATGCATGCGTGTATGCATGCATGCCAAGTGTTTAAAAAGATGCATACATGTGTCCATCCCGTAAAATGTAAAATGGGGTTAAAAGCAAGCGTGTCCACACCGGAACGAGGCAGCCTATTTTGATAAGAACGAGACAGCATCGATAAAAAAGGGAGAGATGGGGACAAAAGGACAATTACCTTCACGCTTTCCACCTCCTTGACTAGTTTGTCTCGGCGAAAATTTCACGTATTTGGTGCTCAAAACAATGTGCTAATTGACAACTTCACTCAACTACCGAGCAACAACACTACTATTTTTTAATTAATATGGCTAAAATGGTTGGTGGGTAGCTTGGATTTCATTCAACCTTTATTTCAATTAATTTCATAAATGGCCGTCATTGGTTTTTGATAAAGTAACCTGGATGATCCTGTCGAATTCGTGCACTCTAATAATGAATGATTTACACGATGAGCAAGGATTAGGTAAAGTCATAAGAATTGCGCCACCGTCAATAGCTATAGCGATTATTATGATGAGGGGCTGAGGGGCAGGACGACACGTTATTGTGGCTGTGAAATTACAGTGCACCAAGTTTTCTGCTACATTTTCGCCTTGTATCAAAGTCGTGTAAGAAAGAAGTTGAAAGTATAGCAAATAATTTAGATATAACCCAAAAAAAAAAAGGGAAATTCCAAGTTTAACCAAAAAAAAAAAAAATTGATAAGATGTCATTATCAAGGACTTGAGGAGACAGACGGGCCAAAAGCAGAGTCAGTGAGGAATCTTAAGGCCCAATGAGCTGCGGTACTGGAAATCGCCCATAAACAGAACAGAGGTTCGAAAAGACTGGGAAATGGCTCACCAAGTTCTGAAGAATCAGTCACACAGAATATAAAATGAAGTCCTAAAATGCAGGAACCCCAAACAAGATTAAAGAAAAATTCCAAGCGCGATATTTTCCTTGCTGCGCTAGCAATTGACTGATTTACAGAACCATCCGCTATGACGAAATAAGATGTGACCTATTGTAGCAAATACAAAAGAGTAGAAAGAAAATCATGAGGTATTGAGGTACCCAGCAGAGCTGCTGCAGAATCTTTGTGCTAGTAAAAGTATGGTAATATTCTCCATGGCACAAGTCTACAGTATTCTGCCCATACTTCTCTGTACTTTGCCGCACATCGAGCTTCATCTCTTCTTTCCCTCCATACCAGTAGAATTAGAAGATAAATTGGATAAAAGTATGGAATCGGTGAACTGCAAAAATAATTTTACTCTCATAAAGGAAGTTGTCTGCATGTGGAATTTGTAATGATGTACTATAAATGCGTATTGGTAAGAGCTTGAAAAATTACCTGGTTCCACAAGGTAAACTGAAGGAGAGTGCCAGCAGTAAGTCCCCAAGGTAATTAGAGTGCCTTGCCATCCCCCTTCCACACAATAACCACAATGTCAGGAACTTTCATGAAATGAGGCATCAAAAACAGCATCAAGAACATGGACTGTACCAGCATCCAAGAGATAAGTTTTCCATATTAATAAAGGAAATATAAAACAAACATTGAGATATAACCAAGAGCCGACTTGAATAAAATAAATATCATTATATCAAGTATTCCAACTACATCAACTCTTTGTATTTCATTCCTCCCATTTCTGATTTCTGTTTAGACCTTGTCAATTTGAAAATTACCATTTAATCACTACCATCAGACTATTTCTCCAAATATTGTCTCTAGAATAGAACCTAATATTAAAAATTTATGAAGTAATAAAATGAAAAAAGAAATTATGATGGAAACCGTACCAATAACCAGAAGCAAGCAACTTGCCCCCAATAACCCTTGGGGACTTGCCCCAGATATGAGTTTTTGGATTCTTTTTAAACACATGCTTTTGCTTATTTGCTCCTCTGAATACCGTATATCTGCTCAGTTTTAAGTATTAAACTGCAGTATTAGCATAAGTTCCAAAACAAGTCAGTATAGACCAAACTATGCATCAATTAAAGTTACCCAATTAGAAATATTATGCAATTAGCTATAACAGTCGCAGTCGGTAGCTCCACCTGGTTATGCAAAAGCCACCAGCCCTGTAATGCATACAAAGATGATAAATATTTACAAGTTAAAAAATATTATATGGTGTTATCAGTAGATACATATATTGTGTGGTGCTAGAGTGCTTAAATTATGCATACTGATTAGACCATTCATGCTTCTTCAGGATTGACCATTGCTAGTTTTGCCTAAGAAGCGAAGGACTACTTTAACTGAACAAAGAGGCATAAAGCTAAGGATATTTTAAGAAAGACAAAAGAAGCTTCCCTGGAGACTCTGGGTCTCAATCAGTGTAGGTTGGTCAGACAGGGATTAGATTCACCATGTAAGGCGACCATGACTGATGAGCTCTCATGAGAAAATGATGAGATCCCCCCAATGCTCACGGCTTAAACATCAAGAAAAATGAAGCGCTGTTTTGGCCCAAAAGTTGGTACCAACATATACGTTGGATCTCTCTTTGAGATAAATAGTTTTACAAATGTGACTTGAGCAAGCATATGAATAGAAACACGCAATGACTGCTGTCAAAGAAAATTTTAATATGATAGTTAAAAAATGCAATATTTTCGTGCTCTAGTTCATGTTAACGTGCCTGGATGCTGAAAGTGAAAGGAATCCAAACTAGATCTCCAAAGACTAACATGAAGCCTAATCTCTCAGCAATTATGTCCCACCTGTCAAAGACAACCACATACAACAGGGGGGTTTGTAAACAGATCATGAATAAATGACCAGATTAACAATTTCTGAATCGTCCAATAAAACATAAGAGAGAAGAAAATAGAAAGAGAGAACTTACTGGGTCATAATTGCAGATATAATACACACACACACACACACACACACAACTATAGGTATTTTGAAAAAACAAATGCCCTTCCAGGGCAAGAAATGAACACAAATACAAACAGGATGTGAACCATTGGTTTCAACAGATAGTGTCTTGACCAGGTTACACAGAATTCTTCAAATTTAACCAAACATAAGGATGACGAAGCCAAGCATTCATGAGCTTGACCTTCAATGTGAGTTCGGACATTAAATTTGAATTTAAGTTGAGTTTCTCGGAGTAGCTTGAGCTTATACTAACTTGCTTCGCCAAAAAGAATAAACCTTTAAAATTTTACTCTAATTCAGACAGAATAAATATTGTGTTTAAAATGTAACGTGAATTGTTATACTGATAAGCTTGGCTCATCTTTATGGTCAACAACAGACTTCCAAGTCTGGATCACAGCTTTTGAACTGTAACCCTTTTCAGCCATTTTTTTGCTTGACTATCTGCTACCCAACTGGTCAGTTGTCTATATTTGCTAATAGTCAATAATCAAGCTCGAGTATAGCATATAATACAATAGTTAGAAGAAGAAGGCAGAACAATTAATGATGAATATAGTAGCCAAGATGCTTCTTTGTAGACATGAAAGTACAGTTCTGAATATCCAAATGCTTACATAAAGAGAATTAAGCATTGCACTTACGTGGAGGTCATATACTCCTCATAAATAAAATAGTCCAGGATGTATACCTGAAAAATGGAAAAAGGCACAAAAGTACATAGAAACTGCAAATGACATGAAGACTCTTGAAAAGTAACAGCATATGACTTAGCTTCAACAGATTACCGCACAAAATAGTTGGTAGAGGATCATTGATCGGCTTAAAGTGCCATCTTGAATACTTTTTGCCAGAACTGATAAGTTGATAAGTAGCCATCCCATCATTCCAGCTCTAACAAAGAAAAACCTACAGGGGATATTAGAATTGACATGTCCACCACCACAGCATGTCCAAATCTTTTTACTCTTATCAATTTAATAAGTTCAGAGATCTTAAGTTATTGTGACCAGTACTGATCTAAAACCTAATAATTTCAACCATCCTAATTATGATTAGGTGCTATGAAATATTTCATCTATGAAAGCAAAAATGTTGAGTAGCAATCCCTGCACTACACAAAAAACATAACCCTCTAGTTTAAGTTTGAGAATGATAATTCAGGCATTGTAAAAGCTCAAAAGGAAGACTACATAATACGATTTTTTTTTTTTTAAGTAGAAAAACTATGCAAACAACCACAGAAATTTAAAGATGGTCTTACATACTTGAGATCAATTGCCATAAATTGAGGATTCAGCTGTATGCCAAACCACCTAAAGATTACACACAAGATAGAAGTATCAGGATAATTTGATCAAAGCATGTTAAAACTGAACAAAATGGAAAGGAAGTGTACAACACCGACTCTGAATTTCCACTTTCAAAGCTAAACAATTTGAAATTCAGTAAAAGAAGTGTTCTGTTGTGAAAATAAATTCAACGGTTACTTCTCTAAAAATAGTATCGAGAAATAGTTTAGTAAAACCACTAAGGTGCATTAGGAATTTTTTTGGAAGTACCAGTCATGTATTAGATTTCCTGTGACATGAGGCTTTAATGAAGAACTCTTCTTTCGTGAGCTGCAACCAGCAACATAAAGTGCCGATGTTACCTGGCATGGAACAGAAGGGAAAATGGAAGAGCAAATCAGAAAATAATTTGAGTTAATAAGCCAATAATAAATTAGTGGGTAACAACTATGGTAATGATTAATGATATTAGTATAGCTGCTCAGCTATACGACCAACACAATTGCAATCAGAACTTAATTTTGTGCCAACAATATTGAGCTCATAATGAACTATGAAATGGAAATCAAAATACCACCAAAAGAAATATTACCGAAAAAATGAAAAACCCTGGAATATGAAAGCAGAAATGAGCATTAAGATTAGCAGAAAGTGACAGTTGTATATTGCATGAGATAGTCTGGTTAATCAAAAAGGTTTGTCTCTGTGATCAAGTAAAAAACAGATGAGCACGGATGTGAAAATTTTTATTTCGATTATTTTTTGGGGAAACCATTTTTCTACAAGTCTCTAAAGTAACCAGAAGAGACTTTTGTTAATTTAAAGTGCAAGAAGTACACTAGTTCATTCAAACACTGCAAAACAGAACCATATGCAAGAACATAAAAATAAATTCGAGTAGCAAAAGATGTAACAGTATAACTTACAAGAACACTGAATGTAAAAGTTGTCGATAGCAGCTCAATTCCTGTATCTGATATCACCTACAAACATCGTAACATCAGAACACATGTGCACATTCACAAGATAAAAGGGCCTAAAATTCATCATTTTTCAAAGATGCAACCATTGCTCCTTTCGGCTTTCAATTATAGGCTTTGGGTTCACATAAATATTCAAATCACATCATTCTAAGTTTATTAAAAAATCGAAATTTGAGGAGAGCAAAACTACGTTGCAGACACTAATGACGAGTATTTTGAACCAATGCAGTAATTACAGGCAGGTAAACAAAAGATCATAAAGTAGAGGATACATACGGTGGCTGATATGAAATTCATATGGGCTCCAAATCCAAGAAGCGCAACCAACAGTGTAAGTGCAAACAAACCTATTGAAGTAAAAGCAATTAACAAACATCAGAAACACAAAACATAATTCTGTAATAAGTTAAAATGGCAAACTAACAGACCATTGCAACGGTAATGAAGTCGAGTGCCGTCTTGTAATACAGCGCCAGGAACAACATTGCCCGGTAAAATAGATCCAGCAATTGCCAAGTAGGTTAAGAATGTGATTAATATAGCAGCCTGACATATGAACAGCAACAATTGAGTGCAAATGCAAATGGGTATTGACATAAAAGTAAAGAGGGGTGTTAATAAAAAATGTACTTACAGAGTCTAGTGAAGGAATTATAGCGTTTAAAAGAAAACCCCAGTCCATTTTTGGTAGATTGTAACACTCCCACTCTCACTCTGGTCTCCCTCGCTTTGCTTTCTGACTGTTGGGCTGTCGTCGATTTTTCGCTGTCTTCGATTTTATGATAGAATGCTGTCCCAAGGCGGGTGGCCGAAACTTATTGTTATTATGATTCTTATTTTTGAATTACTGATTATTATTATTATTATTATTATTATTATTATTATTATTATTATTATTATTATTACTACTGTTATATGAGTTTACACTTGCAAAATAAAGTCGTATTAAATATTTGAGTTTAGAGGCAAAAAACATTCACAGGCTCCAATCTTTCATCCATTATTTGATCTAGTGAGTATCAATGTACTCGCATTAGAATTCTATCACTCTTCATTAATAATGTTAAAATTATAAATTAATTCGACACTGATATGTGGTACTGTTACTCACAATGTGGGGACCCACCCATTACTTCGAGTACTCGTATTGGAGTGCACCTGATCACACGTACTGATTATATGTAGAATTTAAAAAATTTCCAAACATTTTCCCCAAAAAAAAAAAAAAATCTATGCTTAATTATAACATAAGGACTAATGAAAAAACAATTGCCGTCCAGAATGAGACAACCAATCCATGTCGGATTTGATTTCAAGATTGGGCCTATTAAAAATGATTATGGGCTGCTCTTTCCTCACATAGAAAATACCACAGAAACTCCTAACTCGTGAGTGGTGTCTGCACTTTAACGGACGACCTGTAGTTCAAAAATTGGCGACTTGTCGTCCGCAAATGGAATCCCATCGACCCTTGATTTACCGGGACGTTCGTACCCTAAAAGCAATTCTATAAATTCCCAAAAATCCATTTTTCTAAAAAATAATTATATATTCTAGTAGTTCTTCCAGAAAATAAGAGAACAAAGCACTCTCCACTCTCTGTCATGTCAACACTCATGGAGTTCTGGAGTAAATAAATATTCTATGATCACTTGCTCTTTTTTGTTTTTATTTTGACTCAATTATCTGTTTGGTTGCCGAGAAAATGAAGGATCATAATTGAAGTTATGTTTTTACCACTAGAAACTGCTATTCGTTTTTATTTTTAACAATGTCAATTTCTATTCGGCAGAAGAAAGTAATTTTAAATGTTTTGCTTTCTCGAAAGGGAAGTAATTTTTAATGTTAGATGTTCGGCTGTGGAGAACACATATCAATTCAGTGATTTTTTTTTTTTTTTTTTTAATTGTTAATTGTAGTAACTTCTGATTTATTATGGTGTTGTGTAGTCCGATAGTTTTTTTTTTTTTGGGCGATTTTTTAGGTTTGTTTGATTAATATAATATGGTACCCGGTTGTTTTGTTTGGCACAATAGTCGCTGCATATTATCATAGATTAAAAGATGATATCTTTATGTATCCCTCAGTTGTTGACACAATGGCTTTGGCTCTTGGATATCTGCCGGATATTTCACACATGCCCGTGTGTGTAATATCTTCTAGTGTTTGTTATGTCCAGGTGTTGAGGTGAAAAGTGGACAGCCCCTAAAGATTAATCCGGGTGATAACAAAATTGTGCATCTCTCGCAGGTTGTAATCCATTGTCTATGAATTTACTTCCTGTTTTTAGGGTTGTGGGCTAATCATTGACACTTTATGGTTTTCAAATTGCTGCTCACAGGCTTCTCTTGGTGAGATTAAGAAGGATAAAGGAAGTGAATCTGTATATCTCTATCTGAAAGTTGATGATAAGAAGCTTGTTCTCGGAACGCTTTCTGCTCAGAAGTTCCCTCAGTTGAGTTTTGATCTGGTTATTGAAAAAGATTTTGAACTATCTCATAATTGGAAAAATGGGAGTGTCTACTTCACTGGATATAAACTTCAAACAGAGGGATATCCTTTCTACTCATCCCTTTGTGTGCCTTGACACTTATCTATATGTTTGTTAGTGATTGGTTCAATTATTGAATTTTGTTAGTCATTGGTTCAATTATTGAATTTTCATGGTTTTCATGTTTTTGGCTTCCTTGACTGCTCTTTGTTTGTTCTCACAACTGATGATGATGATAATTCTGGTGAGTTAGTGCCACAGTGCACCTCTTTAATTTTTTATTCGTATATTAATTTTTTCTTGAAAGTAAATGGCGATTCTTGTCTTGTGCTATTCAGACTCTGATGAAGACGTAAAGGATATTCAGCTTGTTAGTAATGGTAATGATAGTGCTCACTTTGAAACTTTTCTTACTGAGAATTAGATTATGTAGATTTTAGAATTTTTTGTGTATTTTTTACCATGTAGGGAAACCTGAGTTACAGGCCAAACCTGTTTCTGAAAAGCCCATTGCGGTTAAGCCCAGTGCTTCCGCTGCTACACAGAATAAGAAGGATATTAAACCTAAACAGAAGGCTGATGATAGTGATTCTGATGACAGTGATTTGAACACTTCATCCTCTGATGATGATGAGACCAGTGATGATGAGGTACTTTAAATTTTATGGGCTTAAGTATATATTTATATTCTTAAACTAACAATTAGATGGTTTTGGGGAAGGTAATCTAATCAAGATTGGTTTCCTATATATGTCATTCTATTGCATTAAGATAGTTATATGCACCATACACGAATTTCCATGGTGATGATTATTATCATTGTTACTATTACTTCTCAATTAGAAGTGAAGCTCGTAATTATTTTAAAAACAGAATAGGGTGTACAAAAGTGAAAAAGTTGTCCTCGGAAGCCAAGGATCATCCTGGAAAAAACCTCAAAATATATGATTATTTGTAATTAGTTTGTTGGTTTATCTTCGGATACAACTACATTTGACCTTTACTGTCTAGGCTAATAGAAGTTTGACCTGATTGGAAGGGAGCCTGTTTTTCTTCTTTTCCTTGCTTTTCTGGCTTCAACTTTATGCTGTAACATGTTGAAATAGACTTAAATCTGAGATAAGTTACTGCATTCAGGGGGTTAGATGGCTGCATGTTTATGCAGAGCTGAACTCTTTTTTTTTTTTTTTTCTTTTTAAGTTGTGGCTAAACATAACTTAGTAATCTAACTTTTACTCCCCCCCTCCCCCTCTCTCTATAAATATATTCTGAAAAAGGAACTTTTACTATATTTTTGATGAATCTAATTTAATACGTGATATTCTTTAATCATTGAATTCTAATTTGAATTCAAGTAATCCACTGTTTTTCAATTTTATTTATTTATTTATTTTGCATTCCTTGATGCATTCTCCAATATTTTACTCCTTTTATCAATACTCGCATTTTCCAAAGAATTTTTCAGCAATAGCTTTATTTTGTCATTTTCTAAGAAGAATTACAGGAAATATTTGTAGCAACTGTTTGTCTTAACTCTATGCTATCCACCCTGTATATGAGAAGATAATCAATCTAAAGTTTCAATTGGCTTAATTCCGAGAGGGTGCATTTAAGGAATTGGGACTTTTTCAATTTAAAAGCTTCATATATGTAATTCAGCGGGGAAAAATGAGTGTAAATCTTTATATCTAGATTTCATTGAGAAAGAATTTCATATCCCATACCTAAGAAGGGTTAACCTGGCAGAATCCAAAACTTGTTAATCATGAGGGTGGTAGTGATGAGAGTAGTGGAGAGCTTGATGAAAGTGATGGTAATGAAGATGATGAAGGCACTGATGAGAGTGAAAGTGATGATGAAGATGAGGAGACCCCAAAGAAGGTGAGGGCATGAATACCATTTTTTTTTTATGGGACATTTACCTATTGTACATATGGTTGAAAAAAAAAATGTACATATGGTGGTTTATCCGGTTTTATTATGTAACCCCTCAAACAGCATCTACTAATTGTTGTTGGTTTCTGAAGGCTGAATCAAGCAAGAAGAGACCTGTGGAGTCTGCTTCAAAAAGCCATGTTCCTGAGAAGAAGGCTAAATTTATCACACCTCAAAAGACAGGTGAATTCTTGTCTCCTTTATGGATTTTCTAGAAGTGTTAATTCTCTTGTTTTGTTTGGTGATATATCTATTGTTTATGTTATATTTCTTACTTTGGACAATTAAAATGATCCACGATGGTATTACCAATCAGTTGTCAGCTGAAAGCTTGATATGTTAAAATGCAGAATTTTTTGAAGTTAATGACCTTTCCACTTACCTGTGTTTAGAGACTACAAGATTGATTAATTATGTTGTATTTCTATCAATTCTTTTGTTGGTTGGCTTCACTGACATTGTGTGAGATAGTCTCCGACGGTTGCTTGAATATCACTGTTATGCATTGATTAAATGCTGCGACGCAAGCTTTAGCATTAGACATATGCTAAAGTGATAACGAAGGATTTCTGAAGAGTTGATAACTGTGTCATGCAGAGGAGAGGAAAGGGGTTGGTCATATTGCGACTCCACACCCCTCAAAGAAGTCTGGTAAGACTCCTGCTAACAGTGACCAGACAAAGCAGCAGCCTCATAAATCAGGCGGTTCATTTCCCTGCAAATCATGCAATAGGTAGATGAGCCTCACAAGGCTTATTGAAACTTGATATTGTTTGAAGCAGCCAAATTTTCTTACATTATCCTTCTTGTCACAGGTCATTTACCACTGAAGGTGGTTTGCAATCTCATACAAAAGCCAAGCACGGTGCCCCAGCATGAAAGATGGCGTAGAAACGGCTTTTTGTGCTTTGGTTACCTTACTGCTTCTCAGGGATGAATTTCAGGAAAAGGAAAAAATTGGAGGAAAAAAAAAAAGGGAAATGGATAGTTTAATGTAGGACAAGAATCTATTATGCGACTATCTATTATCGACTTCGCGGTTGTATGGAGTCTAATCGTAAGATTTGTTTGTGGATCTCAATTTATTTTGATACCGGATCACTTGAATGTTTGGCTAAAAACTAATATCAGCATATTGGGGTTTCAGTACATGCTCAACAGCCCGCTGAATGAAAAGAAAAAGTGATCCTATAACCCCAACTGGATAAGCGAAGAATGCTCCTTGAGAACTCTTCGGGGTATTCAAGGAGGAAATCCCCTCGTAAGCTAGGATAGCGCCCACCTTTGGAACTATTGTTTTACTTTGGTGGTTCAAGGGTTTAGGGCGTCTGATTCAAACTTCAAGTTCTTCGGTAACTTCGGTAACATTTTACTAACTTTAATCCGTGTGAGAATTGAAATTTGATCCTGCCCATTTTTAACTAACCAAGTGGGAACAAATTTTCTAGAATTATACTACCGAAAATCATTTGATACTACCTTTTGCCCCTTAATCACACAAGATAATTGAGTTTTATTTATTTAATCAAGTTTATGTGAAACAGTGCAGTTCTAAACATTCAATGGAACACCCAAATATTAAACCGCGATAGAGCATGTAAAGAGTTCTACGCCATACAGATAATATTTTGATGGAGCTGTAATCAAGATCCTGCAAGCTCAATACAAATCAGGATGAAATCTTGACTTAATGGAATCATTGAAGAAATCTTTAGAGTATATATATGTTCCCACAGCAACATTCTCTAACAAACTTAGGTATTGATAAAAGCTTGCATTTAAATTGTCATAGCAATAATCTTTATGCAGCACAATTCAGAACACAATGCTGTATTTAAACAATTCAAAATCCCAAAGATGACATCTCTCAAGTCCCTACACGTCAAACAACTGAACAAGTTCTCTGAACGGCAACATCCTACCTCAGCAGCTGACTTCTTAATTGCTCTATTCTTGCAAGTAGATCCATAGATTACAATCCTACAAACATGCTCTGCAAACAACGACACCAACCTGTATACAAATATCAGGGTAAGCTGCAGAAAAAAATTGAGGCCTGATCCTGGGAAGCAGGAAACCTGAACCTGCAAAACTCGTAATAAAGGTAAGATCATAGCCTTTAACAAAAAAAGATAGAGACTATTCAGATCCCTACCAGATTTGATTAACTAGACCTGCAAAAATCAACTGTATCAGACACTGCAACTTTGAACAGATACACCACCCACTCATTATTTTCACTTTGATTCGAGCAGTAAGTGGCTGAGAAAAATTCAGTTTTGGAGAATTTAAAAGAAGGAATACAAAATTTTGCAAAAAAACCTCAGTTGATGATCTAAATTTACAAAAATGTTAGTAGTTTCACAACGAAAGTTCACTCTTTCCACCTTCACTCTTTCACCCTTTCTATCTAAAGCTATCACACAATGGTTGGCTAATATCTTGTACAGTTGAGGACAACAATTTCTGGAAAACACTGGTGCAAAATAGCTGTAGATGATTCTTTAACCAACAGAAACATGCACAATGACTTTGGAGGAAAAGAGTTCTTGAAAGGTGGCAATAGATGAATAAAAGCACAATTGTTGAATTTTTTATTTCTAAGTTAATTCTATTTTATTCTCCTTTTAAATTATAGCAGGGGGAGAACTTTTGTTTTCTTTGGAAAAACAGAGTTTTACTTTCAACAGACGACAGTGGTGGACCTGTACTCCACCTGCACAGTGGAAATGTGCAGTAAGCCATATTTTTTAAATGGGCTATCTAACAACAAAGAAAAGCTGCACTGTTGCATAAACAGATTTAAATTTTGCGTCAACTAAAATAAAGCATAGGAACAAACCAGAAGAATTCCATTTGAGCCCTTAGTTGTATTCACCACTCTCTTACTGCTGCTGAGGATCACTATATTCACCTCCATTTGATGCAAAACCATTGCCATTCCTATCATCATCGTTCCCATCATCATTGTAGCTACTGTTATCAACCTTATTACCAGAATCTGCCTGCTCCTTTTCCCTGTTCCATTGCTCAATCTTAGCCCTTCTTTCAGCACTGCTTTCTCTAACTGGACTTCTCCTCCTTGCTCCTGGGCTTCTACTCCGTCCCCCCTTACGTCCAGGACTTCTGCTTCTAGGCCTCCTGCCTCTGTCATGGTAGCGATGATCCCTGTCATTATCTCTTCTACCAGAACCACGGCCGCCACCATGAGAACGCTCCTCATAACCACCACGGTACTTATGAGGACTATGGCTTCTGCTTCGACTGCGTCTTCTCCTACTTCTGCCAAACAATCGCCTCCTCAGCTCCCTGAATTTATTCAAAAAGGAGAAAAGATTGCATAAACCACCAAGTCACCAAGCAATAATTGCAGAAGAGTAAAAATAAATACATGGAAAGTAGAAACCAACCTGCTAATCTTCTTCAAATGCATAAAGTTACAGTAACCACCTCGATTACATACATTTTCCTCGTACTGCCTACAAGTAGCTTCCCGAAAATCCGTGACTGGAGAGAAATCAACAATGATGGGGCGCCCTAACATATTGAATTATTCATGTCAAAATTTTATCAAATTATTATGTAAAACACTAAAAGACAAAACAATCTGCTACAAATATCAGACAAAAACAGTATGCTCAAAAAATTTAAATTCGTTATTAATTCAACTTAAACACTCATATCAATCTCCTAACAGTTGATTAATAAACTAAAAACAACAATAAAAAAAAAAATAAAATAGCTAGTGCATGACATAATAACCTGCATAGAATCTCCCATTGAGATTACGAAGAGCATTAGCAGCATGTTCTTCTTCTCTAAACTGAACATACACGTTACCGACCATGTGATCGGCCAAATTGTCACAGATGTTCAAGCTCTCAATCTCACCGTACTTGCTCAGTTCCTCGAACAGATCCTCGTAAAAATCCTCGAAGTGATCTTGGATCTTGCGAGGGTCAAGGGCCTGGCCCTGCGGATCAACGCCGGGAGTGATCATGTCGGGGCGTTGGTACATGTTGGAGAGGAGGAGTGTGGGGCTGATGCTGGGCTTCGTATGAAGCCGAGAGCATCGATCGCCGTGCCTGCACGCGCCGATCTTGAAATAGAACGGACAGTTTACTCTGTCCTTTTCGGTTCCGAATATCGAAGCTAAGTGCTCTGCCATATTCCCCTCTTTGCTGAGACTGCGATGTGATCAATGATTTTGCTCTCTCTCTCTCTGATTTTGTGTGATTAGGGTTTCTAGCGGTCGCCAAATTTTATAGTGTTGCATGTTGTTTTCTAAATTAGATATATTTACTGACAACGACCTCTTTCAGCGCAAAAGCAGGTTTGCCCGAGAGGTTAAGGGGGAAGACTTAAGATCTTCTGCACATAAGTGCGCGTGGGTTCGAACCCCACAGCCTGCATGATTGTTTGTCTCTTCTTTTTAGTTATAACATGGGAAACATTTGTAGTTGTTTGTGTAAAATTTGTTTTCGAAACATGTGTAATAATGCTTAAAGAAGTCCTAGCATAATAGAATCATTTGTTATATATATATATAAAGATGGCAATAGAACCTGCAAATCCATCCAAATTAGCTCGCTGTGGATAATTTTATGAATTACGGGTAGGTTAGTATTATAAATTGAAATCCGTACTAAGTTATAGGTAGATTTAATATTAGTCAAATATTTGACGGATACCCACAACGTCTTTTTATTTATTTTTTAATCTAATTTTAATTGAAAAAATATTTAAATCTAAAAATATATTAATATACTTATTATAATTTCGATTGAATTTTCTTTATGTGAATGCATGATTATTTCATTATTATAATTTTATTTTTCGGATTAATATTTAAAACGTACTATTTTTTAGAAAACATTATTCTTAATCACTATTGTAGGAATCGTGTTGGATGAGTGCTTATGGTGATGATGAAATGAAAACTTCTCTTGGAGTTTATGTTGAATGATAATTTGAAATGATGATTATTATTTTTGGATAGTAGCTTGTGGTTTTTTTTTTAATATTTGTATAATTTTTATACTTAAATTTGCGTATTTGTGTTGGATTGATGTTGAAATTTTAATTTTTCTTTTACACTGGTTAAATTTAGAAATTGAGTATGTTATGTGGAAGTTTATGTTACTGTTATAAATTTACATATTAAATATTTATGATTTTAAATGTGAAAACCCGCAAAAAATCATCCGAATACCACTGCAAGTTTGGTAATTATCAAAACCTGGAGCGGATGGATTTTTCTAAAAAAATTAAAACCTGCAGCGAATTACGGGTGAGTTTGATAATTTAAATTTCATGCTGGTGTGGATTTAGTAATGACAAACTTGCTGCGGGTAGTACATATTGCCATCCCTATATATATACAAGATAAATTAACAAAAACATTTTCAACAACAACTAGCATTTAAGAAAGAAAAGTAGAGAGAGGTGAAAGCAACTAACATTTTTAGAAAAAGAAACAGAGAGAGAGGTGGGGGCAAAGATGAGACTTTTGGGTGGATGTGAGTTGAGTTCGATGTGGTTTGTAAAAATTTAACTCAGGTCACTAACAAATTGGTTGAAATAAATCTAACTAAATAAATATATTTAACCTCATCCAATTTAACCCTTAAATTATCAAGTTGGGTTGATTGCGTTAAATGCTAAATTATGATTAAAAATTAAATAAAGAAACAAAATATGAAATTTATTAAAATCGAATATAAATTTATTATAACATGAAACTTTCATTCACTGTCTCGATAGAGAAAGCTAAAAAATCAACCATCTTAAAATTAAAAAAATTTCGACAATAACCTTTTTACATGTATGTTATGTGAAAATAAATAAATCGATTCAATGATACAAGTTAAAAGTATAATTTAAAAAAAAAAAGAATGAACAAACGAAAAAGAAAATCTTACTTTAAATGAAAATTAAGATTTGAAAGAGTGATTTTAATTTTGAAATTGAAATCTCAAACAATAGATATGAGAATGAACTAGTTTGTTTGATGAACATCTTATTATTATTATTATTATTGGCGTGGATTGAATATTTGGACTGAATTAAATCAGATCATCATAATTAATCACATCCAATCAAATTTTTAATTGAGTTCAAAATACTTGACCCAATTAATCCACAATAGCCCCACTCAATCTGTCAAATTTAAATTGGATTGAATTGAGTTAATTGAATCTATTAAGTTGGATTGGATTTGTCCACCTCTAAATGGGACGACGTACGTTTGTCGATCAAATAAGCCAATGGCAACAAAAGCAAGAGCGTCTAATATGAGGGATATGGATCCTGGGATGATCTTAAAGGGAGAGGGAGAGCGACTTTTGTTTTCATTTTTTATTATTATTTTGAGATCAAGACCAAAATTTTTTAAAATAATTTTTAAACAAAAATATGTCATCTAGTAGATTATATGGATCCTGTTTTCCGCTGCCTCAAGAAGCGGCAATGCAACATTTTTGAGGTAACGAAATTAGATGATAAGAACCATAAACCATTCTTCAACGCAGATCCAGCCACGGAATTCAGAAAACATTTTCGTGTGCAATGGCCCGCACGCAGCCGTATGTTTTATTGCCATAACGCATATCAACTAGCATACCAAGCACTAAAAACCTGCCGAGGTCAGTAGTAACTGATAAAAGCCAGAGCTGCAGTTCCAATAAAAAAGAAACACCGCCTTAATACCGCAACTAGATACTAATTTTAATAAAACATGCTCTAAAGAAACGGTTCCTGATACAGCAAGGTTCAAACTCTCAGGCAAAAACTCAGAGGCAAAATTATTGAGAAAAGATCTCGGGTCTCAAAAATGTTAGAAACCCATAAAAACCCATTTTACATAACTTATTGAAGCAAACCTCCATTGCTCAAATCCACCACCACACTATCGGCATCCCAAACTCTAGTAGGGTTCAACAGGGGCACGAAACTTGGCACCAGCATAAACTGCTTCAGCACCGAGCTCTTCCTCAATTCTCAGAAGCTATATGAACATATGAACATATTAAATTACAGTCAAGCCCACAGATTCTGAAATGTTAAAATTCGGGAAAAGCAAAAGAAGATATGTCAAATGACCTTTCAAGATAAAAAAAGAAGACGCTGACCTGATTATACTTCGCAAGGCGCTCTGACCTGCATGGTGCTCCTGTCTTAATTTGACCCTGATCACGAACGTGAAAACAATAAGAAATAGAAGTCTTATGATAGACTTTGCTTGTAATTGAGCAACGGTATAATTTATATAAAGAGCATATTTACCGTAGCCAAGCCCACAGCGAGATCCGCAATGAAAGTATCTTCAGTCTCACCACTGCGGTGGCTGGCCATCACACCCCACCCAGCTTGCTTAGACATTCTGACGGCTTCAATGCTCTCAGTTACAGATCCAATTTGATTAACCTTTCCACCAAAACAGAGAGAAGGTACAGATTTTCATTTACAATGTTGTAAAGCAAGAGTAGACCAATGACCAAATAAAGAAGGATTAAAGAAGTACCTTGAGAAGGAGGGCATTGCAGGTCTTCTCTTTGATAGCCTTCTCAACCCTCTACAACACAGACAATAAATAAATGTTGAGGGTTCTAGAAAACTAAAAAGAGAACTCAGGTTTTCATGCTTCATTAAAGAAAAGAATATAAATTCATGCACAATTTCCTCTTAACAATCTAATAAATGTCCATATTTACCTTGGGGTTGGTGACCAAAAGATCATCTCCAACAATTTGTACTTTTTCTCCAACCTCACTGGTTAGCTTGGCATAGTGCTCCCAGTCGTCTTGGTCAAATGGATCTTCAATTGATACAATAGGATAATCAGAGATGAATGACTTGTAGAGATCTTTGAGTGCATCTCCTGAGATCTTTTGTGAACCATCATTGTTCTGCAAAAACAAAACCAAAAAGAAAGAAAACAGGGAAAAAAATCAGTATTTTACCACAAAACATGGAGCACCTACCTAAATAAGGAGAAAGTTGATCAGAACAGAATTACAATAATAGTGACAGATAACATGTTAATGAATATTTTTCCTGAAGGGTTGGCTTAAATAATGCATACAACCAACCGAAGATGATCAGGCTACAACTTCAGATGATTATGCAAATCCAACAACAAATCATGACTGCTAAACCAAACAAGTGGCTCATGCCAACTACAAATAATTGCATTGCCAATGTTATCATGTAACAGAAACTCACCTCTTCCTTGAAATTCAGATCATAAGTCTTATCTGAGCCATAAAATTCAGATGCAGCTACATCCATTCCGATGACAACCTAACAATATAAAACAAATTTTATTAAACTTGTCAACTGCTGGGATGTCAGGATACCCAAAAGCAGTTTAAGAGAATTTAAATAGTAAAACACAAACAAGTGATTGAAGATGATACTAACTTTGCCTGTGTAACCGGCTTTAGCAATGGCTGTGTTGAGCAATTCAAGTCCTTCCTTGTTCTCCTGAACTAGCAGAACCATAATTGTGAATAAACGAAAAAATACAAGAACATAAATAAAAATCATGAGACAGAGTTGAACTCTCATTGACCTGAATATTGGGAGCAAAACCGCCCTCATCACCAACATTTGTAGCATCCTGGCCATACTTCTTTTTAATCACAGCCTACATGACAGGGAAAGCACTGCATTTAGCAAATGATAGGGTAACAAAAAGCCATATGAAACTTCATAAAGATTAGGACCGTCTAAAAGGAAGGTATGTATAATGCCTTCTTCTCAACTGCAAGATATAAGAAAAAGAAATCAATTTGCAGCTATACAAAAAAGGAATTACAATTACTATATGCCCGCAACGGAACATAAGCAGCAAAATGGACAGCATGCTCTGTTCTCTCAAAGGCAACGGAAGACATTCGAAAGTCAGGAAGGACAGAAGGTTTCTGACAACACAAATCATTTAACAAAGTATTTATTTCCACAAACAAAGATCCAGCACCCAAAGCTAGGAGTAGAAAACACCACCAAGAGTGCCGTACCAAGTTTCTTTGAATATAATGGAAGTTATTATAAATTGATTAAAATATTTAAATAGAACTCCAATAAACAATCATAATGTCATTATAATGCTCACAGTATCCAATAGTGTCAATGAATGATGAATCATTTTCCCCGATATCCACCGAATAACAATTATTAAGTAAAACAATGAAAAGAAGTAATACATCCTTAAAGAAAAGGTTGTAAACTACCTTCAGATGGTGGTATACTTCCACACCCATCTTCATGGCTTCTTTGAAAGAGGAAGCTCCTACAGGAAGAATCATAAACTCCTGCAAAAAGAAATGAATAAGAATCTAATTATGGAGGAGAATCCATAAAATATAAATCAAGTGAAGTATCAAGAAACACACCTGCATGGCAAGTTTGTTTCCAGCATGTGATCCACCATTAATGACATTGAATGCCGGAACAGGCAACACCAAATTCTTGTTACCAGCGAGTTGGGCAATATGCTGCATTCAAAAACCCCCCCAAAAAAAAAAAATCAAATTCATCACAACAAAAACCAAGGAAAAAACATTGGTTCACTATATATTAAATGCACTCAATTTTTTTTTCTTTGCAAGTTCCAAACAAATTTTACCCATCACTAAAACAATTCAAAAAACCTCTTACCCATAGAAGTATCCATTAAAAGTGTGATGGACAACAAACCTTGTAAAGAGGAATCTTCTTGACATGAGCACCAGCCTTGCAGACCGCAAGGGAGACAGCCAAAATGGCATTTGCTCCAAGCTGAGAACTCAACATAAAAAACAATGATGAGTATAAATTAAAGTAACCAATGAAAGCAAAACTGAAAGTAAAGAAACAGTTGTCAATATACCTTCTGTTTGCACCAGCCCCACTCATTTACAGTTCCATCAAGTTGTTGTACCATATAGTTATCAATAGCAGCTTGCTCGGTTGGGTCCTGCGTGAAAGAACAACACAAAGTTGCAATTTCAAATGGAGAATGATAAAAATCCAAAACCAGATAAGTTAAATTAAACAACAATCTGATAAAAACAAACGGAAAAATTTAGCAAACCTTGCCAGAGAGTGCAGGGCCAATGATAGCGTTGACATTGGTAACGGCCTACATAGATTAAACAAGGTCAGCAAGAGTAAAATATGAATACGAATAATTTACAAGTGAGACAAAATCACAAAGGTGATAAAACTAACCTTCGATACGCCCTTGCCTAGGTAATCAGAACCTCCGTCTCTTAGTTCAAGCGCCTCATAAATTCCTATAAACCAATTAATTTAATAAATTAATTAAAAAAAAGCACACCACTACTTACAACAAAAACTCATGCAGTAAACTGTGAACTTACCGGTGGATGCACCGCTTGGAACAGGAGCTCTAGCCACGTGGCCATCTGATGTTGTCACATCGACCTATAATATTAAAATTGAGAAACAGATTCGTTACAAATGATCTATCTCATCGAAACGAAGTACAAAGAGATCGGTGACATAGAAAGAGACAAGATCTGGTAAAGAGACGAACCTCCACCGTTGGGTTTCCACGGCTATCAAAGATCTGCCTGGCTTTGACGGCAGTGATGGTTATTGCCATTTTCCGAAAGCTTGAAAATAGAAGAAAGATCTAGAACGAGAGGCAGATTGTGAGTGTGACAAGAGTCCTGTGAAGTGAAGTGTTGTTAGGAGTAGGTTTTTTTATAGATAGGTTGCATTAATTTGAGCCGTTTGATTTGATTAAATGGTTTTAGGTTTAATACAAAACGGTGTGCTTTGGTCACGTTTATACTTTCTATGCATTTGTCCGGTTTTAAAATTTAAACTGACTTTTCCGTGGTTGTTTCTTGGTGGACAAACCTCGATGGGATTACCAATTTACCCTTTCTTTTTGCCCAAGGAAATAAATAAAACAACTGTATCCCGGTATCCCCAATACAACAGATATTCTCCGGATCTTTTTATGTCAACCAAATTCACATATTTCTATTATTAAAAATAATTCACAAATAAATTAAATAAATTTATCATATAAATAAATTATTAAAAATAATTCACATATAAATTAAATCAATTTATCATAGTTGTTCTTTTTTAATTTATGGAAATGACGAAAAATTATGATTGTTTTCCCTAGAATAGCTTAGTTTAATTTTTCTTATTCTTGTAATTAAATTATGTGCTTTTTAAAATAATACCCATCAAGCTCTTCATCATATTTAGGAGTATTTATATAAATGAAATACTATTATTTCGCTACAAAAGTAATTCAAAATATAAGTTTAGATATATTTTATAAATTGGGTAAAGCATTTTGCTATTTCTATAAAATTTTCCTAATAAATTTTTAAATTTTTAAATTTTTTTCTTGAGAAATAAGTATATTTTAGATGTTCAAACTAGATCCTTCTCGATTCATAATTCTAGAGTGGTCAGCTATGCATTCCAGATAATCTTATTCTATATATATTGTAGGTATGAAATTTTCGAAAGTTTTTCAATAGTCAATTCATTGCATTCATGTTCCAGCAAATATATATGTAAAATGGTAGGCAAGTCTCATATAATTGTCATATGCTGACGGTTCAATTGAAATCTGTGTGTTAGGAAATATTTTTCGTATTGCTATAAATAATTTCAATTAACTTTAAATTACTCTAGTTATATGACTTAGCTTTCTTCTTTGGAAAAGGATTAGTCAACCAGTTCAATATCATTCGAAAATTTTACCAATTGATATCGTATTTTATGTCTTGAAAATTATACTCTTTGATTTAAATAGAACACATGAGACGTGGAATATATATTAAAAAAATAATTATTCACCGGCTACATTTTTTATAGTCATTCTATTGAGTATTATAGAAATCTTGATAACATTTTTCTTTAAAAAAAAAAAGAAATTGACTTCACAAATCACACGTTCTTATACAAGTACGTTAGCACTTAGCATCCTGCGCATGCTGTTTCGCATAAGAAATTCAAAAGCCGGCCAATCTTTTTGAGCTCGGCACGCCTGTGCTTGAGGCATGAGTAATGACGCCAAGTGCTGCGCATATCGTTAATTATTTGTCACTGAAAGCCGAACGCTTTTCTCTGGGTTTTGCCGAGTTACAATTATTGTAACTTATAATCCACCTAAAATCCTTTTTTCTGTATTTTTTATCACCCTCACGTGCGAACCATTCATGACCACAACCCCATTCTAAAAATTTAAATGCAGCAGTCTAGGATTTTATTATCTTTTTGTAGCCACTATAATTAGAAAATTACTTATGCTATGGTTAACTACTTTATTCGATGCAGAAAACCTTTTTTTTTTTTAAGAAAAACCTGTTTAAAATTTTACGTCTGGTTTCATTTCTTTCTGTGCATTAATGATTTTTTGCAACTACCTCATCCACAAGTCATGATTTTTGTCTGAGCTTCGGTACAGACTCTGGGAATATGCTTTTGAATTCCCTTGCTCATTTGTGCTGCCGCTTGGGATGATGATAAATGATAAACTGATTTAGTCAAATGAGCAATTTAAGAACCGTACGAAATGTGATTATACGATAAATTTGTCAACTGATGACTGATCTCATTGTATCATTAACCTTTTTTTCTTTTTTCCGTTTTCACGAACTCTACTACAAGCTACTAGTATTACAATCACAGGCTACCAAGATTTTAGATTCAGACAATTATAGTACAGTCCAGTCCGAGGTCGAGCATGACTCTTAAGAATTCTTTGCCAATAAAGACATAACTTATTATTATTAGGTTGATATCAAGCTCATAAGCCATACCTCGGCGTATTTCTGAAAAACTTCCCTTAGAAAACGTGTCTTGGACATAATCAGATGAAGATGGAAGTGAAACACAGACTTCCATTTAGAAATTATACGTCAACAAACCCAGGATTGGCAATCAAATACATTATTTATAATTGAATTTATTATATAGCCACAACTGAATCTCCCCATGCAAACATTGGCAATTAGTTTTCCACCAAATACACACATTGCATGAAACTATTTGCATATCAATCAAATGCTTCAAGATATGAGTTTTTAAACTATTCCAAAAATCTGGGCAGTCCTGGCATAAAACAGTTTATTCTTCTCAAGCACATGCCCATGTTGAGATCCAAAATTGGATCTTGACCTAAATGCCTGGCAGAGTTATGACTAAACATGTGCTGGAAAATGTCTCAATATCCTTTATTTGGAAATACACTTAGCGGTAGTAATCTGAATCTGACCAAATTTACCCCCAAAAATCCATAAATTTAGGATCCGATGTTTGTCTTGTTTGTTGGATTATGTAACATATAATAAATATCAACACATACAAATTACTCTTTTACCTCAGTAAAGCATGGGAAAATTTGTTCTTTACTCCTTGGTTTAACCTATGCCCTAATCAAGATTGAATCAAAAGCTACTGCTTAGTGGTTGTATGCACAATTTACACTAGCATCCAGCGACCTGTTTGAACAAACAAAACTGACGCCAAACTTAGTTAGATACTGGCTAATCTATCAACCATAGAGCTCAACTTAATAGCTCAAATCAGATTAAAATATTATAGATTGTATCCGTATGCTACATAGAGATTTATTAGAAAGTTTTCATATCAAATTTTTTTTTATTACAATTAATGTGATTCTTATTATGCTCATTATCGATATAAGTGTAAGCTTGAGACTGAGTGCAAATTATCTGCTTTAGGGTTATGCATCCCTTGCAACTTGTACCTAACATTAGAGGCTCAATTAGGCTCTGAGTCTTATTTGAGCTGAACACTCGAAGCCAAGTATTGGCTTTGCAAGTATGCCACTAATGCAAATTATACATACACATTATGTAAACCCTAACTCATATTAAATCAGAATGCATAGGTCAAACAAAACTTTTAGAGTTCAATTGACTAACATCAAATAAATTCTCTCTATATCGATCCTCATTCACCATCAATCATCCATTTCAAAACTAACTTTCTCCTTTCTTGCTCTTATGCTAAATAACCATGACATATGTGCATATAAAATTGCCAAAGAAAGATATTTTTAAAAATAAATTATTTGGTAGACAGTCACTAGAAAAGGTCAGTAAAAGCCTAATGTTGCAAGGGATGCATAACTCTAAAGCAGCAAGAAGAGCCGCATTCCTTCAGCATGTTTATTGGCCCAAAAGATGAAAAAGGGGAAGCAATAAAATATGACAGCACAATCTGGTGCAGACTAGCACATTTTTAGAATTCGAACGGACCTCAAACATTAGAAGAAAGATATCACAACCTTTAATGCATCATTGATAAAAATTTTATCTTTTAGCTGTATCGCCATTTTAGAAAATACTCATACATTTATAATTTCTACATATGTTAAACAATTTAAGAAAACAACCCAGCAACCATTCACAATCCAAATAATCGAACAGATGACGAAGATTGGGATAAAAAATGGATTACGCAAAAATAAATAAATAAATAAATCCAAACAGCTCTTAAGATTCAAATGCACAAGGAGAAGTAGAAATTTCAAAAGCCTTGTTCAAAACAAGACACAAGTCTTTAGTAACAAAGGCACATTATTCAACGCCCTAATGAAATTAAATTATTAAAAAAAAACTATCTCACCAAAATCACAGGGCTTTGAGCATGTCCTCAGCTCCGCTGAAAGTAAAGGCGCCGCCCTCCTCCAAATTGAGCACCTTAACGACGCCGTTTTCTGCCAAAAGGGCGTACCTCCTGGACCTAACTCCCAATCCCACGGGCTTGTCACTCAAGTCGAGCTCGCAGCCAATAGCCTTAGTGAACTCCCCGTTCCCATCAGACAGCAAAAGCACTTCATCGTTGATTCCAAGATTCTCCTTCCACGCCCTCATAACGAAGGCGTCGTTCACGGAGATGCAGGCGATGGTGTCGACGCCTTTGGACTTCAACTCAGCGGATTTCTCGACGAAGCCCGGGAGGTGTTTTTGGGAGCAGGTGGGGGTGAAGGCGCCGGGGACGGCGAAGAGGATTGCTTTCTTATTGGAGGTGAGGTCGGAGACGGTGGTGGTCTGGAGCTCGCCGGCGGAGTCGAAGTAGGAGAGGGTGGCGTCGGGGAGCTTGTCGCCGACGGAAATGTTGGCGGAGATTGGCGTGGCTTTGGTGGAGAGAGAGAGTTTTGTGGTGGCGGGTTTTGCGAGGAGGCGGTGGCGGAAGGAGAGATTTTTAAGTGGGTGGGGGAGCGAATGGAGGGGTTTAGGGTGAAAGAGAGAGGATTTCACGGCGGCGGTGGAAGTGGCGGTGACGGCGGCGGAGGAGAGGAACTTGGAGAATGTAAGAGAGGTTGCCATTTTGGCGGAGGGAACAATGGAAGTGGGTGAGGATTCTGAGACTGAGGTAAAGCCGAAACTTTCTGTTTCTTTGGAGGCTTTTGTGTCTTGCGTTGCGTGTGTTATAGCCAGGTGTATGAAGAATCGAATACGATACCAAGTCAATTACTGGCCTTTCTTTCTATCATATTTATTTTATTTTAAGTTAGTCAATTTTAGGTAGCTTTTTTTTAAAAAAAAAATACAGCATTAAAATCTAAAATTAACATATTTTTACATACTTAAAAGTACACATAATATTTTAATTTTCATTTGAAATAATGAGGTAGAAAGATATCCACCATTCAACTAAATTTATCATGAATATACAAAATTATTGGGGATGGTAAAATTTTTTATGGATTTAGAATTTCATGGAGTCCCACCTTAAATGAGATGAATTTTAATTAATTTTTACGGAATGAGTTGAGAAATTAAAGAAAAATAATTTTTAAATTTTTAATAGGGTGGGGTTTGATTTTATACTCTCTACCCCCACCCCCACCTAGTTCCCATTATATATGAATTTTTTTTAATTTTTATTCAATAATTTTTGTTTTATCAATTACAATATTGTGCCTTCTCATGACCCCAAAAATCATTTCTTGATGCGGTTGCTGGTTCTGCAGCCACTTTTTTTCCGATTAACTTATAGTAAATTTTTTTTGCTGAGGAAGTGCAGGTTATGGCTGAACCTTTCAAACTGGAAGATGTTGGTAAGTTTTCTTTTGGCCTTCTCCTTACGGAAGTTATTAGATCATTCTTTGTGTTCGTGGGGCTGAAAGGGAACTCTCAGGTCTCCCTGTTTAATAATAGGCATGTGCATTAAGCTTGTTATGGAGGAGGATTATTTTCGTATTTGTGTGAGATAAACTTGATATGTTAATGGCCAAGGTATGCAAAGTTTTAAGTGGGGTACTGATTTTATTGTTAGGAGAAATCTCCTATTGTCCCTATTTGAGTGTCATTATCCTATTTACCTATTTATTGTATTCGGTGTAAATCTACTTTATTTTTCATTGTTGCTGCTATTGATACACCTTTGAGTGAGGGGAGGAGAGGTGATCCGAGTGATTGCAATGAGGTGGTGGAGATGAGGATCACTAGAAGGTTGTAATTGTCTGTGATAATTGGCAAGTTATTTAAAGTTACATTTTGGTTGCTTTGGCTGCTTTGGCTTCACCTAACAGTCTCTCCCAAAAGAAAAAAAAACAGTCCTAGACTTTGATTCTTGGAAATTCCATAGGCTGGGAAGATTGGCCATTGTACATATCTTGCATAAATTATAACTGCACATAAAAAATTGTATATCCATCTATACTGACAATTTTGCACTCATTTTAAACTATCACATGAATACCGAAACGAGTTTTAAGAGTTCTAGAGTCTTGGAGAAATGTCTTCAGGCTAGTAATTTCAACTGTTGGAAACAATCAAGAGTAGCAAAAGAATATATCAGAATGCTTATTGAATAAAAAAAGAAAATTTTGAAGATACCTAAAAAGAGACACGAAAACCCATCTTTCAAAAGATACAAGAGCATTAACATTCTTTCTTTCAAGTTTCAACTCTTAGTTTTCAACAAATTAGCCCACTATAATGACGTGATCTACACAAGCCCAAGTCACCACGGCCTCGCTTTGTAACTAGAACGTCTCTATTTTTAGCCCATTACTCTGGATCTTGCTGCACTGACTCAGCTTGTGTACAAACGAAATGTAATTTTATTTTCTCGAAATCTATACATTCACTGAGTCTCCCACTATAATATTATATGATCAGGGTATATTTGGAAGCTAAAATTCATATAATTATAGCATACTTCGAGAGGAGTCTATCAAAGATGGCTAAAATTAGACAAGATAATTTTGGTGCTACCTACAGAAGTTGTCTCACACACAGAAAAAAAGACAAAAAAAGAAAAATGGAACTTAAATCTGAAACTGATCACATTTCTCATCGTTATTGCCGCTCAAACAAATTGCCAATCACAAAAAAACCGGCCAAAGAAAGATCGTGAAGAAGAAAATCTACAATTCTCATTCTAAACCATACAATTCCAACGTGTTCTATATCTACTTGGGTACCAACCCACAGCTGCCCTCCCTTTGCTCTTACTTTAATGCATTCCAACATTTTCTCTTGCTACTTCGTTGATTTCTTCCATATTCACAGGGTAACTGTTTATTTTTTCCAGTCATTCACTCAGAATCTTTTATGCTTAACCTAAAAAAAATGACATCCTTATCTTTTTATACAAGCTAAAGGTGCAAAAAAAAACCGTCACATATCGGGTTGCTGAAGGAGAAAATGACCTCATAGAGTGGCAGATAGCCAACAGACTCACACCATCACTGCAGAAATTGTTCTAAGGGTGTGGGACGTAGATACCGATGTAACCAAATCCAATGATGAAGAATGCTAAGGCTTGCACAAAAAGGTAAATGAAGTAGAGGTTGTTCCCAAATAAAACATCATAGCAGCCGCAGGTGAAGAGGAATGCTCCAACTCCAAGTTCTAACAGGTAAATTCTGTCAACAATCACAGAGGAGAAGGTTAGACAAGGTTGTGTTAAGTAAATTGCGGCAGCTAACTTGTGGCTTAATTGCTGAGGGAACAAAGGTAGAAACAAAATTTATATACCTATCTCCAGAAAAGAACCTCCGTATCCTGGGTGCTTTTGCAGCTGCCTTAGCCTTAAGAGCACCTCCAAGTTTCTCTGTCACGACCCATTCATTTACTCTACCACCCTCTAGCAGGCCAATAAATGTAGCCATTGTCCGGTGCAGTGACATGACATTTTCAAAAAGGATCCAGAAAACCAACAGATGGATTGATCTGCAAGAAAAATGACAAATTATGGGTTTTAAGAAAGGTGAATAAGCTTGAGCAGTTCTTAAGAGAAGAACAGATACTAAACGAACAAATGATAAAATCATACAAATGCAGACCTGGGGGTTCCAACGGCATTGAGAATGGTAATGACCGTAGGTATATAAACAGCGGCCCACTTGGGAACCTGGACTTCAGGAATGACAACGGTTGCGGGCAACACAACACAGTATAACACAAATGTAATAATGTGTGCCACGATCTTCCTGACAAAGAAGAAGCTGTAGATCACATGTACTTTCTTCCACAACGACACTTTCTGCATAAGCATATCAAAAACACCAGATGTGAGATGACTTCATTGTTTTCATCAAATTGAATTATCTAGAAACGAATTCATCCGTTATGCCAACACATGCAAACAAACCAACCTTGTTTCTTACAATCTCCATCACCATTTTCCTGAAGAGATTGGCAGGACCACAAGACCAGCGGTGCTGCTGATAGCGATAGGCCTTGAAAGTACTTGGCAATTCATTTTTCACCTACAATTAAGATCAAATTAAACAACTTGCTTTAAGCGAACAGACAAGCCGAAACGCTAAGCAAATTAAAATGGATTAAGCCATAATTTGTTTCCATCATATGCTTTTCTTGTAGGCTTACTGGCGAGCATGTTCAATTTGATGTGACCATCACAAATTGAACAATTATGGTGCAGCTAAAAATTAAGCAATTAATCATTCTGTTGATTTAGTTTTTTTAACAAATGAACGAATGTATGTAATTATATTTGAAAATAAAAGGAGGGTGAAATAATTGTGATACCTTAACGGTACCAAGATATAAGAACTTCCAGCCTTTAAGACTAGCTCGGACAGCCAAATCCATGTCCTCCACTGTGGTCCTATCTTTCCATCCTCCTGCCTCATTCAGAGCTGCAATCCTCCATACACCTGCCGTCCCTGTATCATCATTGTAATTTCACAAACCACTTGTTACAAAAATGAAATTTTAATAATACAATTAAAACATAATTTCGTAAAATTTCATAATAAATGTAGTAGTTTTTAAGTAATTTTATTTAACTGACCATCATATTCAAATCTTAAGAAAAGTAAATTTACCTTTTGCCATCACCTTACCTTTTAAATAATAATAATAATAATAGTAATAATAATAATAATATTGTGCATGTACGTACCATTGAAGCCGAAGAAGGCATAGGTCGAAGAACCAACTTCTTGCTCAACTGTAAAATGGTAATCTAGTGACATTTCCTGTAATCTTGTCATCAAGCACTCATCAGCATTCACTGCCAAACAACCAAACAAAACAAAACCCACTGCCATGTCACTACCTTAGCTGGCATTGATTTTTGCTTTTTCTTTCTTTTTCTTTATAAAAAAACAATAAAGAAGAATTAAATAAGCGTCGGTTAATAGTGACTAGTGAATGGACAAAAGACACTAGGCAAAAGACAATGACCCAAGCACCAGGTCCACCATTAAGATTGTCACATGCAGCTGCCGGGGAATATCAAAAGAAAAGGTTAAAGGAGACATTTGCACCACGCAGAATTATTCAAGTCATAACATGCCCTTATGTTCTGTTCTTTAATCCAAACATACCCTTATGCTGAGAGAAAAGATAAGAGAAAGTGCGTTAAAAAAGAAGAGAGAGAATGAACTGAGTAGAGAGAAAATCAAATTCTCTCATTGTTCTCTCGTCTTTCTCTCTCCCTAACATTACTCTTTCTTAATTGAGTAAATTCTACAACTCTTGCAGCTTTTCCACCAAAAAGTGTCATCGCATTTGCTACCGTATTAATGCTTTACCTATAGTCTACAGCTCATGTTTATTAATTAAATTTATTCGGCAGCGATTAGGTTCAAAATGATTGAAAGTTTCACTTCTTCATTTTTCTCATTGAATGAACTATTTTCAGAAGCTTGTTGTTAGTAGAAACTGAAATTGGATTCCAAAATTCTAGTAACTTGAACCCTAAAGCCATTGCCACGTTAAAATTGCCATTTCATGTGCACATTCTGAGCACTCCAAAACGTGACAGACGACAAAAGTTTGATTGAACAAAAGAACAAAACGACACCTGAACATGACGTTTTCGGCCTTTTATAAAGCGATATGTGCCATTCTCCCCAATTGGGTCTCCGCCTAGCTATGGGTCCCACCAGATAAAAGAATCAGTAAACAAATGCAAACGTGTCAAAACAATGGATCAAGAGATGGAACGGGACCCACATCAGCCCAGCCCTCAGTTTGACCCACCGACAGTTTTGGGAAATGTTCCTTTTTATTACACAAACCTAACCCTCCAAAGTCCCAACAAAACTAGAGGGTGAAAAAGACTTGTCGTCACAAAAAAAAGTCTAAACCAAGGTTAGTGTGAAAAAACATACGACTAAAACAGAATCTAAATTTACCGAATTTCCAGCGAGCCTGAACGAGAGCTAAATGAGGATTGTGAACGAGAAAAGGGATGGTGCGTGTGAGAAAATCAGATTCGGGCTGAAAATCAGCGTCAAAAATGACAACAAAATCGCAGTTTTTAACGTAGCCCCGTTTCATGCCTTCTCTGAGAGCCCCTGCTTTGTACCCTTTTCTGTTGTCTCTTACTTCATACTTTATGTTGATCCCTTTGCTTGCCCATCTTTGGCACTCTAGCTCCACCATATCCTGCAATGCATATTATATCTTAATTCCATGCAAATTAAATAAATCTTTTCATCTGGGTAATTGTAATTATTGTTTAATTAATGTAATTTTGTAATACCTTGATTGTTAGGTCAGTTGAATCGTCAAGGACTTGAATGATGAGTCTATCCGATGGCCATGAGAGCCCACATGCAGCTCCTATTGAGAGCTGATAAACCTGCAACAATTTTATTTTTTCAAAATGCATGAAACCAGCAAACAGCATGAACTTACTCAAAAGACACAAAAAGACATAAATGAAGAACCAAAAAGAGTTATAAAAAGGGAAAGAAAAGGACCTCTCTTTCGTTGAACATCGGGATTTGAACCAGAACCATGGGATAAGACGAGTTACCCAACTCAACATCTTCCTTCATTGGCTCAAATTTGTACCTTGTTTCAGGACTGCGCCCTGAGAGCTTGAGCAACAAAATGGCAAGGCTCATATAAACTCTCTCGATGAATAGCATTAGAGACATGATCAAACAAAGAAAAACTGCAATGTTTAGCAATGGGACAATCAATGGCGCTTTGATCCAACCCCAGAGTAAAGAAAGTTGCACTGCTATATCATCTGTTCCTCCTAAAGCTGAAATGGGCTGCACGGTTGCTGCAGCTAACTGATCCATTTTATGATTTTGCTATGAAAAGCAAAAACAGAGCAAAAAACAGAGGAGAACCAAATGTGCCAAAAAGATGAATGATTGTACTATGAAGTTTGGGAAGGAAACCACTAGATCTGCCTGGATTTAAAGGGCTTTCCTTTGGCTAAAGAGCAAAAGAGAATTTGATATTTCTTCTTTTGTTTGTGATTTTGCTTCCGTACCACGCAAAACAATGGAAGCAGAGCTGGGAATGTCAGTCACTGGCTCACGACATCAACTTGAAAGGTTATTGAGAACAATTTTCCCTTTTTGTTTTGGGTATTTTCTGCTTCTGTATTGAGAAGAAAACAGAAGCAGAATAATAATGTATTTTACAAGTTTTTAGAAACTGGACTGGAAAATGAGAAAGAAAATAAATGCATGAAGAGCAAGCAAAATGAGAAAGTACAATGCCCTATTTATATAAACTCTATTTTTGGGTTTTATTTTCTCTCGTGTCTCTGTGTGTGTGTTTTTTGAAAATCCTTATTCTGCTTCTGGCTCTATTTGTTTTCATTTTTAGTTTTGTTTATGTATTTTAATTTTAGCTCTTCTAAACAGACTAGAAAATCCAACTACCACAACAACAAAATGAGAGGCTTATATAAAAGAAGTAGCAATGAGGTAAATTTTTCTGGTGCCCAGCCTCCCCCCCCCGTAAAGTAATTTATGGCGTTTATCCATTCTGAGCACCTAATTAATTGTTGATAAATTTTTCTTTTTATATATTTGCTTAAATGAGCTCAGATGCTAATGATCAATTCCCAACAGTTAACCTTGATTTTGTAATTTTTGAAATAATTTTTCGGCATCATTTCATCAACAGAAAATGGGAAGAAACGAAAAGAAAAAGGACATGTCAGTAACTCATCGATGGGAATGGGATCATACACGAATTAACAGAAATGCCCTTACTTGGCGTCCATTGGTCCATCCGTGTGACTGTCACTGACAGCTCAGAAATTGTTATGGTTTATACCACTGCCTTTTTAGTAAATTACAATTCCCCCCTCTTGACTATTTGTTATTTGTTTACTGAAATCGAAGGCCTACGGAAAATATGTGTCAATTGGGCTATAACCACTTAACCAGTATAACCCTCGCCACAAAAGTTAAAAGATTCTTCCTTCGTTATATTAGCTGTAAAATATGACGATTCAAATATATATACATATATATATATATTATCTCTAAGTTATTATTGTTCAAATAATCTAAGGATTGAGGGGAAATTAATTTTAAGTTCACAGTAGCAGTTGCCAGAGTTAAAGTGTAGATTCGAGTATTAGTGTTGGAAAAAACAAAATTTACCGAGTTCAAGTTGTGGTCACATGTTCATAATTTTTTTAACATACATTCAACCGTATTCTTTTAAAAAATTACCAAAAAAATCTATCCAGCTCCAAATTTAAATCCTTGTTAAAAGACAATTAAGGAAAAGTTATACAAATCAGAGGGCACTTAGGTCCTATGAGATTATTTTTGGGAGGCCTAAAAATAATTTTAAAAAATTAAAAGTTAATTTTGATATTTGATAAATTTTTAAAAAAATTATTTTTGACAAAATCACTCAATCTTACCGTATATTTTGAAAGGTAGAGAATGAATATCCTTTTAAAATCTGGTTTTAAGAATAAATTTTATACTTAATATAGTTTCATATATATATATATATATATATATTAAAGAGATTATTATTATTACCAATTATATTGAGATAAAAAAATAAAATTAATAATATCAAATATTTATTTTAATTATGAATTATTTATGCACAAACAATAAAAATCAATCATTTACATTTTTTCAGTAGTTTAATAGCACTTTAAAAAAAATTATCAAACATTTAATTAATTCTCTTTACATCTAATTATTTTTACAACATAATTAATATTAATTATTTTAAAAACTATAATATTATTGCTCGTGTCATTATCGTCATTAATATTTACTAAAAACATATAATGTCAGCTAATCCAATCATGTACTACCTCTTTCATTAGTTAGGTTGTCCATTAATAGAGAGTAAATTGTCTCTCGATCATTAATAGATGAAACTGTCTCATACATTTGTCACAAGCCAAATGAAAAAAAGAAAAATCTTCTATCTTTTCTCAAAATACTTTTCATATACTGTTATTTTTCTTGCAATCTTAAGAATAATGTTAATTTGCATCACCCTCTATAATCATATGAAAAATCATCACATTACGCATGGCATGGTTCATAGTGCACGAGACCTATAGCCTATAGGTACATATGAAAGAATGAACGTAAGTTATTTATTTTATTGGAGCTTAATTTGTGAATTGTGATGTGGAATATATCAATGAGTCTACCAAGAATAATTTATTTAACAATTTTATGCAATCCTATGAAAAAGACAATAATTTATTTGTAAGATCTTAAGAAAGTATGGATCCCAATCTTAAAAAAAAAAAAAAGTAAAAATAATAAATTCTAGTGAATTATCTAAGTTTAATTATTCAACAATTCTGATTTGGTTGGATAAATCTGGGTCTTTCATATGGTATCACAAATCTTTATGAGATGCCTAGCTTGCATATGGATAGAGAGATACAGAATCCGGCATGGGCCACCAGCTGAGTTTGGTTGGAATGGCACATGTGACATGCATATACGTTCTGTTCTAAAGAGAGTGAGCTTCTCCTTCACATAATTTTTTTTTGATAAGCCAAAAAAGACACATCCACAGATTAACAATTCGAGATTTGAAAGATAGAGTCACAGCTGGGCAGAATATCGACTGCTCAGCGGCTGCCATTAGCGCTTAGTGCCTACTGCCTCACTGTATTCCTGAGAACTTAATTCTTTATCTGTATTAATAAATAATTCATAATCATTCTATATATCTATATATAGACAGAGACACACACACATTCATATGCCTAATTTTGTAATAAGAGCAAATAATTCCGTAGGTTTTAATTGCACATGCATGAAATTAATACACAGCAACGTTATTAAAGTTTTGGGAAGAGATTTGTTTTCATTATGTTTGTCCATATGCATACTTTTCTAAATAGAAAAAGCAAAGATTAAAGGGGAAATAAAAGAAGAATGGGGTGATTTGATCTAGTGAGAGGGGCCATTGGCATATACAAGTGATACAACATGCCAACAACGTGCTAACAACTAAGGATTAAAGATGAAACCGAGACAAGGGCAGTGAAGCATCTTTGACAGATTGCAAAGCATCTAATTAATCATCTCTGGATGTTTCTTTCCATCTGATGAAGCATAATGGACCTTGAAAAATTCACTTACATAAAGTATAGAAATATGTGAAAAATTAAATTGGCAGCTCCAAAAGAATACAGTCCACCGATGCATGCTGGCCGGGTGTTGGCAAATGGCACATGCTGTTTCTTTGAATTATATTTTTTTAGTGATTAATTTGAAAAAAAAATCAATTATGTGTATTTAGTCTTTAATCTTTCCTAATCATCACCTAATACTTTTTTGTTAGTCAATAGAAAATCTTAATTTCAGCGGCCAGTTCCATTAACGGCTAATTAGTATGTAACCGAAATTCAATATATGAATAAATAATCACTCCATCAGAATGAGCCATCATATCTATCTTTGAAGTGTCATATTATCTTTTTTTTTTCCTTATAAAGAGAATGAAAGAAAAAAAAAAAACATTTTTATCATCTATTCAATTTCAAATAATAAGAAACAGTTGTAATTTCTGAATTCTATATATTAAACAACAACTAAAAAGCTTGATGGTGGGCTCCTCCAACCTTCAGTTTCATGTCGCCCGAGGATAAGATGTGCGCATGCCATCCAACGGCTTGTCTCCTGAGCCAAGTTTATGTATGTCTCCAACGATTTATCCCTGAGCCATTTTTCGCTTCCAAATTTTCTCCTGAGAATTATTAATTATTGCATTTTGGGCCCTCTTCTTTGGATTCTTTAACATTTCTACCAAGTTATTTGTTTTCCTTTTCGTCTAGTCATCTCTACCACCATAATATTGTGTAGGCCGCACACGTACTTCATCACTCGTAACTAAACACCTATTGCTGATAAATGACATAATTAAGAATTTTGAGATAGAAACATTCATGTTAAAGTAAACTAATACCAATACAGTTGACAAATTGAGCTCAACTAGCCGTTTATTATTATTATTATTATTATTATTATTCATAAATAGCCGTTTATTTTTACCCATACGCATTGACGAGTTCTTACTCGAATTCATTTTTGTACCGTTTCGGTTGCCAAACGCAATGTTATTCATTGACTTACAAACTTATTACATTAACAAGGAATTAAACGACAAAATTATCATACGGTTCGGCAAATTAGAAAATTTCCATTTCTAACAACAAACAAAATATAACATCACCGGCGAGGACAATGACCCGTCGAAAATTTGAGCTGAGTTTTTAATCTAGTTATTTATTCTGGCAAGTCACATTCTCACTCAAATTCGTGCGCTGTCATCCACCGCCTCGAGTACAATCAAAGCCTTCCTTGCTCTTCAATAATAAGGTGAAATGATTGTGTCTTTGTATTTGGTGAAAGAAGGGAAAATCAACCCGGTAGGTTCATCAGCCATGGCAGCGACGGCACGCAAACAGTCCGACAATTTTGGTTGCTCTCTCTAATTATAACTATTTCTTGTGATCCCATAGAATACAACGCAGGCATTTCTCTAAGATGGAGATATATTAACTCGCATTTCACATGCCAAGTTAAACTTGTCAATCAAATTCAGCAATATTTATTGGCAGTGGCGTTTCCATCCTTTTAAAAATTTTATTTCAATTGATGAGATATTGATTTATTGATCGGTAATATGATATAATTAATTCACTCAAAATTTATAAAAAAAATATCAATTAATTTATAAATGACGCATGTAAACCGCATCATTTTAAAAGTTTTTGATAAAATTATGAAATATCCATCGTTACTCTGAAATCCACCAAGATCCAATTTGGACAGTAATTAGTCAAGAGCTGATGTGTCGCTTCTGTAGCCGTTATTACAAATCCAAATGAAGTCTGCATCGGTAAATATTTCCTGGTCAAGTCGAAATACGAGTGTGACACGCTCCCACCCTACTTTTTGAAGGCATTCAAAAGCAGAGAAAAGATATTTTACCAGAGTACTTTGATGTGAACACATACAAAGCAAGGACACATAGGGCCAGCCCAAAGTTCTTGATTTTGAAAGCTTTAATCGCTGCCCAGAACAGCAGGCCGATTGCACATTGGGCCGCTTTGATATGAAGTGAGGGCAACTACTAACGCCCCTCCAAAATCCTTTTAAATACACCTAATTAAATTTGTGAAAAATTACCCACTTCTAAGAACAGCTATCTTTATTCCACAGTTACCCTCCAATCTTATTTCTCAGAAAAATGATAAAATTAGGGGGAAAAGACCTCTCTTTCTGATCGCAATAATGGTAATCAATCTTCACAAATTTGATTAATAAGAAGGACCGAATGGTATGCCACTTTAGATTTCTAAATTTTAACTTACCTTTGTGTCTTGCAACAAACACACCTTTTATTTTGAATTTGAATAGAAGATTATATTAATTTTTCTTTTCAAAGATCCAAACTTACTCGTTCAGAATGAGGGAAAAAAAAATCTTGAAAGCAATTCATTAGAATGGCTTCTTTAATAACAACTTGATTTGAGTATAATATTTTAAAGTTTCTCTTACCATCTCTTCAAATGCCTTTACTAGTAATGTTTCTTTTTCATTGATAAAATCTCTCTTTATTCTTTTATTTATTATTTTTTTTATCTTACTTGACGCTGATCTTGAAATTTATACTTGTCAATTTACTAAGATATTTGCAATAGGCAATTATCGTGTTTCTGCTATCCATGAAAAATTGAAACCAAAACACCTTGATAGAGAGAGAAGGGGCATCATCCAACATTATGCTAAAATTGTAAATACAAATAAAATGGATTATATGAGAGTGCTACTAGCGTCGATCTGCAACTAAGAACTTACACCTTATTAACAAGTTCAATAAAAATGATATTTGATAATTTTTTCAAAAACTACTTATATCAATTTTTTTTTCAATTTTATTAAATATAGATAAGTAACTACTTTTTATAAATTACTTATTAAATAAATCACCATATTTTTTTTTTAAATTTCTATTATAATCTTAATATTTTTAAGTAAAAATAAAATTATATTTTACCTTTCCATAAATTCTAATATACAAATTAAAAGTAATTTAAACATATATCTATTTTAATCATATTGACTATCACAAGACTTTTATAATCAAATTTACCAAACTCATATACTCGAATTTTTAAACTCACAATAATTTAAACTATTACGATTTACGAAACAACGAACTACTCACAACTTATTTTGTCCACGTAAAAACAACAATCCTGAACTGGCGCCTAATATGTAGGCGATGTAATCACTTAAATCCCTAAACCATAAAGCACACGAGATTTTCCTTTCTCTGAACAAAAATAATATTAAACTTAACCCATGAAGGGTTTACGGTCAATATGTTTTTCAGTTTAAAATTTGAGAACAACAAATTTTCTATTAAGAAATTACTATATTAAAGAAGGTGCTTTTCTAAGAGCATCTCCAATAACCTGAATGTAAAATTAAAATCGATATTAATTTTTTCAACTTTATATTCAATGCCTTCCGTTATGAGTGCTCTGAATTAACCCTGTTCATAATGCTATTCGTTTAAGTTCCAAACTAAGGGGAGGGAAAAAAAAAAACGAAAGAAAGCCAAAATACGATGAATTTGCTAATCCATGCTCGACTTTAAGTCTCCAGAAGCGAAAATTAAATGTTCCCCACAGGATAATTCTGGAAAATTCTATCATAGACCTGAAGACCCAAGCAAAACCTTTACAACATGCATGGCAGATACTCCTCATTTGTTACCCTCCAATCCAATCATTGCTAGTTGTTGAGGAGTGAAATTTTATATCTTTATTTAAAAATAATAATAATAATTACAACACCGATTTCAGGTTCTTACACAATCCATTCTTGATGTAACGATGTAAACATACCAAAGCACACCCACCTAGGAGAAACTAAAATTAAAAGGATAGAAAAGAAGTTAGCAAGATGACAAGGTAACCCCTCGGATTAATTAATTATGTTTGCTTCAAATGAGGATCGACTTCGAGCCTAGCGACGCCCACACCCTCAGTGTCTTCAGCGGCCTTAGCCACCTCAACTTCCCCAACAACGTACTCCCCGGCAACGTCGCCCTTGTCCTCCGGCACTGCCTCTTCATCGACATAGTTCGGATCCTTCTCGTCCATGGCCGGCGGTGCAGCGTTCAGCTCGCTCTCCGCCAGGTCGTCGGGACCCTCCCACGTGTACTTGCCGCCGCGTCCCGACTTGGGGGGCGGTTGACCGATCCCTATCCCGTTGGCGGGGTGGCGCTCCATGCGCTGCACGCCCTTGTCCCGCAGCTTCTTCTCCACGTACTTGAGGGTGTCTATGTTGTGGGTGTTTAGCTCCATTTTCTCCACTCTTTTCCTACCCTCCTCGTTGCCGCTCGCCGCTCGGATTGTCACCGTCTCTTTCTTGTCGTCAGTGGGCTTCATTTTCCTGACTGCCTCTGTCCCGATGTTCCGTGCAAACTCCCCGTCTTCTTGTTTTGGATATGGATTAATTGATTTGATGGAGAGTTTGTTGATTTATATATATTAGTTGATCGAGGGGAATACTAGAAGTTGCTGGATAAAGATTAAAAGTGGGCTGAGGTGGTGCTAGAAGATTCTGCCACCGGGCCATCCCTGTTACTTTATGCCACGTGTTTCTATAGCTTGTCACTTTTACGACAACTGTGTCCATTCTTCTGGTAATGTCAGAAGAAGATTTCCTTCTTGTAATTATTGTGTGTATATATATATGTATTTTATTTTATATATATATACACACACACATATATTGATACGTGTAATTAGAAATCTATCCAGATTTAATGCAGTTATAGGAGACACAGCCTGATCGGATCAGATGTGGAACTCAAGTCGCCTCACTATAAGATAGGCAAACAAAAATAACTGGGGAGTTTACTAGTCTCGGCCTTAAATGAAACTTTGACCCACCAATTTATTACACAAGCCGTACAGATTTCGAGGTATAACTTCGCAATAGGAAAGTCAGGGGGGTCGTACCAGTTTTAATTTCCCCAACATTCAGACGTGTACCATTATTAATTTTCATTAAGCACAGAAATTGAAAAGCTGCCAATTTCAAGCTATAAATTAGAATCGATAACACAAGCGCCTCCATTGCAGGCCGCAGCTGATCAATCTGGAAAAAAAAATGGCAGGAAAAGTAGTTAACTTGAGTAATAAAAACTCTGAGTCCAGTGGCTGTGACAGTGATGATTATGAAGAAGCAAAAGATAATATTTTGGAACTTTCAATTGGTAAGCTGAGTCTTGGACCCAAAAAGAAACTGCTTGTTTTAAGTTCAAGCAGTTTGCTTGTTCATAGAGTTCATCGTGCCAATAAGGCCACCGTCCCGCGGAATCGAAGGCCTGATGCAATTAATGGAGGCCATCTCGGTAAAAACTTATGTTCGATGACTTCTAAAATGTTTGGAAAAGTACTTCCAACATTAATCTTTCCTCTTTTTTTTTTTTAACGACTGCAGTTTTTAAGAGGCCATTTGTGGAGGATTTTATGAAGTTCTGCTTTGAAAGATTTGAAGTTGGAATTTGGTCTTCAGCAAAGGAGTAAGTATAATTAATTATTTGATTTATACTGGTTATTATTATTTTATTCGAGTGACTTGATTTTTTTTTAACTTTTTTTTTTTAATTTTTCTGTTGACAATGAATAGGCGTAACGTTGATACTGTATTGTACTGTGCAATGGGAAAATTGAAAGAAAAACTTTTATTTGTATGGGTGAGGCTTTAATTATCACTTTATAGATAATAAGCCATTTAGCCTTCTTATTGTTGTATTATTATTATTATTTTACTTAATATATTTTGTTTTTTTTTTTTTTTTTTTTTATATTTACGTGATAGGATCAAGAAGAGTGTACTGATTCTGGATTCAAATCGTTGGAGAAGAAGGATAAGCCTCTATTCTTCAAGGATCTGAACAAGTTATGGGAGAAAATTAATCAAAGCCATAAATGTCATTTCAATGAATCGGATACATTGTTGATCGATGATAAGCCATACAAGGCCCTTCTTAATCCAGTAATATAAATGCCCTATATGTCAAGTAGTCATTATACTAGCTACATTTTACAATGTTTAAGTTAATTATCATTTATAGATTGAAGAGATTTTACTTTCTCTTGCAGCCTAACACATCCATATTCCCGAGACTTACAACGTTGAGGATGTGAATGACAAGGCCTTGAGTAAGTATATAAAAGTTGTTATGTGCGTGCGGATATCTGCATTTTGGAATTTGGATATATAATGGCCCCAAAAAAAAAAAAAAATTAAAAACTTAAATTGCACACTGAAGTTATTGTATTTTGTCGTGGCATTTAATATAATGTGTTACAAATCATTAGTAAAATGAAATAATGTATTGAGTTTGAGTATGATCAGAACCGGACGGGGAGCTGGCTAAGTACTTGGAAGGCCTGGCTGAAGCTGAAGACGTGCAGTCGTATGTGAAGGAGAATGCATTTGGACAGCCAGCCATCAATTCCTCGCATCCCGATTGGGGTTTCTACTGCACGGTGTTAAATACGCTGAAAGCTAAACGGCAGAATTGATTGAAATGCTTTCTGTTTACTCAAGAAAATGGTGCAAACTTGAAGCCATTTGCCAATAAAATGTAGTCAGTCTTAGTTGTTAAGTTTGAAGTCTATGCGACTACGTCTCTTGTGGGATATTTTATCGTCGGACTTTGTTTCTGTTTTAAATAATAATAAGTTTAAATATTACCAAATTTCAAGTCTTCTCATATGCATCAGCACTAAGAGTTGATTTTTCGTCAATTATTTGAAGAAGTCTGGTACATTTTATTTGGTTGGTTCGAAGAACTAAAGTTGAAGAAAGCTTGAAAATTAAGTTTAGATGCACAGCAGATGGTTGACAACAAATTGTTTTATCAAAAATGAGATATGCACAGGAATGAAAGGGACGACGAAGTACAGCGGAGGAAAGAGCTTAGAAAGAGGTGAAAGGGAGTGAAGAATCTTTTAGGCAACTTAATCTTCAATATCTTTTAATCCATTTAATTTCAGTCATTTTTTCTTCCTTATTCTGAAATTTCAAAAATTATAACAAATTCTATTTATATTTGTTACTACAAACATAATAAGTAGTGTAGGTGAGTAATTTTATAATCAGAAATTTCTCACTTTAATAAAGTGGAGGACAAACTAAAATAAGCAAAATTTAACAAAGTGGAGGACAAACTAAAATAAGAAAAAAAAAATGCATTTTATTAATATCTGTAACAATATGATTTTTTTTTTCTTTTAATTCTTTAGGCAGCGTAGCTATTCCAAACGGGACTTGAGTAGAAATCTTTTATTATAAAATTACTCACGTATATAAATCAATCTCGACCGGAAGAAATTAGAAAATGAAATTGGAGAGCGTGAAGAGAAGATGGAGAAACCAATACTGATGTGAGAAAAATTTACCACTAATCTAATCTAGAATGGAAATATCTGTAGAATAAGGAGCTGCGAATTCTTTCCTTGTTGTGTGTGTGTGTGTGTTGAACGAAGTGTTGTTATCAGCATTTGCAGATGTTCACTGAAAGACAAAAATATGGAGTTACAAGTCATATGCATGATAATTAACAAAAAAGGGCTCCTAGGAGTAATTTCACAACTGATTCAGCTCGGAAACAAACTTGTGTTGAAGACAAAATTAGGCTTGAGAAATTGAAGTGGGAAAACTTTAGTGTTTTGGTTTTGATCTAAAAGCCACTCTTCTTGTTGATTGAGTTACTTTTGCTGATTCTTTGCAAAGAGTGTCCAATATCACTTTGGCTACCATATTGCATCACCATGTAATTAATTTGCAGTATCTTCAGTATTCAATGAAATTACTTTCTCCAAAGAGATTAAAACAAGATCGATCAACAATCTATAGGGTACGTGCAAAACTAAAAGCCGTCTAAATTAAATTATCGTCGTTGAACAATGCATGCAGAGCCATTAATTAACCGCAATATGCATTCACAGAAGTTTAAAAGTGTTAGAAAAGAGAATCACACAAGCAGCTGTAAATTAAGTAGAAATAAATTTTTTTTGTGTGATTAAAATAAGATGTGTACTATAAATAAATAGACAGAAAAATAAACCAATACAATTCAAAATAATAAACCAACCACAGAAATGCGGATTTTTACGTGAAAAATTTAAAACAGAAAAAATCACGAGACTATAATCAAATATAATCTTCACTATATTAATGGAATTACTAGATAAATTATTCTCTACATAAAACTAGAGGCTAACAACATCAAGGATCATTCAGTGTACGGTGTGCCACATGCCAAACTTTGATGCAAGCTTTAAAAAAAATGTTTTATATGGGCAGAAAGAGGAAAAGGCTACCGTTGGAGATGTGATGGCAGATAATATATGAAAAAAGTTAAATCCACTGAAAAATTCAATAATGTTTCCTGTGCATATAAAAGCCTATTTGTTGAATTTGGAAACACTGGGCAATAATTACAGACATAATCGAAATTTTCTTTCTAACAATAATGCTACAATGATTTGTATCTTCAGTAATTTGTTAATGATTATTACTTGAGATGTGTTGGGTGCAAACAAACTTTATTTCTCAGCGTAATTTAAGTTTAGGCGGCGGACAATTGAGATGAACTCAAAATTCGCAGTTGCCTTTTCTGAGTTTCTCTTCCCACTTCAGAAATAACATTTTGAAGATTAGTCGTGATCGATCAGAGAAGTGCTAACAGTATATGAAATGATCTAATTTTATGATCTAATTTGATTCATTTAGCAGAAACAAAAAAAGGTATGTGGAGGGAGACACTGTTGCAACAAAGCTTCGTTGAAACCTGCTTTATGATGATTTATTTGTCCCTTGGATCTTTAATTCCTCCGAGAATATTTTCTGCATTACGTGATCCGAGAGTTAAGAGAGGTCAGCTCTTTGAGTAGAAAGCAAGCAAAACAAAAAGCAGAGACAATAAATAAAATGAAAATGATTTTGAAGATTTTACTCATCTTCCAAGCAAGCATAAATTCCCAACAAATAATAGTAAAAGAAAATAAAAATAAAGATACAATAAGAGATAAAAAGATACTGTCTCTTTTCCTGTTATGTATTGCTTTTTGCCTCACTCACCCCCCTCTATTTATATCCCCAAGTGTTTGTATTATAATGGAGATTCACGAAGCAGAAAATCCCAACTGGAGCCAACTGCAATATATAGTTTATGCATGCTTACAATAACAGTCTAATATTTTATTTTTTTAATAAGTAAATATTTTAAAAAATAATGATAAAATAAAAATTAAAATTAATAAAATTATAAAGGGCGATGTTAAAAATTTACTCTCAAAATTAAAAAAAAATAAAATTAATTTTATTTTCCAATTATTTATTTAAAAATTAAAATTATTAATTCTACTTTAAGAACCTCTACCGAGTACCGTCTTCCCTCTCCCCCTCTCCACCGCTTCTTCTTTTCACGCTATAGGTAGCGTTTCACTTGCTTTCATAACCAAATTTCATAATAAATTTCATTGAAATCTAAAACTTATTATTAATTACATAATAAATAAATGGTTTTAAACTTTAAACTTTTGAGTCCCCAAATGATATGACCC
Source organism: Murraya paniculata (assembly GCA_030449075.1). Lineage (NCBI taxonomy): Eukaryota > Viridiplantae > Streptophyta > Magnoliopsida > Sapindales > Rutaceae > Murraya > Murraya paniculata. The sequence continues at coordinate 405,079 of JAEVFN010000003.1, forward strand.
AACCAAAAATTGGCAAGTGGCAGCCTCTTCAGCTATATAAGTTACCAACCGCTAACCTTCTTTCACCCAAAGTCTTCAAATGATGATGGCAGAGAAGAGTAAAGATTTGAAGAAGAAAGGTGTTAGTTATGATGACCGCGACGATGAAAGAGACTCAACATGTGATCTCTTACTGATGAAACTGAATCTGGCTCCAAGAAAGAAACTTCTTGTTCTTAGTATAGGAGGCTTACTTTGTCATAGGGTCTGTCGTAAAGATCTGTCAACTGCTCCAATTTATAATCGCGTTCCTGATACTTCTTATGGAAGCTATAAAGGTGATAGTAATTAAGGTACTAGTCATATGTTTGTTCGAATTGGAGAACTATTATTAACTCTTTGAATCTCTATTAATTGCAGTGTATAAGAGGCCTTATTGTAAGGACTTCATGGAGTTTTGCCTGGAAAGGTTTGAAGTTGGAATATGGTCGTCCGCCAGGGAGTTAGTATATATATTTCTGTTTCCACGAATAATTAATTCATTAGTTTTAATTAATTATGATGATATGAAATCTACCCGTGTGCAAATGTCTGTTTTATGTAATAACACAGGTGGTACATGAATAATGCTTTGGATTGTATAATGGTAGGACTGAGAAGCAAATTGTTATTTGCTTGGGTGAGTTTGATTGCAATTTTAAGCTAAACATTTTAGTAGAATTTCTATAATGGCCACCTATCAAGTTTGTTCTAAAATACACAATTTGTTTTTGACTTTCAGGATCAAAATGAATGTACCAATTCTGGGTTCAATTCACTAGAGAAGAAAAACAAGCCCATTTTTTTCAAGGAGTTGGAGAAAATATGGGAAAATAAGTACTCTATTCTCTCTGTGCGTGTCGGGCAATATTCTTCATCAAACACATTGTTAATTGATACGGATCCCTATAAGGCCCTCCTGAATCCTGTAATATATCACCAAAATTTGCACTCCATACATTCATTGGCAGCTTTATCAACTTAAATTTCCGTGAGAGTTACCTAGTGTGTTTTTCTTGTATTGCAGCCCAATACAGCAGTTTTTCCGACCGAATACAAAGCAAGCAATGTCAATGATAATTCTTTAGGTGAATTCCGTAGAAATAAACATTATGGCATGCACGCAATTCATTTGTGGATTGAATTGATTGTATTTAACCAAGGCCTTAACGTACAATTTGTTTCAGGTCCTCAGGGGAAGCTGAGGTTCTACTTGGACGGTCTGGCAGATGCAGATGATGTTACTTCATATGTAAAAGGACACCCATTTGGACAGCCTGCAATATCGCCAATGCACCCTGACTGGAGTTATTATTCCAAGATTATCCGCCGCAACAGCAGGGCCTGGTATAAGTAATTGTTGAAAGGATTACAATAATGTAATACAAATTCTCGTTACATGTCCTGTTCAACTTAAATTATGAACTGTTTCTTTCAGTATGAATAAATTATGGCTTCTGTTTGTCAGGAATTGTAGTTTTTTGTTCCTTTCCATTTCTCCTTGTTGCATCGAACAAATATTTTGCTTAGCCGTAATGGCAGAAGTTGCCCAAAACCATAATAGTAAACGATTAAATTGTCTTTGGGAGAGGTACATTAAAATCAGTACGGTCGTCAAACAATAATAATGATCCTACAGCATTCCTAAAATTTGAAAGCTGCAACTGTTTCTAAATTCTAATACTGACATTGCGGCAGCAACCTTGGAACTTACATTAATAAAACTAATTGTTACAACAAAAATGTAAATAAGATTAGTTCATTCAGTTGTCAAGTCAGCCTCCAAGCCTCCAAATGAACCTGCAAAGGAAAAATGTCGTTACCCAATAGGCATTGTTTTTGAAGCATTCTATATTTGATTGAATAAGTAATGCAGCAGAGTTTACATCTTATTCATTTGGCAAAGAAACATTGATATCAGGAGATGGCCTCTGACTAGTTGCGGTTTTGGAGCCGTTCCAACCTGCGCTTTCAGAAGTTATGGGGTTAGGTACTTGTTTACTGTTTTCAGCATTTTCTACTTCAGCTTGGCTTTGTCTTGGCACTGGAGTTAAAGGAGTCAAAGAGGTCTCCCTCTCTGGGTTTGCTTGAGAAATAGGTCGTGCTGCTGTTAATGTTTCAGAAGCACCACCTGGGGACATGTAAGGCATCATCAGCTCTCGATGGTGCTTCCTTTTATGCACCTTGTAGCCATTTGGCATGAAACTTCCTACCACAATCTACCAAATGAAGCAAACAAACGTTAAGTCTTAAAACACAGTTGGCTTCAAAAAATAAATTGGTTGAACGTGTTACTATATTTGTTAAGAGTAAGTGAGGAAAGGTATTAGGCAATGTATCAGTCCATCATTGATGCTTTTCAGCCTATGCATTTGAACAAAGGTGTTAAGCACGTTTCAGTTTGTTTAAGGCCACAAGTCAAACTTGAGTTCCTTCAAAACAGTTATCAGGGGTGCCTGTTTTGAGGTGATTTCAGATCGCATATAGAGTGCAAAGAATTCTCTAAGAAGTTCTTTCAAGAATTCATTGCAAGAGTTCACCCAAAAAAAAAAAAAAAAATTCATTGCAAGAGGCATCAAATAGCATCGTTAAAACAGTAAGCAAGTTGAACAATATGGCAGGGTTTTAATCTCGGTATCCAAATAATTATACCGGAGCTCACACAGTACCATTAATTACATCTGACTACTGTTGGTTCATACCGGAAATTGGAAAGAATGTTTGATTGCTAGGTCAGCACTTGTGTGTCTAAATTCAAACAACCCACATAAAAATAATCAAAGAACTTACCTGGATAGGGCTGGCAGCCATTAATAAACCAGCAACACCACCGCCTATAACACGCCCATCGGGTCCAGCCAGTGAGACACTCAATCCACCAGTCCTACTTCTAGCACCACCAGTTTCAGTGACTGTGAATGAGCCAGATAATGATAGTATCTCGAAGCGACCCTGCAAAGAAGAGTTGAAAATTATCTAATTCAAACTGTATCTATCGACATGGGGGCAAAAAGAAAAAAAGAGTCTTTCAACACCATTAACGTCATTAAGGAAAACAGCCATAAATTACAACACCTTACATCATATGACAGTATCTTTAGGTGAAACAACAACCAAGGGAATGATCCAGGAACTTGTTAGAGTTAATTTAGTTACTAAGTAATTGGCAGTTGGACTTGGAACAGCATGCTATAATTTAGGTGAGCACATCAGAGATACAGGAGATACTTTAACGTCTATGTAGATGGTGAAAACAACCAAAACTCAAATTAGAAATAATGCCACATTATCATGATCAATGTCTCCCACTCAAAAGGAATACAATCAAATGGTACAAAACTAAAACTTAAACACATGCATGACTGTTGTCACAGATATAAAATTTCCTTTATGAAGAAATTTGAGTTCTATTGCCCCTTAAAACAGAACTAGTTCCGTTATTGACAATTAACAATTTGGGATCACCTTTATTCTTAAGCTCCTTTAGCCTGCTTAAACTTCTAAATTTAAGTTTTTTTATTCAGAAACTGGAAGGTAGAATAAAGTAAGGAAATTCATCAAACCTAATAACTAGTCATAGTGGAAGCAGAGCCAAAGATGAGAGAGAGTCTAAGAACAAATGCTTGTCAGTTGTAACTGTCCTTACAGAGAAGCATCTTATGCTTCTATATATTATGATTTATGACAGGGCAAGCAAAAAAAAACGGAATTTCAGCAGAATTTGTTCATACTACCTTAGGTTTAAGATCATACCTCATATGTCAAGATACCACCAGAAGAGCCAGGCTGGCGAATAGTTACATTAGAAACAGCTCCATTGGCAGAGAGAACGCAGATCCCTCGAGGACCCTTCTGAGAAAACAAAAGAATTTTCCCTGCGACATCCTGTAAATAATAAAGTTAGGATCTCCACCATCATCTACTTTTAAGAAGATTCGCGATCCAATTTATGAGATTTTTAACCAGCCACAGCTAATTAATTCACCAAGGGACATGGATTAGCAAACATGAGAGGGCAAATTATCACGAGTTCCATAAATAAATTTGTATGTTACCTCACCAGTATTAACGGTGACCACATGGGGGGTGAAGTCCCCTCCAGCAGTGTTGGCAAACAACTCACCTGTACAGATCACAGCCCAAATGTAAATTTCATAATTTTTATTTATCAGACTGAAATCAATCTAAACCAAATTGCTCAAGGTTGAAAAAGCCAAAGCTTGCAAGTTCCGTAATGCATTCAGATGATCACAGGAAATCCTATAATCAATATTTAGTAACAATCTTAATCTTAATTATTTTCATTGAACACAAATCCATATCTCATTTCCCTTTAACAAGTGAGCAAAAATCGAAATTAGCCACTTCAGATTTCTGTGCTCAGTTGAAATTAAGATATTAAACGCACCATAAATCAACCAACTCTTTCAATTTTTCAAACATGCATTTATCAACAATCCACCTATGTGGTTGGTGAGACAACGAAAGGCCGAAAAAGAGAAAAAAAAAAAAAAAACCAACGGCAAGGTAAATCCCGACCAAGTATAATAATTTTTTTCCCCTTTTCGTTATGTAACTTGAGCAGTATTTTCTTAGTAAACAAACAGCTTCAGTAAAGTAAAAGTATTTTTCTCAATGAAATTGATTACCTAAAGAGGCAAGAAGCTGCCAGTTACCAGAGCCAGGAGGCCTGCCTCGACCCCTTCGTGAAGAAGAAGAAGAGGAGAACTCAGGGGAAGGGGTCAAAGAAAATCCAGGAGGTGGTGAAGACGTGGATGATGATACAACTGACGGAACCCTCAAGTTTCCATCAGAATCGTACTTTCTTGGCCTCCCTCTCTTTTTCTTCCCAAACACATCCACACTACTGCCACTGTTGCCTTGTGGTAATGCCATTGTTGCCGCTCCTGATGCTCCACCACCAACACCGAGATCAATATTCATCGCCTGTGGTTGCATGTGCTGCGGCAACAACACGTCGCTGCTCGCAGGTGGGGGTGAGTCAGTGTACGAGTCACCCCCTGGCGACCCAAATACTGTGCTCTCTTTTTCTTCCATTGAAGTACGTAAAATGTACTTGGTGGGGAGTTTTGAAAATGTTTTTAATTAAGTTGTAGAAGCAGACGAGAGGAAAGTGAGTGAATGTTTGAACAAATGGCGCCAGAAGTAGTACAATGGCCTTTTGAAGTTTGGCTTTTGGTGGTGACGGACGGGTCAAGTGAGAAAATTTTTATCAGCTCCCCTCCATTAATGGAAATGAAAAAGAACGATTAACACTCTGAAGGGAAACACAAACACTGCTCTGTTTCTTGTCTTTGACTCCACACTCCTGATTAATACAATTACCATTTTGCCTTCCAAATTCCCAAATTACCCTTGTTGGTTAGCATTTTCCATTTTTTGGGCAACAAATTCGATTTCACATTTCTAACTTAAAAATGAGTTCATACTGCGAAATGAACTTTTATTTTAAGGGGCGTTTGGTATTGTTTTCTAATTATTGTTTTTTATATTTGTTTTAGAGAAGGAAAATTGTGTTTTTGACATGATATTTTAAAAAATTAAAATGTTCTAGTAACTTATTTTAAAAATAGTATATGAAAATGAAATCAATGAAAATATGTTTGGTTATTTGTCTGAAAAAGTTAGAACAGTGAGATAGAGTAAATATTTATTTATTAATAAATGATTTTTTTTATGAGTTATTGTCATAAAGTGTCATTTTTTTAAATAATTTTTTATTATTATAGACTATACTTTAGTAGATAAATATAAAATTGTCTATATAATATCATAATGTAATGTAATAAATATAAAAATATATTATGTCATTAAAAAAATTTATTTAGTAAGAAAATTATGATTTTTTTGTGTATTACTTTTTAATTTATTATAAATATTCCCAAAAAATAGTTATTTTTATTTTTTAAATAATAATATATTTTTGATTGTGTATATAAATTATGTTTATAACATAATAATATTTAAGATTATTTAAATCAATTTATAATTATATTACATTTGTTATATTCTTATTATATATTATAATAATGTAAAATAGATATCTTTATCGTAGGACCCACAAAATTTATTACAATAATCATACAAAATCAAATTTGTCAGACCTCTGGCAGAGAACAAAATTTTGAGAACGCCAACAGAGTGTTTTCGAGTTTCCTTCACAAATTTTAAAGAATGAAAACGATTCATTTCTAGTTACTGTAACGCTCTCCTAAAAAATAAGCGCACCAAACAAGTTTTATCCATTTTCGTTTTCACAAAACGGAAAATAGCAAACTGAAGACGTTACCAAACGCACTCTTTAAGATTTTTAGAAAATTTTAGGAGGGTCTTAAGGGTCTTTGACTGTAAAAATTGAAGGGCATTATGGGAATATGAGGAAGAGTTATCCAGGTTATTGTTAAAAGAGCAAAGTAATAAGAAATAAGCAAGAGGGTTTTATAAGTCCACAACCACAAGGAAAGTTTTGTTGTATTAAAAATGCAGTCAAACTCAAAATTGGTGCTTTGCTGTTAAAGCTACAAACCCGCCCTAAAATAATGCTTTTTTATTATTTTTATTTTTATTTTATTCAGTGAGGAGGAAAGGTGTTCAAATCCCTAACTTACGTTTCTCAACATAATTGGAATCCGAATTTTAATTTGTTCTCATTATAATTATTAATTATCGCTTCTTTAAAGTTCATTGATTCGGGTACCTCCATTTGATTTTGATAAATGGGGCAACCAACCAAAATATTATTAAAAGCTATTTACACCAATTTCCAAGTCATTTACTCACTTTTATATATCTGATCACTGAACAATGTTATTTATTTTTTCTTTAGAAAAAGCAATGTCATTTATCTTAAAAAAGAGAAAGAGGAAGAAAATATTTACTAATATATGAATGCATTCTAATTATATGATTAATTAATAGTCACAAATAAAGATGTTATTGAGGGAGAATTTGGTATTCAATCCGAGTGTATGAAAACACATTTAATAGACTTTGGTGTTCATGATTTTATTTGATCCACATCTATATGTATATGCTAATCAACAAATTTACTTGTATCATTTTAAAATTTAATAATTACCACGACAGAGAAAAAATATATTTTTTGATAAAAAATAGATCTAGAAAGTTTATTTATTCTTTATTGGTATTTTATAAAATTTCAAGAAACGTCTTAGGTCAATATTTTTTTAAGTAAAATTATTTTTATTTTGAATATTTCATCACATACAAACCATTCAAAGTCAAGATTTAATTGGAAGTATTCTGTAGTCTATAATTACATATATCAAAATTTTATTGGAACCTACCTTGATGTTTAGGGTTAAAGTTCAATCTAAAAATATAAATTTTCACTTGCGAGACTATACCCCTTAATCTGTGAATGAGGGTAAAAGATATTCATTAGCCATTACTTAGCTAAGGCCAATGGTTTAAATCATGTGTGTGTATGATTAAAAAAAATTAATACTTTATGCATTAAAAAAAAAAAATATTCAGCATTGATGTGAGCAAGATTTGAGCTCAATCTTTTTATACCGCCTAAACAAGCATTAAATATAATTATTCTAATTCAAAAAAATATAATTATTCAAAAAATTATATGATTTTATTTTTAATAAAGTGTTTTGTTATATCCCGTAAAAGAAGTGATTATTAGAAGATTATTTCTTTAAAAGTACTAAAAATGCTTAAAACACTTTTAGAATTGCTCATTTAGTTGTCCTTTTTCTTCAAAACTAAAATGAAATAAATTCAAAAAATCCAAACGAAACAAATGGGTGCCCAAATCACATGGGCATTTAAAGGATTTATTATAAGAATATGCATTTTTTAACTGGAAGTGAATATACAAAATTAAGAAAGATGTAGAAAACTCCAATTTTAACTCTGCAAAAGCAACAGCGATTAAAAGCTGTCGGTAAGACCGTTGACGGCTCCGACCAAACACGCAATCTATTTTCCAATCCAAACAAAACAAAAGGTAACGATTTCATGTGCGCACTATGCTTTTCTCATCTTTTGACCGTTCATTTAAAATTCTATTATCATCCGACGGTGATAACTACCATTTTATGGCCCACAAAATGACATGGCATCGGCTCTGAGTTATTGAATCAACGGCGTATCTATGATCATGTATGGGAGATCGTAAACTGATACGACAGCGTTTGGTTTCTGTCATCTTCTTCAAAAGTTTCCGAACTACACAGACCTACATTTCGATGACTGACACGGAGACTGTCCTGTAATTCGTGTTGAATGTTCAACAGCCGCTGACCAACAATCCCCCATTCGAAAAAGGCCAAAAAAAAAAAAAAGAGTGAACTTGATCAAGCTGAAATTTTAGATATTTTCTATTAATTAGTCAGGAAATTATAAAAAAAAAATTCCTAATTTGCTGATGCGTATCATGTTGTAGATAATGGAAAATGAGTATTGGGAAATACTAGAAGTTCTTTAACTTGTCTTGTGAACAGGCCTAAAACTAAAATGTAATATTTAAACATATTTAGAGAAATTGCAGAATTAACTGAATTTGTTTTGATCTCTTGAGAAAAAAAAATAAGTACTGAAAAACATTATTGAAGTTCGAGATATAAAAGTATAATTGTTGGTACAAATTAATCGTTCGAATATTTGAGAAAGTTCAACACACTTTAAATTATGTTATCAAATTTTTGAACTCGACTTTGAATGGACTACATCAAGACAAGTTCGACACATTTTAGAATATATTATTAAATTTTAAAGTTATAATCTTGATAATAAAATTTATTATGTAATATTCAATTAATAATAATAAGAATAACAAAAAACAATACAAAAGTTACTTCAATATTCATCAAAGATTAAGGACCTATTAGATACAAAAAAAATAAGGAGAAACTAATTCTTAGATAAGAATGTGTAGAAACTTGGGGACAAGTAGTGGGTTATCACTTACCCGTAATTCTATTTCATTTTTTAAAATAAAACATCCACAGACTTTTTAAATTTCAGAGGGTATTAATTTATTTGAGTTGGTATGGTTGGTGAGTATTTGCAAATCATTGAAAATTTAAAGGGTATATGCCAATTTTCTAGTCTGGTTAAAGCGTAATTATGCCATCATTTAGATAGAAAACAGAATTACCTACCGAATTCATCTACCGGTCCTAAAATTTAATCATACACTACCTTAGGAGAAAATCTATTTCAATTACTGTCCATTAGACAGAATAATAAATTGAAAAAAAAAAGATTTTGAAGATCTTCCCGCAATCATTTACGTTTTCTTCTCTTAGATTTTCCCTCCACTTTTTTCACTCTGATACTTAATTACTGCAATCTAATTAAATAAACAAATAAGAGAAAAAGTTATTCAAATTCAGAAAAAGGGGAGATTCCCTAGTGAGGAGAGGAGCATGTGGGTTTAAGGAGTTTCAAGGCAACAATTGGTTAATAAAATTTTAATTTTTGTGACAGTTCATTCTGGGCTGCCGCTATTAAAACTAGAAATTTGGTTTTCCTATTAAATATACATGCATTGATAGAGGGGATATCTTATATGTCAAATATTTCAGGTTTTAACTTTTGAAGAGTTCCAACAAATTAGAGGACATCATTTCTCATAAGAAAAGAGAAAATTAATTACTTTCGATATAGAAAAATGCAATCCAAACTCCAAAGAGAAGCTCTGAAAGTAGTAACTTATTTCGAAATGTTTTTTGAAAATGAAATCACCAAACGAGGTATTCACTATATTCATCATTTTTAAAATTTAGAATTGTATTTGAATTTTATATCACCCCAAATCGATCTTAATACCTAAGGATTATGGGAAAAAAATAAAAAAAAGGAAAAAGGAAAGAAAGTAGATATGTTATAATTGTCATTGGAATGAGACTTATGTGCATATTTTGGAATCAAATCTGTTGGGACCATTCTACTATACAGGGGGACCACTATAGATTGATATAATTAAGCTTATAAAAACAAATTGAAAGAATAAGCATGAAAATAAAAAGCTGTAGAGCTATAATTAAAGCGAATTCCATTGAACAAAAAGCCATTTCCCTCCATATCCATGTGGGTTTATTATATACATTTGTTAATTAATTAGTTCGCCGGAATTTTCGTCCTTTTCGGCTAAGTAATCTCACAATTTCCTTTTCCTAGTTTATTTTATTTTTGTATTTCTTTTTACGCAGCCCAATACAATTTGGATATTTTATATTACAATTCATCAATCACTCGGCAGTTAGATAATAAAATAATAATTGTCTTAGTCATAAAATTTATAATCTAATAAATGAGTAATATAAGTAACAATATAAATTAAAATTTAATTGTCGAGATCCTTAAGATTTATTTGGTATTATAGTTAGATAGTTATAATTGAAAAATCACGATACTAAAGTGTTTGTATACACTCATTATTGTAGTTTAAAAACTAAATTAATTTTGTCTCCTTATCTTGTATTATGAAAAATCAATAAAAAAATTATTATTTTTATTAAAATTATTATTTAAAATTATATTTACTTCATACTATTTTAATTCATATTTATAACATTTTTCTTTAACGACTGTCACGACATAAAAATTATAACAGCTCAATCTGAAGGAGCCTTAACATTATTGTTGTACCTTTCAGTCAACCATGGGTCCTGTGTAAGTGCGTATGACTCTGATCAGATATCGGGTTTGTCCATTGGGCTCAGGAGTCCACTCACTGGAAGGATAGCCCTATATTACTTGCACGGCCCATGCCCTTTGAACTATCTTTTAAACAAGAAAAACATACTAGTAAATTTTTACATTTCTCAAATCGTCTACATCCATAATTTATAAGAAAAATTAAGAAATTTAATTTATAGAAAACCTCTCTAGAAAATTTTCCAGTGATAATTTTTTAAAAAAATCATATTAAAGCACAGATGATACAGTACAAAAATATACATAGTAATTAAGTCAAAAACAAACAAAATCATAAAAAAGAATGTTAGGAAACATGTTTCACTTTTTAATAAGGATTTTTTAAGATATTTTCTTCTTTAGGAGGATTCATTTTTATGGAATAAGTAATATCCATTTTCGAACTTAAGTTATTTAAAGAAGAGTACCATATAAGAAATGAATAGTTATCCTATAAGAAATAATCACTATATATAAGGAGATTGAGTTTTTACTTGTTTGTCTAATATAACAATTAATTTTTCTATAAGTAAATTATTTCTTATGTGAAAGAAATGGTAGGTCTATAGAGAGATTGGATATAAGAGGTTTTATGCGTGAGGAAAAATTGAAATAATTTTTTACATAATAAATTTTTCATGACAGTCATGATTATTCATTGGCATAGGAATTTTATACGTAAATTCTTGTATTGTGTGAACTGCATCTATTTTCTATTTATTATTTATTTGATATTTTTATTTTTAAGATTTTTTATTGGGATTAAAATCTCTTAACACAAGAAAACTGATAATAAAATAATTGGTTTAAAAAATTAAGAGAATAACAATGATAATAACAATAAATGAAATGTTATAACAATTAACAATAATTTTTCTACCTTCAATCATTGATGCTCTGCTGACATGTTTAATTAAACCTAATAACATTTGATGAAGAGACATGGACGTGCGGCCAATAGAAACCTCAGAACCTCGCTATCAGCTTATTATGAAGCTGGCGTTGAAAATTGGAAATGCAAAACAGTTGTCTCTGTCCAAATAAATTTACCCATTTGCTTTTGTTAGAAGGCCTTAGCATACGCATCTCAGCATCTGCATATGCCCCCACAAAATTCCCCACGCGCCACATGCTCCCTCGTCGAGCGAACTTCCCAAAGCGCATATTTTTTCCACCTCAAAACGGAATCGTATCGCTAATTACTCTTTGATTTACTTAATCACCTTGATATCCACCAGCATAAGAAGAATAAACCACTCCACTCCACTAATTATTAATTTCAATTTTTCAAAACCTCGATTTGACCGAATTTACGCGCTAATTAAGTATTAAAGTTTGTCTTTTACCGGTCAAATTTCTTTGTATTTTAACTCCGCCAGTTCTCAGTTGGGATTGCTTGCGGCTATATGACGCTGGGATTGTCCTGTTACTCCTACCCACTCGTTTCGCCTACTCCCTCAGCCTAAGCTAAGGTATCCTCATTTGCGTATCATTAAGCTCTAGATTTCATTGTAATGCCTCTTTTTTTAAATCTACTCCTTAATATTATGTTGATTACTGGTCGACTTCACTTCTGGTAAATTATTTTCTGCAAATTTATCAATTTTGAGAATTTGTGTTGAATTTGCTCTCAAATTCGCTGGTGAGCGCTTGGGTTTTCCCGATTTCAAGCTCTCTCGTTACGACAAGTCTTAATCGTTCAGATACTACAGATAAAACAGGAATGAAATTGGTCTTTTAACAATTATATGATGAAATTCTTATGTGATTGAGCTTGTACGCAAGTATAGTCTTTTTAAAAAAATTTTTTTTTTTAGAACTGGTGATTGCTTGTGTTGTGTTTGTACTTGTGGTATATTGTTCGAATAATTCGAGTAACTTTAATTTGATAAGTTCTGATTTTGTGTCCAAATGTTTAGGATTTAGACAGAAAGTAGGATTTTGTTTTGAGATTCAGATGTATGCTGATGGCTGAATGATCTCTCTTATGTTGACATGTTTTCTTACAGGGATTGCCAGATTGCTTGAGGCTATTAGTTATGATAATATTGTTTGTTTATGTAATTTAGTGAGAGGCAAGATGGTGACAGAAACGTGGTTTGGTAGTTTGCGATGGATTTCATGGAAGAATGCATCAGAGACTGGCAAGGGAGGCATTGGAATTTTGGCATTTGAAGTGGCAAGCTTGATGTTGAAGGTGGTTAACATGTGGCATTCTTTGAGAGAAAATGAGGTGAACAGGTTGAGGGAACAGATTGTGAACTCGGTTGGGATTCAAAAAGTTGTGTCCGACAATGCTGAGTACCTTATGGATCTTGCAGTCAATGAGATAATTGAGAATTTTGGAAATATAGCAAAGTCTGTGGCTAGGCTTGGCAAGAGGTGCACAGACCCTGTATATCATCGTTTTGAGGATTTCATTAACGACCCACTTATAAACAATTTTGAATGGTTTGGGTGGGCATACCGATTGAAGAAGATGGAAAGGAAAGTAAAGAAAATGGAGAAATTTGCTGCAGTTATGATGCAACTGTGTCAAGAGCTTGAAGTATTGGCAGAGCTTGAGCAAACTCTTCGAAGAATGCAGGCCAATAGGGCAGATAGAGTGAAATTGCTCGAGTATCAGCAGAAAGTAGCATGTCAACGTCAGGAAGTAAGAAATTTACGTGAAATGTCTCCATGGGTTCGAAGTTATGATTATGTTGTAAGGCTCTTGGTAAGATCACTTTTCACAGTATTTGAAAGGATAAGACATGCTTTTGGGAATAATCAAATTGCATCTATAGAAGGAAACAATGATTGTGGACATAGCAAGACCAAGTTTCTTTCTCGCAGCCATTCCTTTTCTGCTCCTATAATATCTTCAGAATTTTCTTCTGACAAGGGTGTGATAAATAGCAAGCAGCGGCGAACGCTCCATCAGTCTGATTCTGGAGATGGAAAGCTTTCCCATTCTAAATCCAAACGGTTGGGTCATGTTGGATCATTTGGAGGATGTATAACAGGTGTGAGTGATTCTCTTGTCGTTGATAGCTGCAAGCCTGCTGGGAGTGCTTCTATGAGATATGGTGATTTTTATATGAAAACCGTTGAGAAGATGGAAAAGACAAATGTGGGATCCCTTTCTAGCAACAATAAACTGTATTCCAAACTTTTTACATTCAGTTTTAAGCTTGGGTTGTTGAATGCCCCTCCATCTACTCTTGGTGAAGCTGCTTTAGCCCTCCACTACGCAAATATTGTTGTACTGATTGAGAAACTAGTTTCATCTCCTCACATGATTGGCCTTGATGAAAGAGATGATCTGTACAATATGTTACCAATGGATATAAAAACTGCTCTTAGGGCCAGGCTTAAGGCATATGCTAAAACTTTGGTTTCATCTGCCTATGATGTTTCTCTTGCAGAACGGTGGAAACTGGCCCTGACACAGATATTAGGGTGGTTGTCTCCACTGGCTCATAACATGATAAGGTGGCAGTCTGAGCGTAATTTTGAGAAGGAGGATGTGGTTTCCAGGACAAATGTGCTTTTGGTGCAGACACTCCACTATGCAAATCGAGCAAAAACCGAAGCTGCAATTACAGAGCTACTTGTGGGACTGAACTATGTCTGCAGGGTTGGCAGAGAAGTCACTGAAAAGGCTTTTCTAAAGTTGTCTGCTAGCAGAGATTGTGCTATTGTGTGCTTGTGAATTACATTGAGTCATAGGTACAATGATGAACAACACTTCCATGTTGCTAATTGTCAAGGTTTCAGAACACACAAGGCATTCCCCTCTTTGTTGAGGTACTGCATTGAGCATTTAATCTAATCTTTGTATCTGTTTCTTCTGAGTGAGGATTAGTCAGTTGTTTCCTTGATGTTCATATATTCTTTTATTGTTTATATGGTGGTTAATTTTGGCTCCCAGTGGCCACTTCCTTGTAAATACTGTCATGTTTCATTTATTTTTGCTCGCTTATCTTGATTCTATGAACTTGGGGTGTCTTGTTAGTATTCATATTCATAAGTGTTTTTCTACACTTCATATGAAATCCATATTCAATGACGAATATATGCTACAACTTGTTTAGGAGGATGCGCAAGAAGGTCATCTCTGTTCAATGTTTAGCTAGATAATAAAAGAAATGATATCATTTCAGAGTGATACTATCTGTGTTTGGAAGTATTACAGATACAAATTGTCGCAGGATAGGAAGAATTGACAATAAATACGTTAATTCAGCGACACTCAAGTTTCTCAAAATATGTTGTAAGCACTTCGAGGGTCTAACACATCCAACATAATTAGAAGTTGCTAAATAATATTCAAGACATTTTCTGGTGAATAACATGGCCAAGGGTTCATTTACTTATTCGAAATTGGAATGAGCAAGAATTAGATTGGAATTAGGGCTGACAAAACATATAAACCAATCGAATTTAAATTGATCGTAAATAAATTGGGTCAAAATTGAACGGATTCGATTTCGATTAGTTTATTAAATGAATCATAATCTCATTACTCATATTTGATTCGTTTATTAAACGTATATCCATTTAATTCATTTAATTTGTTTACTAAACAAATTTAAATAAATCAAATCGAATTTAGATTCATTTACAATTCATTTAATTCATTTATGTAGAATTTATAACAAGTCAATCTAATGGATTTGCATACAATTCATTTACAAAAATAATAATTAATAAACAAAAAGAACATCTTAGAAAATACAAACAAAACCTAAACAAATAAATGAATCATTGACCTTAGACTCAGATTTAATTCGTTTATTTAATGAAAATCAAATTCATCGATTTATTAAATGAATAAATTCATCCACTTAATTTAAATCAAATTGAATCAAATAAATAAACCATGACCTAAATTGCCACCCCTGACCAGAATCGGAATTAGATAAGTTGTTTTTTGAGCTATCGGAATTAGAATTGAAATGAGATTTATTCTCATTGATGTATTTACTTTATCATATAATTAGAATTGATTGTTATAAATTATTAAAATGCCCTTAGTTATGATTATGTATTTGTTCACGAACAAAATGAAGAGTAAATATTTTTACTATAAATATTATTACCATTATTAATATTTCAATTATAATAAAATAATAATTATCATTATTGTTCGGAATGAAACAAGAAAAGGGCAATAAAGCGCCACGTGCTGATAAAGGGTGATGTGACTTTGAGTAATTACTGTCGACACTTGGGATACCTTATCTGCATTATAATTTTGGTACTTGGGATATTCTACCTACACCACAATCTCGATACTTGAGGCACCCTACTTAGACCACAATCTCGATACTTGGTACCCTACCTGCACCACAACTTTGGTACTTGAGATACCCTACCAACAACATAAACTCGGTACCCGGAGTGCCCAACATATACCTTAACTAATATTTGAGATACTTGAAATACATCAGGTACATCTAGCGATACGAAATGGTTAAATCTCTAAAATTCAGTAAAACGAAGTGTCTCCATCGCCTAAAAGATAATGTTCAATTTGCCGAATCAAATATTGAAATATCTTGTCAAAAAATAGGGGACAGCTGCCCGGCATCTCTACAAAAGTGGCAGACAGAGTACTAAAGGGTTGTGGTCCTCAGCAATCATGCTAGGCAATCTCTGCAGAGGTATCCTGGACCACCTTACCATGTGCACCATGTGCCCAAAGGAATAAAATACGCCATAGACACCCTTTTTGCTCCTCAAGTATATTTATAACCGCCTAAAAATCATAAAACCTGACAGTCAGCAACCATTAGCAAGGCGCCACGTGGCGGCAGGGTACTTCATATATAAATATACCCATGTTCCACTTTCACGATTCCATTACATTACACAAGCGCATACTACACAAAAAAAAATGCTGGAGGTCTTCCTCATCCCCCAGCCATCATTTTAGACGGCTTGCAAGCTCTCACTACTGTAAAAAAAAGCTCGAGTAGCTAACTTAAGCGTTGAAGAGTGGACGTCGACTACCCCCGCTCTACCTCTAACCGCGTTTTCTGTTGTTTTGTAGGATTAATGCTTATCTCCGAGAACACCCTTTTCAGATTTCAACTTTCCACCATCACCATTCTTCTCCATCTTCTTTAAATCCCAAAAAACTACATACAAGTGAGGTACCCTGATTATCCGAAATATAAATTTATTGTTTTAACTAGATTTTCTTTTGTTTTTATTGCACTCAAAATATACTTAAAACAATTATTA
The DNA here is from genome assembly GCA_030449075.1 of Murraya paniculata. Lineage (NCBI taxonomy): Eukaryota > Viridiplantae > Streptophyta > Magnoliopsida > Sapindales > Rutaceae > Murraya > Murraya paniculata. The sequence goes on from JAEVFN010000003.1 coordinate 422,026, forward strand.
TCATTATTACTATATAATGACAATTATTATTATTATTATTATTATTATTATTATTATTATTATTATTATTATTATTATTATTATTATTATTATTATTATTATTATTATTATTATTATTATTATTATTATTATTATTATTATTATTATTATTTAAATGCGATGAATTTTGTTTTTTAATTTTATTTAGGAGTGATAGTGTCAATTCATTCTTCATGTCCATTGTCCCATTCTTATTCACACTTCCTTCAAAGGATTGAAATTCTCATTTCTTATTCTCAAATTTGTGAAGCCACCCAAAATTCATTCTCATTTTTAGTAAATAAACACTATCAATGAGGAATGAGATCATTATCATTCCCCAATCCAAAAAGTATGCACAGAACAATTAAATACAACATAGCTCAAGACTACAAATCTAAAAAATTACAACCATTAAGTACGTTCTTGCATCATTTCGGCTAATTTAAAACCAACATCAACGATAACATCATCATAATAATAAATATTAGTAAATTATTTTGAGGCAATCTTCTTTTGTTGGTGTCAATACCGTGAAAATGAAAGGGTTGAGTTTCCATGCAGAATAGCCAGCATACATCAGGAACGTCTGAAACCCACTTATACAGTTATGCGGGGCACGATGCAGCCATTTATTCTGGCGTGCTTAATAGCCTGCAACTTTGACGATGTACTTGTTTCTCACATGGTTCGTTTCTTTGGTATAACTCTCAAAGGTAGGAGCTTCCTTGCTGCTAAACCAAACCTCTCAGTCATGTCTAAGCTCTCCGGAGTGGCATCCTGGCCTAACTCCCAGTCGAAATGGTGAAGCAAAGAGGCAAGACCAAGGTGAAGTACCCGGTCAGCTAACGTGATTGCTACGCAAATTCTTCTCCCAGAACCAAATGGAATCAACTCAAAGTGCTGTCCCTTGAAGTCAACATTTGAACCTAGAAACCTCTCAGGCTTGAAAGACAAAGGATTTTCCCAACATTCTGGATCTCTTCCTATTGCCCATACATTCACAAAAACTTGAGTATCTTTGGGTATTTGGTATCCCATGAATTCAGTGTCTTTCATTGCATTTCTTGGAAGCAGCAATGGAAATGGAGGGTGTAATCTCAGTGTTTCCTTCAACACAGCCTTGAAATATGGCAGTTCATCAATGTCTTTCTCTTCAACATTTCTGTTTCGTCCAACGACACGGTCAAGCTCGCACTTTGTCTTTCTCATAGCCTCAGGGTTGCGTAGTAGCTCAACCACAGCCCATTCCATGGTACTGCTTGTACTTTCTGATCCAGCCAAAAACATTTCCTGCACATCACATTTAATGGAGTTAATATTATATTTAGACAAGGTGTTCTTTAATTTCTTGTTTATAAGAAAGAACAAATTGCTTGCTTATTATGAATGCAGAAGCTTAATCACCGCTATGATTATGTTGATATTCTGATCTGAGAGTCTATCAGGCCCTTCTTTTCCATCCCCTTCATACTTTATCAATCCATCAAGAAGGTCCTTTATCTCATCATTCCGTAGCTTCTGCTCGTCAACCCTCTCCTTCACATACCCAGATACTATCTTGAGAGCGCATCCCAAGTCCTTTCTCATGTTTCTCCTGATACCTTGAGGATCCAGGCTTCTCAAGAATGGGAAATAGTCAGACATATTTGGCTTTCCAACCCATTCCATGGACTTGATCATGGCAGCAAAGAACTCCAGCCCCTGTTTGGACTGCGAGCTCAGCAATTCCCTCGACAGAGTGAGGCTGCCAATAAGGCTGAATGCCATGAGAAAGAGGTAGTGAGACAAATCCACTTGTCCCAATTCTCCTCGAGCCCGCGCTTCTGCTACATCATTCTCAATGCATTGTATCGTCTTATCAATGCACTTTCTACGGATGGGAGCTGTATCATTGATTCTCTTGTTGACCAAGAGCTCGGATGCGCAGAGACGTCGAAGGATGCGCCAGTACGCGCCATACCTGCCGAATGCAAGTGATCCTTGGTAAAAGTTACGGGCTGTCAGTGCATCTGGAACCTTGCGGTCGCAAAAGATATGGTCTTGATTCTTGAACATTTCGTTCGCAGCCTTAGCTGATTGTATCACTACGGTGTTTAATGAACCTAGCCTTAACCAAAGTACAGGACCATACCTTGCCCTGAGCTTGTAAAGGCTTCGGTGGGGCATGTTTCCGAGATCGAAAAAGTTGCCGAAGATTGGCCAAGCTGGAGGCCCTGGTGGCCGCAGTTTACAATTTCTCGACTCTTTCTCCTTTAGAATATTTAATAGAAGAACCAAAGCTGCTGACAAGAAAAGGGTCGACCACACAAGCACACTCGTCGTGTTTTCCATTTCTCACTTTGTGTGTTACTAGTTTAGTGCTTTAGATTTTGCTCCGACTTTTGATGAACCAACCGTACGCGTATATGTAAATAATTAAGCTGACAGCTATGATTTTTTTTTTTAAACAAAAAAATCCATTAAGCTACTGTAGGAAAAGATAAGATATTTGTTGACAACCGCAGATTTTTTTGGACAATTTCAGCTTCTATGATTCTCCTCTCGTAATGAAATATGATGCGGTATTGACTCGTTGGTGGGGGTGGGCACCAGTTCGATTCAGTTGATTTAGAAATTTAAAAGAATAGGTTGGACGATTTCCTTTTGATTCGGTTTCGGTATTTATTTATTTAGTTTTTTCAGTCGAACCAAAACTGAAAAAATAAAATCGAATTGGTTCAGTTCTACTTTCCCCATAAGACACGCGACTTTTTTTAATTTAAAAATTATTTTTTAATTTTTTAGTTTAATTTTTTAATTTAAAATTTTGAACCGAAAACTGGATGGAGTATTTAGATTTATACTGAACTAAAATATTTAATTTTTTTCTAAAAAAATCAAACTGAACCGAAAAAAATGAATTGAATTGATACTATTTTGGATCCGGTTCGATTTTGCCCGTCCCTATTCATGGGAGCCCAAAATTCAAATCACCAGCCGTCTGAGTCCTTCATGTCGTGATGTTGACATCTTTGTCCTTGCTTAATTATATGATTCTCGCAAGGCATAAGTTACAAGTAGGGTAGCAATTTGCATTAGGATTCATTTATTCGAGTCAATTATAGTTAAATTAAATAGTTTTTGATTTAAAAAAATAATTAATTTAGTAAATAAATAAATTTGATTCAATTTGCTAAATAAATGAATTGAGTCCAATTGATAACTAATTAGATTTATATTAATAAACGGCTTTTGAATATAAATCCACGTTGTTAGTGTTTTAAATTCCTTTTATTACATTTTTGCTAAGTCTAAGAATTTGGAGGATAGCTTTGTATTGTAAGTTATAATTTTGCATAAACAGATAAATGAATTAAACAATTCGTTTATTAATACTGAATGAATCAATTCGTGTAAATTAATTCATTTATTCATTTTAGCCCATAGTCATTAGACCATACCGAGTCCGTAGTTTCTTCTATCTTGAAAATATCACAAGCGGTTCGGCGGGAAGGAAATAATACAAAAAAATGTTAAAATAAAAATAAGGAATTTTATAATTATTTCCTTTACCGGAAACCAAATAATGAGTTACTAGAACGTAGCTGACCATAAAGTCTTCACATCCCCAAAGATTTGGACATGACATACGTACGCGTGCCGCAATCCCCATCGTCAATGGCTGGCTCGTGGTCGACATCAGTGGCGCACAAGGCACTGAAAGATGTGACGTTTTTCAATAAACGCAATATTTGCCAAGGAAGTGACACGTTCCTCTTTGGCTTACAGTTCAGAAGTCAGAAATTCTTATCTTGCTATCTAATTAGTCCACTCACAATTCCGTTCACGAGTTGCGGACTTGCGGTATCTAACAACCGACGACTTATGCACCGTCCACTAATATATCATCATTTCAAAAGAAAAAATTGGAAAAAAAAAAAAATTCTCGCCGGTCGCCGACCGATGTTGTCAGTGTTATCCTTGTCTTCAACTTCAAGAATGCTGAAATTCACCCCACCTCATGTCCATGCAGTTAGCTGAATCGTAATCTTAGACTTAAGTATGGGATATTTTTGAAAAAATGCAAAGAGGCAAAAGAACCTACAAAATGCAGATAACGTAAATTATAAAGTCATGTGGTGTTATAATGTTAATTGATTATTTTGTTTTTTTGTTCTCTAATGCTACACAGTATTATAATTCATTTTATCAGCATTTTTTTTTCGTTGAGTGCTCATATTTTAAACCTCCGTAGATTTTGAAAATACATAAAAGAATAATATAAATTAAAATTATTTTTTGGTGATTCATTTTATATTTTTTATGTTATTGATTTAAGGAATGTTAAGAAATAATAATGATAATACTAAAACTCAAAATAATAGTTTATTTACATTAAAAAAAAAAACCAAAGAGTTTATTCCCCAAAAATCAATCAAAAAAAAAATTCGCTCTCGCAAATGTATTATTTATACTAGCCACAATCTATTACTGTATTACTATAGTTATTTAAACTAAAAATACTACTAGTATAAGACTCATTCCTAAGCTAGAACAACGACCTAATTAAACTCAATAGTTGTGGATTTGATTGGCAATTCTTGCGCTTCTAGCTCCCCTTCATTTTGAGTTTTCATTTACACCTTTTAGGTACTGCAATTAAAGGCTCCGCCTTTCGCACAGTAATACCCATCCTATCATTCATATCAGTTTTCTCCTTACGAAAAGTTCCCAGTCAAATTGGTAAAGCAATGAGCCCAAAATGAGATGCAACATTCTGTGAGCCAGCGGTACACCGGCACACATTCTTCGCCTGGCTCCGAATGGAATCAACTCATAATTTTGCCCCGTGTAATCAACTGTTGAGCCTAAAACTCTCTCGTGCCTAAAAGACCAAGGCCGATCCCACACTTCAGGATCTCGTCCAATTGCCCATGCGTTTACCAAAACTTGGGTATCTTTGGGCACGTGATAGCCCTGGAAATTGGTGTCCTCGATTGCGCGCCGTGGAACCTAGAATGGAATCGGAGGATGTAATCGGAGAGTCTCCTTAATCATAGCTTTTGAGTATGGAAGATCGTCAATACCATCCTCTTCAAATGTTCTGTCCGGTTCAAGTGCTTGAGGAAGTTCAGCTTTGGCCTTGTTTGGTGACTCGGGGATGCTTAGGAGCTCGGTCATTGCCCAATCGATTGTGCTATTTGTTGTTTCTGAACCGGCCAAAAATATTTCCTAGGGAACACATACGCAATTAGCCTTCGACATTGAATACATCGAACGTACCGGCCCAAAGTCATCTGAATATGTCACAATCTTAATCTATATATCCATTGACATATTGCATGGCTACTTTACTTCTTCTTTTTTTTTTTTTAAAGAAAAAAAAAGCTTAAAATACATGGTCCCGCACAATGTAAAAAATTTGATGAATTCAAACCACTTAACATCTATTGAACTAGATTATCGCCAGCAGAGTTGTGGAGGGAATAAGTTGGATTCCCTCAAAAGGAATCCAAAAATATTCATTTCCCCGAATGTTAGCAGGATACACATGCAAGACTTACCAAAAAAGGGAAAAAAATTTCGGATGGATCATAATAAAAATGATCTGAAATGATCTCAACAGACATATGTATATATATTTGCACTTACCAGAATAAAGATGTTGAGATCCTTCCCATAAATTTTTGCAGGCTCATCCTTGCCATTACCTTCAAAACCAAGCAACACATCCAAGAAATCCTTCCTCTTTTCATCACTACTACTCGTAATATTCTTATCTTTTTGCTCCAATCTCTCCTTAACGAACTTAGACGCAATCTCTAATGCTTTACCAACATCCGTCTCCATTTTTCTCCCCAATTCCTGAGGATCCAGACTCCGCAAAATCGGGAAAAAAAATGGGCCAAATTTGCATGCCACGACCATTCCATTAGCCCCATCATTGCTTGGAAAAATTCGTCACCATCCTTTGACTCCCGATCCAATGAATCACGCGACAGCATGAGATTTCCCAACAAGTTAAACGGGGACAGGAACACCAAACGTGCCACGTGAACCCCACACGCCTCTTGTTCGATCCATAGTAACATGTCGTTCACGCATTTCCTGCGGACAGATGCGGTCTCAATTATACCCTTGGTTACTAGCATTTACACAGTGACAAGGCATCTTAGCACCCGCCAAAACGCACCGTATGGGGGCCAGTGCTAGTGAGCTCTTACCGTAGCCGTGGCCCGTGGACGCGCATGCTTTCGGTGACTTTGCGTTCGGCGAAAGTGAGTCGTGGTTCTTGAAAAAGTCTGTAACTGCTTTGGTGGAGAGAATCGGCATGGTGTTTATGGCCCCGCATTTCAGCCATATAACGTCACCATACTTGTGCCTGAGGTCGGTTAGGGTTCGATGTGGCACTGTGCCCAGATCGAACATGTTGCCGATTATTGGCCGTCCCGGTGGCCCCGGTGGATGATGCTTGGGCCGGTTCGATTTTCTTAGGTGGAGTAGTCGTACTGTTTTTCTGATGCTGAGAAGATGGTAATGCAAACCAGAAGATCAATCCAATCCATTTGATCAGACTTCTGAATTAGTCTGAGCTTTTCGTGAATTGCGATACAACGACGGTTGTTATATCGTATACACACACACCCTGATGCACGTAATTTGTTCTGTAGTGTAGGCAGAATATCACAACTTTGCAAATTACGATGCTCCGTCTCAGTTAAATAAATTTGATAAGCATTGCATGGATGAGGCCTTGTAAATTTGACACTGCAGCAGCTGTGGGAAATAAAATATATACGGGGCTATCGTATATGTGTTTTGATCAATTGATCGTCTCCGGAATCCAAGTCTACAATAATTGATATACAAGCGACAATTTACCGTATATATACTCTTTTATTGTTATAATTGTTAAGCTGATCAATTAATCAAAACCAATAAATTATGAATTTGAAGGTCGAGGATGAGGACTCATATTTAATTTTCAGAACTATCAATCACAGTGTGTCATTGTCACCAGGCCGGTTTACCATTACAATTTAGAGCAAGTAACTTAACGAATATGGATTCAAGTGTACTTAGTCCTTTAAAAAAAGTTTAAGAAGCATCGTTGGTGTCACCGTTAATTATGATTAGAAGTACTCTTCAAATTAGGAAGCAAACGAAAAGATATATATAAAAGTCTGGTCTGGGAATCGGCTGCCGAATGCAACACCAAGCAATAAAAGCTTATTCCAGAGGTAAAACCCACTGTGTGTGTGTGTGTGTGTGTAATTTGAAATTTGAAATGATTTTGAATTTTACTAAATATATCGATATGCATAATATGCTAATAATACACACGCTTCACTTGTTTCTCACGCCTACACGAGCAAGAATGCAGCAAGTATTCAATCTACATTGAAATTATATATGCTAGAAAGCTTTGAAATTGATTTTTGATGCTCTGTGACCATTAAATTACCTCCCTGGGCCATGCAAATGCTTTCAAAGAGATATGAATATGTGCAAATTAATGAGAAAAATACTTGCAGAAGAGATAAATATGCATACGATGATGGAGTTAGACCTGAGCAAATTTGGAACAAATTCAGCAGTGATGGAACTTGAAGTACCGCCCAATGCTATTGATAAGTTCAACAAGAAATATTATCTTCCACTTCCACCAAAGTTGAAGTCCTGTTCGAAAACTTTGCTTTCAGAGAAGGGAAATACATGAGATATTGGAGTCTTCAATTTTAAGAATGAAATGACAAGGAACTTATGATTATAATTTTAAAATATTTTGCAATTTGAAGTCTACTTGGACTTTGCATGCATATATTTAAAATTCATCTTCGAAGTCTACTGAGACTAGCTTGGAAAATTACTCCCACTAACAATATTAGAGAAAAATATACTAATATATGAAACTCCCATGTGATTTAGAAAGTTGAAATGATGCCTTACAGCATTGTTTTTAAGGTACCAGCCCACAAGCCCAATGGCAAGAAAATTAATCTTTAAAAGCAAAATAAAATGGCAACAAGGAGACACATATTTCACCTTGTTTAGCCCATATTGGTATTAGGACAACGTGGGCTCAGAGCCCACGTTGGAGGGGACATATGATGATTCACTACACTCGAGTTATATGAAGAGGACTGTGTTGCAGAGAACATTATTTTGTGTTGTGTGTTGTGTGTTGTGTGGTGCTGTCCACACTCGTTTATTATCCTTACGGATTTTTATTTTTTATTTTTGAAATATGTAAATTATGTAATTGAATGACAGGGTGAATTTGTGTTCCTGACACCAATATCTATTTTTCACAATAAAAAATAAATCAAAAAAGAAAAATTTATATTGCCGTGATTAAAATTTATATCAATTTATCAGTTTTATATTAGATTAGCTATTTTATTTTCTATTTATAAATCTTATATTTAATTTTCAAAATTTATATTCTAGTTTACAATTAATGTTGATTTATTAATTTTTTATGTTATATAATTGTCAAACATATTCTAATGGGAACTTCTATAGCAAACGGAATATACATAATTGTCATCAATCAAATATTGCAAAGTCCTGGTATCTATTATTGGTCAGAAATGGGCTATAACGAAATTTCGGCCTATACAAGTATAAAAACATCCGATTGGGGAAAGATTAGAATTGGAGATTAATAGAAAATGAAGGATATGAACTCGTGTGAGTAGGAAACAAAAAGTATCTATTCTAGTTCTATTAGCAGTTATGGGTTCGAATCTATGAGAAATTTTAGAAAATATTTGCTACCCTGAAATTTTCTTGTCTTTCCCGAGGAATAAGGAGAAGAAAAAATTGGACTAGGCAAATTAAATAGAACCAAATTGTTGACAAATCTCAAAAATATCTGGGGATGGAGAAGCTCAAAATTGCACCAACTTTTCTTTTGCTTCTTCTTAAATTAATTAGAACAATAATGTGTGCATTTCTCTATAAAAATTATAAGTCAGTTAATGGGGCAAAATTATCAATTTATATTTTCAGTATTTAAATCTGTTAATTTTAATGACAAACTCAACATAAGGTCATCTGTGTTGGATATTGTTTAAACAATTGTCACCGGTATGATAAATGTTGAAAAAAGTGTCATTTAGGTAATTTTAACCCATTTATAATTAATGTTGATTTTTTTAAAATCACGTACGCCATGGTCTGAAAAAAAAAAACATATGTTATTTGTTTGGATAGCAGTAGATCGATTACAACTTTAAAACACACAGCTAGAGGTATTTGCAAGTTCGAAAAACAAACATTATTTTTCATTTAAAAATTCACAATGTTTTTGTCTAAAAAAAAAAAATACAACGTTATAACAGTACCAAATAAAATAATTTTAGAAACTCCAACGTAATCCTCAAATATTACTCTTGCGTTACTTAATTTTTCGTCAACCACCACCAATATCTAAATTCTCTCCTCATCTCATGGCCAGAAAATATTATTAGAGAAGCCCAAAATTATGTCTTCTGTTAACAATAAAGACAAAAGAAAATTAACTAATAAATCTTGACCAATTAATTAAACACCATTACTAGGTGAATATCACATATGAGAACAGTTCAAATTTGACAATGAGAATGAAAACGTTTCCAGCAATCAGATTTCTAATGACAACCAATTTAAACCGCAGAGGCCAAACATTCTTCTTCCACTCCCTTTTCAAACACAACAATTTATACATGCTCTAATTAATTTATATACACAAACTTGAGTCTAATACCCCTTGTAAGGTATCGGAATGGCTTTAAGAGGAACAGATTTACTAAGAGTTATGCCCATTCGCTCGGTCATGTCCATCTCCTCCGGTTTTACCCCGTCTGCCAAGACCCAGTCAAACGAGTGCAAAAGCGACCCCAGCGCTAATGGAAGCACGCGAGAAGCAAGAGGCATGGCCGGGCACATTCGCCGCCCGGACCCAAATGGTATAAACTCAAAATGGTGTCCCTTGTAATCCACCATCTTGTTACAATTTGCTGGTTCCAGAAATCTCTCTGGCTTAAATAACAAAGGGTCTTTCCAAGTTCTTGGGTCACGCCCAATTGCCCAAACGTTCACTAGAATTTGTGTTTCTTTAGGTATGAAGTAGCCTTGCATGTTGCATGAGTCCATGGCCATGTGTGGGACTAAAAAAGGCAAAGGCGGGTGGAGCCTCAGTGTTTCTTTGATGACTGCCTCAAGATATGGGAGTTGTTCAATGTCTTTCTCTTCAAGCTTCTTGCTAGGGCTTACTCTGCTTCTGAGTTCGTCTTGGACTTTCTTCAGTGTTTCTGGGTCGTGGAGAAGCTCAGCCATTGCCCACTCTAACGTGCTGGTTGTTGTATCAGTCCCTGCAGTGAACATTTCCTGACAAACCAAAATCATTAAGCATTAATTCGTATGTATTTACAAAGCGATCGAAAAGATGGATAGTTGAAAATCTGAAGTTTCAAGAAAGTTTGATTTATTAGAATAAAGAAAATAAATGACACTTAAATTTGATAATCCGGACAAGGAAAATGATTGTTTTTTTTACAAAAACGAGAAAAATTTGTGATGAAACATTTTATCTTGTTATGAATTATGTAATTAAAAAAAATTGAAATCATTAAAGTAGCATTTCAAAGTTCACAAAATTCTTTTTGTTTAATTAGTTTTTCACATAAAATTTATTTAATTAGAACTTTTACTTGTAGAGTTTTTCTCAAAAATATTTGAGTAATTTGGTTGTCAATGAAAGTATTTATAAAAATTTATAGTAGTTTGGTTGTCAATGAAAGTGTTTATAAAAATTTATAAAATTAATTTAATAGATAAAAATTTTTAAAATTATGTTATGAAATAAATGAAATAAGATTTAAAAATAAATTAAGTGTACTTTAAATAATTTACCTCTTTAGAAAAAAACTTTACAACCTTTATTCTTAAACTTAAAAACCCAAAATTTAAAATTTTGTTAGTAAAGGAAAAATAACTTACATAAGTTCTAAAAATTCAACTCAAAATGCAATTAAACGATATTAAAAATTTTAAAAGAACTTATATAATTAAATAAACACTTATGATTGTTAGATAAATTCAATTTTAATACCATTGTTCAAGAGCAAATAATAAAAAAGTAGATTTGAAGGCCTAAACAGTAAATTTAGCCAAAATCTGGCAATCAAGTATATAATTAATTTAAAAAGGTAAAAAATCACGAGTTTTGTTGATTTCACGGCCATGTTTTACATGGAGGTAAGACTAAAAATGTGACACAAAGCAAAACATATTCATGAACTTGAACTACATGGCATTTCATGCATCATTATATAAATGTGTCTTTTTTTGTTGACGAATTTAGAGTTAGTAACTCACAAATACAATAACGTTGATTGTTCGTGAAGAAAATTTAGCAGGCTCGTCGACACCGTCGCCGCGAAAAGCCAAAAGTACCTCCAAGAAGTCCTTTTTCTTCTCTTCATTATCCTCCATTCTTTCTTTGATGAATCCACCAGCGATTTCAAAGGCTCTTTCAACATGGAACTGTGTTTTCCTCCTTATACCTTGAGGATCAAGCCATCTTAAAATTGGCAAAAAATCAGCCACGTTTGGCTTTCCAGCCAGCTCCGTGACCCTCCTTGCGTGGTAGAAAAACTTGGCTCCTCTCTCTGATTCCGGACGTAGCAAATCTTTAGAGAACATAAGATTACCAATCAGATTAAAAGCCATCAAGAATATGAATCTTCCCACATCAATGGGGGCACATGCCCCGGCATCTTCTACAAACTGTACCATCCGATCTATGCACTTACTACGCACAACACGCATAGCATCAAGACGGCTAGTGACAAAGAACTCAGTGATGCACAGCCGTCTCAGCATACGCCAATGCGCACCGTATTGAGATGTTATAATTGATCCCTCAGAGCCATAATCGCCTTTCATGGCCTCGTATATTTTTCTTCCAGCAAGCACCACGTCATGGTTCTTGAACATGTCTCGAGCCACTTCATTAGAAGAGACCACGACAGTGCACATCGAGCCTAGCCACAAAGTCATTAAGGGGCCATGCTTGTGAGCCAAATTCGCAAATGATGCATGGGGAGGCATGGGCATCCAACCCAGTTGGAAAATGTTACCAACCACCGGCCACCATCTTGGCCCGGGCGGTAGCCGCTGTCGTTCTAGCTCCTCTGCTTGACGGTGGCGACGCTTGGCCACCACGGCCCATGCAATAACCCATAGCACAACGGCTGTGATTATTCCCACAATATCAAAATACATAACGTGATCAAGAATTTTTGTTTTGTTTATGTTATGTTGATTTAATTGTGCGAATTGTACATTGATTTTATAGTGGGTTCTGCCTTGCTACGTGACAAAATCATAGTACCATTTTACCCGTGTCCGTTTTCGCTAAAGAATCTGATATCAATTTTATTGGACAATTTAGCAAATCTTGGATACGATTCGGGTTTTGGTTTTTTGTATATTATTTTTTAAAAACAGTGATGATACAGTCATAAATTTTTGTACAAACTGATTTGGTATTAATTCATTGGTTGAAATAAAATATAAAATAATAAAAAAATCATGTGGACCAAAAGATATTCAATTCAACCAATTAAATCATGCTACATCAGTTTGTAAAAAATAAATTTATACAAGAGTTTGTGGCTATACTATTACTCTTTTTAAAATATTTTTTAAAAGTTTCCAAATTTCTTAAAGGAAATTAAGTACGAGCCGAATTTCAATTAGGGAATTCCGAACTTTACTAAAAGTTGGGACGAGTATTATGACATCATAAAAATTTATTTATAACATCATAAATTCATCTTGCAGTTTAATATAATTAGAATTTATGAATTAAGAGATTTTTGAATTAAGTATTATCTTTTGACACATAATCATGAAGCATACACTGCTATTTTTCTATTCACTCATTATTATGTGTATGCTTCATGGCAAATAGTGAATTGATAAAGAAGTAATACTCTAGAAACACTAAGGCATTGTTTGGGTTTGAGATTGAAACTTAATAAATTGCTTATTTTCATAATTTCTCTATATTGATAGCAGTTTTTAAATTTGGGTAGGGGTTGCAATTTTTAAACAAATTAAATAAGTAACTACACATTTTTAAAATTTATATTATAACCTTAATATTTTAATAAAAGACAATTATGTCTTATTTTTCCATAACCCTAATATATAAACTATTAAATATTATATTGCCACCACAATCAAATTATGACAATAACAATTATGTTATCATACAATTATATAAGGAGGCATGCACAATGTGATCTTTGTCCTGATAATATTGAAAATGATTCTAGTTCAATATTTGATGAAAGAGTAGAAAGAGACAACAACTTCTGAGAAGAGTATCACACAATACTACTGGCTTTGAATTATAAGAAATGAAAATTTTGAGGAATATTATATGCTACAAGTTTAGTGTGAATATAATGCATATTACTTTTTATTTTATTTTGATTATGTATTAGTGTGAATCTTTATCATATTTTATATAACAGATGATAAGGTTCATTACATTTTATTTAATTGAGTTTTTTTCCCTTTATAAAATTTCATGTACTTAAAAAAAAAGCATTTCTAAATAAGTTATGAAACATACTCTATTTAATAAAAGGTAATTTAAACTTTATCTATTTTGATCATTATATTATAAAATTTACTTAACACATGTACTCTATTTTTCAAATTCATAATAAAAAAATAATTTATTAAATACTAAAACATTTTTTAAATTAATAGATTATTTTTGTAATACAAGAGAAGCAACTTATTTAATGGACCGTAATTCCAAACTAGCCCTCTGCACCTTCTCGATAAGATAATGGGGGAACAATAAAAAATTTATCTATTTGTTGTTATCTGGGTACCCAGATGAAAATAAATAATGACAAAGCTTGGCGATTTGACAACTAAAAGATGAATCAGCGCATGCTCAATGAATTATATAAAACAATGGCGCGCATTTCAATTTTTATCATCTGGTCATGTGCATTAATATATTTTAAATTGCTATATAAGTTTGTCCTGGATAGTAAATTAAATTATAGATATTTTAATAATATTAAATTTTCATTGAAATAAAAGTGTTCACAATAATTTTAAAATTGCAAACAGTTGATTGCTATGAAAGAGATTTTGACATGAAAATGTCCTTAATTCATAATTGAGATTAAGCTCCTCTGATCACCAAATATATAATTTTTAATTTCATCAAGTTTTGTAGCTAAGCTATCATCACTCAGAAAATGAAGCTGGTCCCAAATTTTTTAAATTTATGATTGGCAAGAATTTTGGGGACCATATTGGCATAATCTTTAAGTTTTAGTTAACACAAATGATGAGATTAAGGAATAAAATAAATTATATATATATCTCTCAAACGACGGCGACTCTAACATTGGAAGTATCTAATTACATCATCATGGACGTATAAATTGTACAAAGTTTCATTAGTCCCCCACCGTTTTGCTTCTAATTTTATTAATCGGAAGACAAATATTTCTCTTGGTCCCAACTAGTCGTATAATTTGTACATGAATCAACATTTTGGCTGAGATAAGCTTGTTTTAACGATTTGGAGTACTTACCTAATAAAATCAATTCAAATATTTTAATTATGGGTTTGGTCAGGCAACAATGGGCGATCCGATGTGCAACTTGTCATTCCCAACATTTCTCATTTGCTCTTGATAGAATAACAATAACTTTTGTATTAGCTCAACTAGAAGATATATTACTTCACGCAATGTCACACTGAGCAATTAAATATATGCACATGGTGTGACCCCTTACCATACAAACGAGCTTTCTATTAAGTTAGCTGGACTATTGACTCTTACAGGAAATGCATCAAATCTTTGTTCATTTTGTTGCGGGGATAATTCACCAAAGCAGGTAACATTAGTCAATTAATTTATGACATATTTTATCGTTACAAAGAACTCTAATTGAGATTCTCATATAACTTGAAGAAACTTACACAATCGAAAAAGTTAAGATTCATTAACATTTGCTTTTATTAATCACATGTCACACGAGGTAAGAATCAAGGACTACATTTAGTTAATCTATTTAAGAAAAGAGTAATGATATAACCACAAACTCTTATACAAACTAAATTTGTACAAACTGATGTGGCATTAATTCATTGGTTGAAAGAAAATATTAAATAATGAAAACAAATCATGTGGACCAAGTGATATTTAATTCAACCAATTAAATCATGCCACATCAGTTTGTACAAAATAAATTTGTATAAAAGTTTGTGACTGTATCATTACTCTTAAGAAAAACCCACTTGAAAAAACACAATAGTATTAAGAATTTAATCTCCACTTGAATTTTAATGTCACGTGTCACTCATTTATCGGATGAATGTTACATCAGTTGAAATCTAAATTATAATTTAAATGTTGGAATACTTAGCATTACTTAAGAAAAAAATTGAAACAACAACTAATGATATTTAATAATAACGCTCTAGAGTAAAAGCTTATATAATTCATATATTTTGAGGTTAGTACTTAGTAGCTATTTAGTCCATGTATTTTTAAAAATAATTCAAAACATTCTTAACGTTAAATTATTGACATCCCTGTCATTATCTTTTATTCCTTTTGGCTTACTTTTATAACATTACCATATTACAATAATGTTTCTTTTTTTTTTTTTACATTAATAAAAAAATTAAATTACTAATTTAACCCCAAAAAATATAATAAAAACAAAAGGCATATATATTATTTTTTTATGAAAGATCACGTATGTCCAAAGCAAATTTAATATTGTAAAAAAATTAAATTACCAATCTTTTTGGACATTAATAAAAAAAACTAGTATGTTAACTCCTCGATAGAGTGTTCCACAAAAATTAATATATATTCTCTTCATTTGTATTTTATTTTTGAGTTAAATTAGTAATTTAATTTTTTCTTTTTATTAATGTCTAAGAAAAAGAAACATTATTGCAAGAGGGTAATATTATAAAATCAAAGTTAAAGGAATAAAAAGTAATGGCATGGGTGTAATAGTTTAACGGTATGGATATTTTAAGATATTTTTGAAAAATATAAGAATTAAATAGACACTAACATTAAAATATATAGAAGCTGAACGAGCTTTTATCTAATGTTATATTACTTATTCAACTATGATATTTAGCTTGTATTCTAATTAATGTGACATTATTTAATTGGCTGAAGTGATAGTTAGTAATTAAGATTTATCATTTCTCAATCAAATGATAATATTTTATTAATGACACATCTGCAAAGATACAAATTAAGTATCTCTATTAAGTAAGTGTAACATTACTTGAATTTAAATCACTCTATTTATCTAATTATTTTCAATTAACTCTAGGCGCTTACAAAATTACAATTATAAAAAATTAAAAATAAATATTATGGTTTAATTTTATTTTGCTTGCCACTCCCAAAGTCGATGAAACCCCATATTGGGGCACTGGGAGGGTCAACTTCCTTCAACCGGCAGTACACTCCAAAGGACTTTGTCATCTCCATCCAACGCCACAAATCCATTAGAGCTGTAATTGGGCAAAACCAACTCGGCCATGCTCTTGTTGGAGCAGCTCATGGCTTGCCAAGCAGGCTCTGGTGTTTTGAGAGGCTTGTGATGACGAAAATTTGGCGAGTGGTGTCCATTCTAAGAGCTATAAGGTGAAATTGAACTATAGCTACTGGAAATGAGACTGCTGATTGAGAAATGACTAGAATCTGACGTTTCAGAGAGTGAATTATAAATTGACCATTTCTGAAAGTTGCAGATATATTTTATGGCCTTATGTTGCTTTAATCAAGAGATAAAATATATTGTTTTTAGGGTGTTCGTGATACTCATTTCTCTTGCAACTTGTTCTTGGATTATTTGTTTTCAGCATTTTGAGGTTTTTTATTTTATTTTATTTTAAACCATAAAGTAGTAGTTTATTCTCATGAGAGTAAAAATTAGGATGGGAAAGTCTAGTGGTTAGAACTTCAACTTCACCTTACAATTGTGAGATTATGGGTTCAAGCTTTCACAACGTATTATGGAAGTTTAATTTCCTTCTTCAATTTGACATAAAGATAGTCTTATCTCTTTTAAAATGTGAGTGGAGTAGACGTTCCTCGAATGAGAAATGTGAGTAGAGTAGACGTCCTTCGAATATTAAAACGGTTTGAAATGTGAGTGGAGTAGACATCCCTCGAATGAGAAATGTGAGTAGAGTAGACGTTTCTCGAATATTAGAGCGGATTAAAAATATAGACTGTGCTATATAAGAGTTGTAAATTAGTCCTAATAATTATCTGATTATAAATATCAGTTGTAATCTGAGTGGAGTAGACATCCTTTGATTATTAGAGAGTTGTAATCTGAGTGGAGTAGACATCTCTTGAATATTAGAGAGGATTAAAAATATAGACTGTGCTATATAAGAGTTGTAAATTAGTCCTAATAATTATCTGATTATAAATATCAATTGTTGAATATTAGAGAGAGGATTAAAAATATAGACTGTGCTATATAAGAGTTGTAAATTAATCCTAATAATTATCTGATTATAAATATCAGTTGTTGAATATTAGAGACGATTAAAAATATAGACTGTACTATATAAGAGTTGTAAATCAGTTCTAATAATTATCTGATTATAAATATCAATTGTAATCTGAGTGGAGTAGACGTCCCTCAAATGTTAGAGAGGATTAAAAATTTAAACTGTACTATATAAGAGTTATAAATTAATTTTAATAATTATTTAATTATAAATATCAATTATAATCTTAGTAATTATTTCATGCAATTCAAAAAAAATAAAATTAGGATGGGTAAAATAATTTGATGGGTCAACACATACAGTGACAGAAGTAAATCTGCAACGCAAAGGTGGGCCCCATTTGCGAAATTTCTGAATGGACCCACGGGACCTCTCGCTTACCATGGGCATCGCCTGCACAAAAATTAACGCTCCGGCGAAGAACAGATGGAATGGAATGCTACCATTAGGTCGCCGATGGCGATGGTGATGCCTACGGGTGCTGCGATAGTGTACAAGCTGTACAGAGCACTGACCTACGGTGTATCACCCTTGGTGTACCTTCACTTACGCTGGCGCAAATTCCGAGGTAGCGAGCACCCTCGCCGCTGGCCAGAGCGTCTGGGGAGCCCCTCGGTATCACGACCGCCCGGCCCCCTCATCTGGTTCCACGCCGTCTCTTTAGGTGAAGGAATGGCTGCGATTCCTGTTATCAAGCATTGCCGCCGCTTGAGGCCTGATTTACACATTTTGATGACTACCACCACCTACTCTGCTTTGTAAGTTTCCCTATTTTGCACCCTCTCTCTCTCTCTCTTTCTCATTCATTCATGTTCCTTCTTACTTAGTTCACAACTAAGGGAAATTAACAGTATTTTACTCTGTTTCTATTCGCCGCAGTGAAGTGATCAAGAATCGGCTTCCAAGCGGTGTTATATATCAGGTATATTTGTATTTGTATTTGTATTTGTATAGGGCTTTAGTCAACATGTATCTGTCTTAAATAATCTTTGCTTTGTTCTTTCACTACCCATATTTTGGGACATGCGCATTGTGCTATTTTCCTTTATTATTATTATTTTTTCCACGTTGCTGGATGTTTTTCGCTATGATGTGTGTGGGTATCAACTTTGTGTTCTTCACCATGAGAACAAGCTTTAACGTTTTCCTTTATCCTGGTGAATATAATTTTCGGTTCCTTATAAAAAAACTAAATAAATAATGAATTAAATTAAAAATTGAGCTCCAGAATATTGCTTATTTGCTCCTTATATCAGTTAAACGATCTCATTTTTTTCTCATGGTTTAATTTGACTTTCGATTGGAGCCAGTTTTGCCCACTTGATATTCCTGTTGCTGTGGATGCTTTCCTTGGCTATTGGAAGCCAAGTGCAATCATGATAATGGAGAGTGAACTGTGGCCCAATCTTATTATGGGTGCTTCAAAACATGGTGTAAGTTATTCCTTCTTGTTGATGCATGTGCTACTTCCTGCAGATTTGCTTTTGAGAAACAAAGAAATTACAAAAACCAAGAAACAAATTTGGTATTGTTAATTTATTTCCATCCTCATATTCTTCACCCATCTAATACTTTTGATTTTTATTTTATTTGGTTGTTGAATAGTTTCTTAGATCAAACATTTAAGCAGGAATTCTGCTTTTTTGGCCATGAATGTATGCAAATAAAAAGTTTATCTTAAATGGTTTAGAATATGAGAAATACATCTATTTGCATCTCTTTTATATGTTGTGATAGTCTAATATTGTTCATTGACCTTCATGTGTGCGTTTTCCATTTGTTGTGTAGTGTTAAAACTTTATGTAATGCCTTTCAGATTGCATTGGGGTTGCTAAATGCTCGGGTGTCTACTGAATCCTTTAAACAATGGTCAGGACCTTTGTTTCTTCCACTGATATCATTATTGCTGTCAAAATTTTCCTTGATTGCCCCTTTGGTATGTGCACCTTTACTTTTTACTGAGTTGATCCTTCTTCTGTTATGTTGTCACTTATCTTGTTATGTGTCGCAGAGCACCTTGCAGGCAATTCGCTTTCAGCTACTACAAGCCTCACCTTTTACCATCAACTTTTCTGGCGACTTGAAATATGGTATGCTAATAAATTATGTGTTGGAATATCTTTATTCCATGTTGTTTTAGTATGTAAGTTATATTTATCTAATATTTATATAATATCCATGTCGGATCTTCTGTTTAGGTGATTTGTTACAGTAATCAAAATGTTTTACTTAGTTTCATTTCTTAGTTAGTATTGTGTACCAATATTTATTTACATTTTCAATTGCCTTCTAATCTGTGATTATTACTTTCCAAATCCTATGTATTTGTCTCTTTATTTTTGTTTGCTTGATATTACTCTTTTACCAATTGTTGAAGAAGGTGAATATGATCTAAACGAACCAAGAGTTCACAGCCTTTCCTTTCTGCAGTACATGAATCTGATGAATCTGAGGGAGATAAAGGAAGTACAGAAGATCTGAAGGCATCACTTGTCCACAGGCAGGTCTGGATGGCTTCTTCCATACATAGGGGTGAAGAGAAAGGTCATTTCATGCAAGTTTACTTCTATATTCGACATGTGATATGTGCCTCAGATTTGTTGAAACAGCTTACCTCCATGACATTTTAAGTAATGCAGTAATTGAATCCTAAAAGTCTGCTACGCATATGTCTTTGTAGGATTGTAATATGCAAATATCAATTCTTTTTTCTGTTGAGTTGTTACTGCAAATTCTGTTAGTTATTTATGGGCATTGGTTTTCTTTTGCAAAATTCGTCTTTGATGATATATGGCTTTCTTTTCATATCTTGGATAATTTTGCAAACGCATTTGTGTCTAGCTGCCTTTGACTTACAGAGCAGGAGTTTACTTTCTGGAGCATCATATTTATTTTTGTCCTGTTTTCTTTTTAACGATATGCATATTTAATCTACAATAATAATTTCCGTCCTCGAGCTGGTTTTTGTCTTTAAGGATTAACATATATGTTTTATTTTTCCTGGATGAAGCACTCACAAAGATTTTCTGCAGTAATGTTAGCAGTTCACAAAGTTCTCATGCAAAAGAACCCTAATATGGTTACTATCATTGTGCCTCGACATCCGCAACATGGAAAAGAGATTGCTCAAGTATGATTTTGATGGCCTTTTCTTTTCCCCATCTGGTGCAGTGTTAGTTTTGCACTTATAATATGATATTTTGTTGGGGGAAAATTTAATAGTTTGGAGTAATTTTGGAAAATAGTAAAAAAGAAAAGGAGAAGATTTAAATTGTTATTCAAATGGGTAAAAAGATTCTATAAAATAAAATAGAAATACACCATATTATCTTCCTTGAATTTAACTTTAAGATTGACTACTATTTTTTGGAATTCATCATATATTTTATATCTCTGCATATGTTCAATTATCTATTTTGCTTGAAATTGACTCGCTCATTGATAATCTAGAATATGTTTAATGCATAGCTTTGTCATAATTTGCTGAGTGCAGAAAACATATACTTCTGTTTGACTTTTAACGTGTCTACCTTTAGTGCAGAAATTGCAGAAAGAAGGGGAAGTTGTAGCTTTGAGGTCTCGACATGAAAAGCTTATGCCAGGAACAAATGTATATGTGGTGGACACATTAGGTCTGTGGATCCCTTCCCCTTCTCTTCTCTTCTCTTCTTAGTACTTTTTATTATTATTATTATTTTGTTTATGTGTGTGTGTATATGTGTCACTTTCTGAAGTGAAAATGTGCATTTTGGTCCTTGTCATTAGTTTCGCTTCTCATTAGTGTCCTATTTTTACTTGTCTTCTAGGTGAATTGAGACAGTTATATAAATTAGCTCCAATAGCTGTAATTGGAGGTTCTTTTTTGCCTGGTTTAGCTGGCCATAACATATCAGAAGCTGCTGCTGCTGGCTGTGCCGTTTTAACTGGTGATTGTTTGCTTTCATAAATCTAAAAGTTACTCAAGGATTTCTTGTTAATAGACTAATGGTAAAGGCTCTGCTCTTTCATCAATTTCAGGTCCTCACATTGGGCATTACTCAAACATGGTGTTGGCAATGCAAAGATTAAACCCCATGTCAGTTGTGCAGGTGTGTAGATTCTCATTCCGTTTGAATATTTCTATATTTCAAATTAAATGTGGATGGACCATTTGTTAAGACTCTTTCTATAATCATTCCAAAAAATGATGTTATATGTTTCAAATGTGTTTTTTCAGTTTGTGCTCGACCCAGGTCAGTTTTTGGCCCCTGTTACCCTAAATAAAGTTAGACATAAGCTGATCAATTCCATGACCTTTCTTTAAGAGTGTTCTGAGTAAGCTTTTCCTTTAAGCAGATTACTTCAAACTGTTACCTCTGATGCTGGCCTGGAAGTGATTCAGCATTATTTCTTGTTATCTGATGGTGTTGATAAGTGTAAATGGAACTTTGATAACCTTCTCGAAGATGTCAGATTTTTCATAAGTGTGATCTGCTCACTTTGTGGCTAAAAGTTCAGTCAACAAGCTATACAATTGATGCATAAATCAATAAGTATTACATTTGATGTGCAAAGAAGTCTCTTATTCTGTAGACTTGCATGTTGTGTTGCTGCCAACTTTTTCTGGTCAAATATCAATGTCGGCCTTTCCTTGTCATTGCTGATATAGGTCTCTGGAAAGTCAGAGCTTGAAGAAGCTCTCACGCAGCTCTTTAGTGATGCCAGAGTACTGGAAGCACAACAAATGGCTGCAAAACAAGCATTTTGTGCTCTGTCAAGTGGCATTGTTGCCAATGTTTGGAATTTATTAAATTTTCATGTTTTTCGGCGGGCTTTCTGCTAGAGAATACATGATGACTTTCAGGTTAGTAAGTTAAATTGGAGAGTCAAGTTTGCTGCTGCCTCCAGCATTGTAGAACTTCTTAATTCATAGCATCTGATGCATCTTAGATTTTCAAGCACAGGAGTTTGATATATCAAGCATTTTATTAATACTTTAGTTATTCAAGCCATTCTTTCCAATTCTCTAAATCCTGTACTCAAGTTTTTTCACTCATTTTTCCTAGAACACAAACTAGATAGCTTTCAATGGACAAAGTACTCATCCTTTAAATTGCAACTACGCATGGATGGATATTGAAAATTTGAAATCAAAAGATAGACATAGTAGGAAAAGTTAGATGACATGTCCCAATTATTAAAAGCAACAAATTTTCCCCTTACCTTTTCTTTTCATCCTTAATGATTGATGATATATGGAAACTTTCAGGTGCATCGTACCTTACTGTAATTGCATGGTGGTGATCTATTTTGAGTCTATCTGTTTCCTGAATTTTCTCCGAAAAGCTGAAAGCTGGAGTGCAGGACATTGATAAAATTAATTGAACCCTGGAAAATGTGGAAGGTAATTGATTAGCATTTTTTTTCCTCTATTTTAAGGTATGTACACTTGAAGCACTTGGAGGCCTTCAGCTCTTGTAATAACTCAGTTTCATTCGAACAAGTTCTACAACTGCAAGGTATAGCTAGGGGACCATATTTGTTGGGAATATACAACATATGCTTGGTCCAGCTGCTGCTGTAAAACTGTACTGGTTTAAATAATCTGTCTTTATGATAAATCTCCTGCCAGTTTTGCTGACAACTGCTAGATTAATAGGAGGAACATTCGTAGGCAGTTTTTTCTTCCCACCTCCAAGTTTGTGCCACGTGAAAGATGCATTTTTCAACTTCAAAATACTGCAGTAACATCTCAAATGCTCTATTGGAGCCATGAGAGGTTTCTGCTTTTTGGGTGTCTAGGGCAGGCTCAGATGTGCACATTTATTAAAAGGGGAAGAGAGCTTCCATTGTGTGATATCCTCAAGAATTTATGCATTTTGCATCATGACCAGATAATAGCATGTGCTGCTACACAGCTGCCAGGATTCATGGGAATTGCGGGTAAGTAGTTAGTAGAAGATGTGCTTAGTTGAAGTGCATTATTGAGTTCTCAGCTTGTACGTGTGTGGGCGATATTAGTAGTTGGAGCCTTGCAATTGCTGTGGCTGACTCTCTTCACATGATTGCTGATGTTTATTGTTGAACTACAACATAATGGGCATTTTAGGCAGCAGATGTTTTCTTAGCAGCTTTCTTGTGATAACTTTTTCCTTGTTGTTTATCGAATTGGTGGTATATTCACAGTTGTATGATATATTTGATAGTTCTAGACACCGGGCTCAGGTGAAAAAGGATTATTGATCCAAACCCAATCAACGTTAATACCAAAACACGTTGATGACATAATTGTGATTTGGGATATAAATTTTATAACCCAATTTGGTAGGCACGTTATTATTTAATTGTGGAACGTGATAAAATTATCAAACAATATGAAGTTGAGTGTTTTCTCCTCCTAAATGATGTGTTATTTATTATCTGGATATTAAATTGTCATAATTTGTAAAATTATCATTTTAGCATCCTATTATCCGATGGATAAATTTGAAAAACCTTTAATAAAGACTAAAGGGTCGTATTATTATTATTATTATTATTATTATTTTTTATAATGTAGACCTCTATAAGAGTTCGTTGAAAACAGTAGGATAGAATTGGAAATGAATAAAACTGTGTTTTATTGGATTGTACAGAGTGAAATGAGATTATGTAACTTCTGGTTCCCCACTCTCCCTTCGCATGCAGTCATCGTTGGCGTTAAGGCCTCAAGACAAGTTAAAAGTGTAGCTCTGTCGCGTTAATATATCAACTCAACCTTTAGCTTTGGCCTTTGCCTAATTTCAATAAAGAAAGAGAGTTCTTAAATACAAAAAAAATTTGGAGCACTTTGTTTCATTTCCCAATAATCAGGTCAAATCAAATAAATCAAAAAAGAAAATGAAAACGTGTTTTTTTCCCTCTTTTTTTTTTATTGTTGTAGTAAAGTAAAGTGCTATAGTTTTGTCCATATCCCTGAGTAATTGACAGAAAAATTTAGAACGCCAATCCCGCCTTCAATCTCTCATTTTTAACGTAACTACTCTTTATCAGTCTCTTAGAGACTCCCTTTGCATGTTTGGTAACAAAAAGGTAAATTGGTATATAATTGCAAAAACGAAAAAGCTGAAGCGTCTCCTCCCCTTTTGGCAACACAATCACTGTGCTCGTGCACCAACATTAGGCCCACCATGTGGCTTTGAACTTTGAAAGAACTTGCACCATGCCAATATCATTCTCCTGCTTCTCTATTGGAGAAGAAGATCCATTATCATTTAATAAAATATTTTTATGGGAAAACTACTCAGATGATCAATAACTATTTATTCACCATCTTGGACTCAGGCTATGATTGTGGTTATTTCATGCATATTTATGAAGGTGATTGATGACTAAATGAAGTATTAGGAGGTTCAAATATCAAATCAGTTTATTAATTAATAATTTTACCAAAGAATATTTGATAAAAATGATTCTTAAGCCCAACTCAACAATGCTAGAGCTGTAAATTAAAAGTTGTATTTTTAACAGAGGCTTGATCTATCTACGCCAAGTATTCCCAACCAGAAAGTTGAAGTTTTTAACATTTATTTTGCAGAAGCAGCTCAACCATTTTATCGGTATGTGCTTTATAATGAACATCAACAAAGTACTTGGAAGTGGTTTTTCAAATACTTTTGCCCAAAAGATTTAATGTAGGATCAATCGTGAGAAGCACAAGAGAAATTATTAGTTAATAGAAATTAGAATGAAATTAAAATTTGTCAGTGAATCACTGATTGCACCCATTCCTGTATTAAACCATTAGTGAAGATAAATTTATAGGTACCCAGATGTTAATTAATTTAGAAGACAAATGGATTGGAGGTGGTTACATAAAGATAGGGGTCAAATTTAGTTTTAGGAGAGCAGTTGATTCGTGTTTGCTTTTATTTGCCAAGATAGGTCCAGCGACTTTGCTTTCTCATGAATTAAAGTGGCGAGCTTTTCGCCTTCCATTATTATTAAAGGAGGGACCAGCAGGCAAATCAAATTAATTGCCTCTTATCTTTTTTCTTTTCTTTTTTTTTTTTCTTTTTTCATGGGAAAGGTTCTAAAGTTTGCCATGAATGGAAGATATCATTCCTATTTTGTTTGAATATTTATTGATGCGAGCCTGAATTGCATGTGAGAATCAAATCAACGAGTAAAAGCATATGGATTTAGATGCGTGGCAACTTCTCTCCTTTGTGGTCCACAATTAATACTAATAGCAGCAGGGTTATGCAGATTTTGAATTTTAGATGCTTCTCAAGGGAGACAAAAAATGTGATGAGATTTTGGGATTATCATACGTGAATTTTTGAGTTGAGTTGTCCTACTCTTAAGTAAAAAAGAAAAAAAAAATAGTAATACATAAAATAAATAGCTAATAATTTAAATTGGATACTTAAGTGTTTTAAGTATATACACGACTATTACTCATATTAATTACGAATATCAATAATTTCATAATTGAGGAAAGATCGAAACTAAACCCCCATAATATATGAATTATGAAAGACTTAAACTAACTCCTATAATATTTTTATAAATGCTCGAAAGGACTGAAACTAACTGTTCTGAATATCAATAATTTTGTTATTAACAAAAGACTGAAACTAACATCCATAATATATAAATTATAAAACTAACCTCTATAATATATAAAATATGAAAGACTGAAATTAACTCCTATAATATTTTTATGGAGGGTCGAAAGGATTGAGATTAGCCGCTCGAACCCTTGCTCTCAAGCATTGCGAGTGCAAGACTAAACCCAAGGTCCATTGATAACTGGGATTGTTGAATTAAATTTTTTTAAAAAGGCCTACTATATGCATAAGGTAGTCGTCTGCGTTAGTCGCTTGAATGCCCTGGGCTTGTGGGTGTAAATTGGTTCAATTATTTATGATGATAAAAAGTTTAAAAGCTACAATCTCACATCCACCAATCAGATCATTGTCGGCAACCGATGGTCTGTATTCCATAGTCCAATATTCAAGTATCCTTGGCCCTCGGAGAAATATTATTACTTTGAACTTGGAAGTCAACCATAATAAGATAAGAAAACTTCGATTAATTAATTAAGAGGCATTGCACCATTTTCAAAAGTTTAGATACTAAAGATCTTGTAATATGCAGACACCAGGAATGCAGTAAGTTGGGGCTTTGAAGTACAGCAGTGAGACGCACCAACCGTAGTAAGCAACAGATACTTTAATCAGATGTCTTAATGGTAACATTAATTTTTCTCTGAAACAAATGCCATATATATGCATCTGTAAAGTAAACTTCAACTTTATCAAAGATGTTTTTACTTTTCACTTTTGACAGTAGTATGGTAAAAGGTTCACAAAGCTTCTCCTCTTAGGAAAATGTGGTCACAACAGTGAGCGTAAGTCTATAATGGGAATGAAGTTGATAAGAACTACCAAAATCAACAACCCGCGTGCAAAACAAAATGCTCTCTTCTGTTTCTATTTGACTAGTTTTATTTACTGCTTTATTTATTAATTATTAATTAGTCTAATTACTATCAAACCAGCATCATTGCTCTCTTCTGGGTGACAGCTTGTTGATTATTGCAATTTACAAACAATTGAATCTTAATTAGGTCACAGTAGCATGCCAAAATTCTCCTAGTCCACATGCAAAATGTAGGCTACTCAAATTCCCAGTTTGGTAAAGAAAAAGCAGAAAAGTTGCCTAGTCAGAATTGAGAAAGCTTCTTACTCATTTCAGTTGTAAGAAGTGGAGGACATCAATCATTCTTCTCACAACCCATTCTCATATTCTAATTTTCCCTTTAATCATTCTTCTCCTCAAACATACAAAAGCTCTAACAACAAACTCTCTCTCTCTCCTCCCCCCCCCCCTCTCATCATATATTCATATCACAAAGTAATTCTCTCCCTCTCCCCCTCTCTCTGTGAGTAAAATAAGTGAAATTAGCATAAATAATCAAAAATTTTAATAAATTTATAAAAATAGTCTTACTTGATTTTTTTTTTTAATGAAAAAAATCAACATTTTAGATAGTAATACAACTAAAAATGATAAGGTGATAATACTGTTTGTGACACCACATGTACGTTGACATTCCCATCTACCACAGTCCCGTGTTCGTTGATATTATCTTATTTAAGTACATTATTGTGTGTATATATATATATATAAACTTCAAAAGTAAAAAAAAAATAGTTTAAATTATGCTTTTTTGTTTTTTTGTTGAATTGTCCAATAATTTTAGTAATTCTAGGAAAATATTCATGGAAAGACAAACCCAGAAGCATTTTATCTTAAAAGCACTTGTATGATATGTTAGTAATATATTTTTAAAAACACTTTGGTTCACTCTTCTCTTCCCGCCCGGCCTCAAGCCTACTCTCTCCTCCAGAGTCCAGCATGAAGAAAGCTTATCTCTTTCTTCTTTCTCTGGCTCTCTCACTTCTCTCCGTTTCTTCTTCACATTCAAATGACACAAATGCCCTCACGCTTTTTCGCCTCCAGACCGACACTCACGGCAACCTCCTCTCCAACTGGACAGGCGCCGACGCCTGCGCCGCAGCATGGACAGGCGTCGTTTGCTCGCCCAAAAGCCAGCGCGTGGTTTCTCTCTCCCTCCCGTCCCATTCACTACGTGGACCCATCACCCCCCTCTCCCTCCTCGACCAGCTCCGCTTCCTCGACCTCCACGACAACCGCTTGAACGGCACCGTTTTGCCCCTCGCCAACTGCACCAACCTCAAGCTCGCTTACCTCTCCGGCAACGACTTCTCCGCCGAAATCCCCCACCAAATATCGGCCCTCAAGGGGATTCTCCGCTTAGATTTATCGGATAACAACATCCGCGGCAGAATTCCGGAACAAATAACGAACTTGACCCGGCTTTTGACTCTCCGGTTACAGAACAATGAACTCACCGGTCGAATCCCCGATTTATCGGCCTGGCTTGCGGATTTAAAAGAGCTTAACTTGTCAAACAACGAACTCTACGGTCGCCTACCGGAAGGTTTGTTGAAGAAATTCGGTGAGCAGAGCTTTGTCGGGAATGAAGGACTCTGCGGGTCTAGTCCCTTGCCGGCCTGTTCCTTCAGCGGAGACACACCTCCGGATGTTACATCGACGCCTGAAACAGTGCCGTCTAACCCGAGTTCAATGCCGCAGAGGCCGGCATTTGGTCAAGAAAAGACCAGATCAAAGAAAGGACTGAGTACTGCTGCCATAGTGGCAATTGTGTTAGGCAATTGCGTGGCGCTCTTGGTGGTGACTTCATTTGTTGTTGCTTATTGCTGTCGTAGAGACCGGAGTACAAATTCGAGTGATAAGCAGCAGAGGAGAAGAAGTGGGAGCAATTATGGGAGCGAAAAGAGGGTGTACGCAAATGGAGGCAATGACAGCGATGGAACTAGTGGGACGGATACGAGTAAGCTTGTGTTCTACGAGAGGAAGAAGCAGTTCGAGCTTGAAGATTTGTTGAGAGCTTCGGCGGAGATGCTTGGAAAGGGAAGCCTTGGGACTGTTTACAAGGCGGTTCTTGATGACGGCAGCATTGTTGCTGTTAAAAGATTGAAAGATGCAAATCCTTGTGCAAGAAAGGAGTTCGAGCAATATATGGATGTTATTGGGAAGCTTAAGCATCCAAATGTTGTTAAACTCAAAGCTTATTATTATGCCAAGGAGGAGAAACTTCTTGTTTATGATTATCTTCCTAATGGAAGCTTGCATTCGCTTCTCCACGGTGAGTCGTTATAGCATTTATTGTTTGACTGAGATTAATTTACTTGGATTTGATTTGCTTAATTTTGCGATTATTGTTGATAATCAGGGAATCGAGGGCCGGGGAGGATTCCATTGGATTGGACGACGAGGATTAGCTTGGTTTTGGGAGCGGCTAGAGGGCTTGCAAGGATACATCAAGAGTACGGTGCAGCCAAAGTACCACACGGAAATGTTAAGTCATCAAATGTGTTACTTGACAAGAATGGCGTCGCTTGCATTTCTGATTTTGGGCTGTCACTGCTTTTGAATCCGGTTCATGCAATTGCGAGATTAGGGGGGTACAAGGCCCCTGAACAAGCTGAAGTTAAGAGGCTTTCACAGAAGGCTGATGTGTACAGCTTCGGGGTCTTGTTGTTGGAAGTGCTTACAGGCAGAGCTCCGTCACAGTATCCTTCGCCTACTCGTCCACGGGTAGACGAAGAGGAGCAGGCGGTGGACCTTCCAAAATGGGTGCGATCAGTGGTGAAGGAAGAGTGGACGGCAGAAGTGTTCGATCAAGAACTTTTAAGGTATAAGAACATTGAAGAAGAGCTTGTGTCAATGCTCCATGTGGGCCTAGCCTGTGTTGTGTCACAGCCTGAAAAGAGGCCTACAATGGCAGAAGTTGCGAAGATGATTGAGGATATCAGAGTGGAGCAGTCTCCTCTTGGAGAGGAATACGATGAATCGCGCAATTCGCTCTCTCCTTCCCTCGCAACCACTGAAGATGGACTCGCTGGTTACTGATTTTTCTGTCGCGTATGATTATTTTGTCAGTGCTCAATTAATTATTAGTTCCATCATTCGTGGTGGTTGTATCATCATCATCACATTATCTCATTTGTATTCTCTCGCTGCAAATTGTCAGTATTGCAGGCTCTCTTCTTAGACTTATGGTTGTATTATGTGTTCTTTGTAATGTTTAAAGCCTTGTGTTTTCTTATTGCCTAAGGGTAACAGAATCAGATAATCTTGCCACCGTGGTGATAGTTTCTTTTGGTTTTCAATCATGCACGTAATTTTGACATTTCAATTAGTAATTACAATTGTTAAAATCAAACATCATCGAACGCTTTCAATATGCAGCTTCGTTTGCAGACACTGTTTTGACTTAAGTCTTAATGAGTTAATTTTGATGACGCAAAAAATTGGTCAACTAGAAATTAAAATATATGGGATGATATGAATGTAGACAACATGGAAATTTACGTGAATCAACATTACGTTCAAGGGTAGATAGAAAATGGACGATTTATCTTTCCCATAACACTGAATAACACTATTTTCTATCCGAGAAAGTAAACCAAATACGAATATCGTCTCACGTGCTTTAGTTTTTAGCTGGACGATTTCGGGGTCAATAATTTTCAACCATTCGGATTCGAACTTATCAATTCAAACTTACTTAGAGATGAACAGAAAAAGTGCTAACTAATAGCTAAAAGAGGCTGTATCTGCAGTATAAACAGTGACAGTATAAACAGTAATCATATGTGAATCACTGTTTATTCTATAGTAACAGCTGTAACTGAGGCTTTGCCGCCATAAGAGACCATCTGCGGAATTAACGTTTGTTAGCATTATATATGACTCTGAAAGAATATAATAATAATAATAATAATAATAATGCTATTACTGGAATTCGGGATTGAATTGATTGGATTGGGTTAACTCCTGGATTTTCTCTCCACTTTTCTGTTATACCGCCAATCCGCCATGGCTTCTCTCAAACTAGCTCCGGAAAAGGGAGAAAATTTCGATCAGCTTCAAGGATCTCAATTATTACACTAGTAGATTTACTTTGAGAATCCCAATTTTAACACCTTGTCCAGCTTTTGGGGTGGGGGGAGGAGGGGGGGGGGGGGGTTGGTTGGTGGTGGCGCGGGGGAAAGCCTTGGTTAGGGGGAAGAAAAGGAAGAAAGTGCTTGGGCCTCCAAGAACAAGAATTTTTTCTTATACAAAGACAAATTTCATATCTCAGACAATCTCCCCACACAGCATGGATCTGTGCTAACTCAAGATTGTTTGAAGTTTAAAATCATACAAGTTTTTCACAAATGGCTGCATGCAAAATTCCAAAACCTAATAACTTGCAACTCTATCCCCCATTTAACATTACTACATCTGTGATATGACTCTTAACATTACTTACACTAAGCCTAATAAGGGTACAATCAACTGTTAATTAATCTTAGATTAATTTTTAGTCCCCAAACTAACATTCCTCATAAGTCAGCACCAAAACTACGATGGAAATTGTCAACGAAGCAATCAGCTCTGGATAATCAGTTATAAGACAAGTCAAACCCTTACTTCTGCACTCACGTGTACCAAGAAAAAGGTGCAACCTGGTCGAGCCAAAATTAAGGTTAATTGATGTTTAAAAGAGTCCACTGAACAGTAACAGACACAGTCAGAGGTCATACCAAGTAAAGCACCACATACTAGCTCATCCTTCCTGTCCGATCAATAAATGTACCAACTTGGTCTCCACATATAGCTTTTGAGATGTTTCCGGGCTCCAGAAGATTGAACACCACGACTGCAAAAAATAGCACTGGTCAGTTGGGTTGGCATTAATTCCCCCAAAAATAATTCAATAACAGCACACTCATTATGGCATGTGAGACCCAAGTAAGGAATACTGTTATCATTTGACCATGAATTGTGAACAGCTTTATAACTGATGTAATCTTGCTATGGGAACCCTCTTAACAGTCAAACAAGATGCTGTGAAAAGGCAACCAAATAAACTAGATATGCCTGAATCAGAATTTAAATGTAAATTGATCCAAAACAATTACAAGGAAGTACCAACCAGGAATGCTGTTCTCATCACAGAAGGAAAGTGCCATCGAGTCCATGGGTATTGCACCTCTAGAGCCCAACTCCCTGAATGAGATGTGCTCAAATGTAGCGTTGTTGTCTCGAGAGTGGCAGTCATAGACGCCATCAACATTGGTACCTTTGAGGACCACCTCGGCATGAACTGGGGGAGCAAGAGAGTGTCACATAGTTTACAGATAAATCAAAAATATGATACGCCTAGAGAGAAAGAGAGAGCACACAAAAAGCTAAAACTCAATGAATCAGAAACTTTGCAAAGCCCATATTCAGAGCAGAATCATACTCTCTGAAGCCCGGAGAGCTGCAGCTGTGTCAGTCGAAAAGAGTGGATTCCCAACTCCAGAACCAATACCACCAAATATTACAACTCTTCCTTTCTCAAGATGTCGTATAGCCCGTTGCCTATTGTATGGTTCAGTAACCTCTGGCACTGTAAATGCAGTTTGCACACGTGCTTGAACATTGATCTTTTCAAAAGCTGACTGAAGCAGTATAGAATTCATCACACTTGCCATCATGCTAAAACAAATCAGAAAGTTACCGATTGATTAGAACAACACACTCAATAAAAGCAACAACATTATCAGGCAGCATCACAATCAACAAATAGCACTGAAAGAAATTCTGTTCCATATTATTCTATCTAAACCAATCAACTCTAACTCGTAGCATGGAACCATTGAACTCCTGCTGTACTGATTGCAGTCAAATGTTCAAGTCCTGATAAGACCATATCCATCTGAACTGTCCACCATCAAATATATCATACTCCCTTTTCCCAACGAATTTTCTAAGGTATAAAAAAAATAGCAAATACAGTTCAATGGCATGTGAAAGCTAAAGGACATAAATACGGTTAAACTCTTGACAGACATGTATATTATTAATTAAGGCAAATTAAAAAATTCTTAATCCTCCTGCATACATCCTATGTTCTTAGGGTTACAACTGGTTTTCCATAGTTTTCTGTTAATGGTTGCTTATGAAAGAAATGAGATTGTGAGAATTTAGAACTTTAACGAGCAGATGATTCTAAAATGAAAGACACATATGTTATTTAGTATTAACATTCCCCTGCACTATATCATTAGACCTTCTATGGTTTCATTCTGGTTTCATACATGAAAATGCAACAGCAGAAGGATGTCATAAAAAGTTCACTAGTGGTTTCATTCTCTCTGTAGGCAAGCAGTTGAAAGAATGAAGATGAATTCAAAAACGACCCAATGATGAAGCTTCATCTAACATGCTTTTCATTAGGCATTAATACAATCCAAAGAAAAGTCTGCATATTTTAGGAAAGTAGAAGATTACACGATACTTCAAAATTTAGCAACCACCACATACCCGATCTGATATGCAGTTGATCTATCATAACCTGTTTCTGTAACCCATGTATCTCCACAAAAGAAATTACTACCTCCAACAACAATTGCCACCTGAAAAACCACAAGAAAGAAGTATGTTGCAATAAAATTTCCAGTAAAAGGGGAAAGATTGCAGGCATCCCAGGTTGCAGACAACAATCATGAAGGGAATGAATACCTCTACCCCGAGACGGCAAGCAGTTGCAACTTCTCTGGCAATCAGCGCGGCCACCTGACAATCAACAGTAATCAATTTAACATAGGCTTTAATCCAGAGAACAAACGTCAAAATGATTTCACTGTTCACTTGACAAAAATGTCAATAACCACAGTCATGATAGACCTTTGAGTCAATATTGTTTTGGCCAGTCCCAGCAAGAGCAACACCACTAATTTTGAATACTACTCTCCGCCATCTAGGGTTTGGCTTGGCCTTCATGTTATTTATCTGACCTGTTGGGATCGGTGTTGCTGCAACATATCTGCCAAAAGTAATATCAACTATAAGTAAGAATTTAACCTAAAAGAGTTCAGTGTAAAGCGTCAATTGAATTATATACCTCTTGGTATGTCGAATTGAATTGGTAGAGGAACCGCTGGCTTTATCATCGTCAGTGACAGTCTTGATCGGCAAGGAATTCCCAACAATTTCTTCCATTTTCCTAAACCAAGGCCAATGGCTTGCGGCCATACCGCCATTAGTCATTCTGTGGCGCTCCAACTTATAGCGCTTCTTCAAGTTATCAACTTTGTTCTTACACTGCTCCACGCTTTTGTTCAGCTTCTCACATCGCTCACTCACCGCCGCCGCCACCTCCTCCCAGTCCCTCCCCCTCAGATTCCCCCGATTCAGCTGTGTAAACTTATCCAAATACGCGTCCAGCAAGCAGGCGATCGCCGCGTCGCTCCACTCCTCGCGATCCTTCCGGTACTCGTTCGAATAAGATTTCGCTTTCTTGCAAGTGTACGGACTAGGACTAGGACTAGGGCTAGAACCTGTGTTAGTGACGTCTCCATTGTTGACATCTTCTCGATCCTTTCTTTTCTCCGTACGCACATCCAGGATCGCTTGGTTGTTGCTGTTGTTGTCGTAAGTGAAAGCCGAATCGGCGTCGTTTTCTCCTTCTATTTCGTCCCCGCATTGGACGCCGATGGTATCTGGAATCTGTTGGGACTGGGGCTGTTGCGCGTGTCGTGGAGTGAACCGGTGAGGCGCGTAGGGTGATTGTTGTTGGAAGATGTGGTGGGGGTGGTTTGGGTTTGTTTGATGGTGGTGGTGATCGTCGCCGAGGAGAGAGAAATCATCGTCACAGGAGGCCATTAGAGGACGTTAAGGTTAGGTTTTGCCGTTAGGGTTTGTTTGGTGAACGGCGACGTTAAGGACGGGAATGCGCAACGTTGAAGGAAGTTATCAAGTGAGAGGCAGAGGTTTAACGGAACGGATATGTCGTGACATTTGGTGAAATCTGCCGTGACGGAATGTGACGATCCCGTTAAGTAATGCTCAAGTTGATTGACACGTGGGTGGGCCCAACGCTAAACATTTTTGGTAACTTTGCTGCCCAAACGATAAAATTGAAAGAGCCAATGGCAGGGGCGCAAAAGCGGACGCTATCGCGCCACGGCCCTTCATAAATCGAGCATTGTATTAAAAAATTAATTAAAAGTATTTTTAGAATAAAAAATAATCGAAACTATTTATTGAGGAATTAAATTACTGAAAACGATGCGTTCAAAAAGATTATTACAAGGATAATTGTTATTTAGGGAAGAAACATTAAGTTACAATTTAAGCGCCGTTTGGTGCAGTTTTTTAAATAGAATTTATTTAAATAAAATTTTTATTAGTAGATATTTTATTTAAAATATTTAATTATTTAATTATCAATAAGAATTTTTATTAAAAATGATAAAATTATTTTAATAGATAAATTTTTTAATTTATGTTGTGAGAATAAAATAAGATTTTAACATAAATAGATAATATTTTAAATATTTTAATATTTAAAAAGAAAAACTTTTCAATTACTACTCCTAAAAACTCAATATTTAAATTTTTATTAGTAGAAGCAAAATAAC
The DNA here is from genome assembly GCA_030449075.1 of Murraya paniculata. Taxonomy (NCBI): domain Eukaryota; kingdom Viridiplantae; phylum Streptophyta; class Magnoliopsida; order Sapindales; family Rutaceae; genus Murraya; species Murraya paniculata. The sequence goes on from JAEVFN010000003.1 coordinate 457,651, forward strand.
TTATTTAAACTTTAAAAATTTTACTAAAATAATAATCAAATAACAACAAAAATTTTGATAAGAGTTTATCGAATTAAATAAATATTTATGATTATTAAATAAGCCATATCAAACAGACACTTGTTAATTTTTTTGGTTTAATTTTTTTAAGATTTTAATGATTTATTATTTTTTAAAGATTTGAATGGGTGGAAAACTCACTCATAAATACTAATATTTACCCTCATGTTTATAATTCGTTGCTAAGGATTATCTTTAAAATTGGTATTTTTAAATAATTTGAATTTTTTTGAATAACACCGTAAACTTATTCTCTAAAAAAACTCATATTTAATTAATTTATTTTCAACCATGTCTACATAAAAACTTATGAAGTTGCATAGTATATTAGTATGTACCCGTTTGTCTCTATCCCTCAGCCCCCGTCATAAAACCATAAGAACTGTGATGAATTTATGACGAAGTTCGTAGTTTGTGTACTTCGGTTGCACAATTTCCATGCTTCGTTTAGAGTGCAATTTTTTTTTTCTGATTTTCTATTTTCTTTTATTTTTTTAGTGATATATTTATTTTTTAAAATAATATTAAATATCTCAATATTCAAATTTTTATTTAGATACTAATTGATATAATATTATCTATTAAATAGTGATTAAATAATTTTATTAATTATAAAATTTATTATTTAATAAATAAATAACACATAATATTAAAATTAAAATTTAAATTTAAATATTAAAAATTTAAATATTATTATTCTTTTTTTTAATTTTTTAAGTGCTGTATTTTATAATATCAGCGTTATTAATAACCGCTTATTTTTTGTTTCTACACAACTGCTATGACCACGATGGCACCCGTAAGAATTCTCTTTTACTAAATCAATCTTCTAGAAACTTTCACCAAAAAGTAAGAGAAAGACCTTCTGGATGGCCCCACTAAACTCTTGAAAGTTGAAAAAAAAACTTGAAAAAGCCAAAAGGAGAAGGGAAAAAAAAAATCAACCTTCTGGTCGTCCGGATTCCCAAAGGGGCCGCAACTTAAAGGACAGCCCATGGTAATCCATTTGAACTTTTAAATTGACTCCTACATGATCAAAATTCAAAACGAGGTGAGGTAAGTTAAATCTTAGGTAATTTACACCCAACACCTTGCTGCTTAATAGAAACTTAAATAAAATAATCGTTCACATATGGAAGCTTCTTCTGTGCGAATGTTTGAATACAAATTCCGTGTGACTTCACTATTATATCATATTTTTGTTTAATTTATTATAATGTTATATGATATAATAAAAAATCCGTACGAGATCTACATTTAATCATACGCAAGATTCCTTTCATCAACTTAGAACACGCTAATGTTGGGTTAACAAAATGCTAAAATAGCCACTTTACTCATACAATAAAAAGCAAAATTGCTAATAAACTTTAAGAAAGACAAACATTTTGGAGGGGAAAAAAAAGAATTAATAGATCATTATGCTCCCCTTTTGGTGACTAGGATGTTAAACTTTTGTGAATAAAGTACAATTTGAGAAAATTAGTTAGCATGATAAAATTAAGCACATTACTACGACGGAAGCTGTAGGTAGTTTTTAAACAATGATAATAATATTTTTTTAAAAAAAAACTAGTTTATATACAATTAAAAGTAACTTTTTATTTGAAAATACAAAATACTTTCATGTTGTCAAATAACTCTAATGTTTAATTTGGTCCAAGGGGTTATGCCTAAACTTTTTAATTATGGGTCCGTTTGAAATTGAGGTTGAGCAGTTGTAGCTTAAAAATTATAACATTAAAATATTTATAAACACTAACTGTTGTAATTTAGAAGTTATGTTGGTATGATTTTTTATTTGTATGATAAAAAATTTATTATATTTTTAATAATTTTATAAAAATTATTATTTAAAATTTATATTTACTATATATTATTAATTTATGTTTTATAACTATAATTTTTTTATAACAATTACAAGTTAAAAGTTATAGTATTTTAATTTCAAATAAGACCTAAAAAGATTTTGTGTGGCTATTTTCAAAAATTTTAATTTGTTTTAAATTTTTAACAAACCACGAGGCCTACGCATAAATTGATCCACTAAATTACAATAGTCTCCGTACTTTTTCAGAAACATGGGGCGGAGACACTTTCAGCTTGAGCAAAAGGCAATTAAACAAGTCAAGCCTCGTGCCCCTTGAAACCCACCAAATTACCATTAACACGTGCAGATTTTTCTAAACAGCACGAGGAGGATCGCATCTCCTCCTCACGCACTACACAATCGCGTGGTCATAACCCTACCCCATTCTCCAAGAAACTCCAATGGTTCCCAATTAATTAATCGAAGTACCTTCAAACTTGGTCGCCGCATGAAATCTAATGTGAACCCCAGCGCCTGTTCTCTCTGATTTCATACAATCACGCCACGTGTAATACATGAGATCTTCAATTGAAAAGGTCATATCAGATGGTCGTAGTGGAACCAAGTTTCGTCCTACCGCATATTACTGTACTAATGGAAAATTAATAAACTAATAAATTATTAGCCCCGGTGGCGGAGCGGTGTGCGAAGGAAAAAAGAAAGCATATATATACCAAAGAAGCATATTCCAAGGTGGAGATTCATAAATATTAACCAACAAATACATAATAAAAATCAAAACACTCTGATCAACGCTAACCGCTGCCTCTTTCATCTCTCGTACTCTCTCTGTATCTCTCTGTTCAGTGAAAAATGCATTCAAGTCACTTGCTTCTTGAGGAGCCAATCCGGATGGCTTCAATACTGGAGCCATCCAAAGCCGTAAGTATTCTGGTTCTTTGATTTCGATTTTGTTATTTATTTTATCAATTTTTTTTCTCTTGATTTTGAATCAGCTACGATCAGATTCTTATTCGTAGATTTTTTTATTTTGATTGATTAATTGTGCAGAGTTTCTTCCCGGCAATGACCAAAATTGTCGGAACGCTTGGTCCTAAATCTCGATCTGTTGATGTTATATCCGGTTGCCTCAAAGCCGGAATGTCTGGTAGATTCTTTTTTTTTTTCCCTTTTTATAATTTTTTTTTCTGTTTGTTTGTTTGTTTTTAGTAATATCGTTTTAGAATTTAGAAGTAGGCTGCTAGTTTTGTTTGCTTTTAACTGTATCTGATGCATGCAACGTTGCCACTTGGATACCAGTGGCTAGATTCGATTTCTCGTGGGGTAACACCGAATACCACCAAGAGACTTTGGAGAATCTCAAGGCAGCTGTTAAGACTACTAAGAAGCTTTGTGCTGTAAGTTTGAGTTTAGGGTTTGAGATCTTTGACTGTCTTGAGCTTGGCTTCGAAGTAATGCTGATAAATTGGGTGAGTGGTTTTTCAGGTTATGTTGGACACAGTGGGTCCAGAATTGCAGGTTGTTAATAAGAGTGAGAAGGCAATTTCGCTTAAGGCAGATGGTTCTGTTGTTCTCACACCTGACCGTGGACAAGAAGCCTCTTCTGAAGTTTTGCCCATCAATTTCGATGGACTTGCTAAGGTTTTCAATTTGTTTCCTTTCTTACATTGATGTTTGTTTTTTTTCATACATGAATATTTGTTGATCAATGTGGCTGGGAAATTGTTGGTTTTTTCCCCTGAGTTGGTATAGATTCTTTTTTAGAGAAATGGTGTAACAAATAAAGCATTTAATTTGGTTTTTGCAGTCAGTGAAGAAAGGAGACACCATTTTTATCGGTCAATACTTGTTCACTGGAAGTGAGACTACTTCTGTCTGGCTGGAGGTAAGAGATATTCAACATGCTGCATGCTGAAGGCCCTTTTGTTTCAACTACAGAGAGTTTAGTTTCTGGGAAATTAGTTGTTTTGTGAAGTAAATTACATTTTCTTTGTCATAAGAGTTTAGGAAGCCTACTTATGGCTCATGCAGGACTGACGATTTTTAATTGGACTTAATCAGGTTTCTGAAGTGAAAGGAAATGATGTAACTTGTGTGATAAAGAATTCTGCAACATTGGCTGGTTCACTTTTCACTTTACATGCCTCTCAAATTCGTATTGAACTGCCAACTCTCTCTGTTAAAGATAAGGAGGTAAATCCTAGGTTTGATTGGCTAGATTTTAGTGGTCGATGTAATGCACTGTAGGCTTTCTCTCTCCTTTTCTGTAATGTTTGGCTGGCTGCCCTATAATTTTGTGCTCTTCCTAATGTTTCAGGTTATTAGTTCTTGGGGAGTTCAGAACAAAATTGACTTCCTCTCATTGTCTTATACCCGGCATGCAGAAGACGTGCGCCAAGTAATTATCGTTCCTGATTTACTGCCACTGTTATCATGTCCTCCTAAAATGATCCCGAATTTCTCTGAAATTTATTCATTTTATCTAAACAATTTGATAACAGGACTTTTTATGTTGTGATGCAGGCTCGCGAGTATCTCTCCAAGTTGGGTGACCTCAGTCAAACTCAAATTTTTGCAAAGATTGAGAATATAGAGGTGACTTGTGCACATTGTTCTCTAATAAGATTGATTTTGCTCTTGGGACAAGTTCTGATGTTCAAAGAGTTGAATTTGTTTTTATGCATTTATGTTTTCATTCCAGGGTTTGACCCATTTTGATGAGATCCTTCAAGAAGCAGATGGTATTATTCTTTCCCGTGGTAATTTGGGAATTGATCTTCCTCCTGAGAAGGTTAGAATCCTAACTTGGTCAAAGCATTAATTTGCTGTTGTTACTTTTTCACTTCCTATGTGCTGGTTTTATAGGATGTATGGTGTACATGTACTTGCGTTTCTGTAAGATGTGCAGAAGTTGATAATGTATAGAAATTGTAGTGATATATAAACCATGGTTAAAAGTTACTTTATTTTAAGATGGAATGCAAAATACCTGTGAACCTCTTCTTTTTCCTTTTTTTTTTTTAAATATATTCTTGAAGTACTTGTTGCATCCATTCTTTTTTCTTTACCAAAAAAAAGGTTTTATAATTTGTTATTCTAATTGTGAAATATTCATTTACATGAACCGTCAATATCTCATGTAGAGTTAAATAGACCTCTATATACTTTGCAGGTGTTCTTGTTTCAAAAAGCTGCCCTTTACAAGTGTAATATGGCGGGAAAGCCAGCAGTGGTTACCCGTGTTGTGGACAGTATGACTGACAACCTGAGACCAACTCGTGCTGAAGCAACCGATGTTGCAAATGCTGTGTTAGATGGTGTGTTAATCTCTTGCATCTTCAACTCTTAATGCTTTTGAGACCTTTCTAGAACTCTCCTACTTCAAAGGAGATAGTTGCATTTGGTTTTTGTGGACACTTTCTTATGATTGATTTTCTTTTAACATGTTTGGTATTTTGGCTGAGTTGTTTGCAAATATGACAGATGTAATTTGTGACTTAAATGTTATATCCTTTTATACACACAGGAAGCGATGCGATTCTTCTTGGTGCTGAGACTCTGCGTGGATTGTACCCCGTAGAAACTATTTCTATTGTTGGTAAAATTTGTGCTGAGGTAAATTATTTATTTACATCAGTTAGGAAGCAGTGTTTTCATGAAAAGTTATTCCCTGCTCATGCTTAATGCTCATACTAAAAAGTTCAAGCAGCATCTTTTCCCTAATGAACCTATTGACTTGTAAGCAGCTTGCGTTATCAAAATTACATGTGATGAGTATATATATATATTAGTTTTCCAATCAGGGATTAAAGTCAGGGATAAGTTAAAACACAAATAAACAGTGCATTGGAGTCTTGTGTTTTTTTTTTTTTGGTTTTTTAGTTTATCCCTGATTGGAAAACTACCCTATATATACATATATATATATATGTACACGCAGACACACACACACACACACATGGATGAAAGATATATATATATGCACTCATAAGTCAAATGACTATTCACCCACAACTATAACCACTGGGGTTTTGATATTGCTCTATATATCTGAAAAAGATGGGAAAAGGTCCCTGTTGCATAGTGTTTCTCTTCCTTCATGATCTTTCCCCTCATCCATTGGACTTCCAGTTTGCGAGAATCTATTGGCGCATGAAAGCCATTTTGTTTATCCAGCGCAAGGAAAATAACAAATTTTTCATGCTGTCATGACCATGATGCTACAGAGGTTATTATTAATTTTCCATATGTAATGTAATTATAAACTAATCTATCAACTTTGGTGCATATTGCTGTGTATTCATTTCAGAATTCAGGGTGATTTAATTTATTGTGAGTTTGACTTAAAAATAGACTCAGTAATTTGCTCTAGAATTTGAAGTACTATTACACTGATTAGTAATTTTTTTTCCTTCTCTATGTTCCTTGTACAATTGTATCACTTTTTTCCCTAATGCATGTAGGCAGAGAAGGTTTTCAACCAGGACCTTTATTTCAAGAAGACCGTCAAATACGTTGGAGAGCCAATGACCCACTTAGAGTCCATCGCATCTTCAGCAGTAATGACTTTGTTTTTCTTTAGTGTTCTGTTTCAATGATTTTATCGTTGTTTTATTTTATTTTCTAATTCCAACTCTTGATTGAAAGTTGAAATAGTTGTATAGCTCAAAAGGAATTCTCACTGGCCGCTTTTCAATTCCTGTTTAGGTAAGGGCAGCCATTAAAGTGAAGGCATCGGTTATTATATGCTTTACTTCATCAGGAAGAGCTGCAAGGTACTCATCTTTTTCTGTAGGCAGGATTTACTGTCTAGTTGATTTTTTAATTTTTTTTCAGCTTTTCATGTTGACTTCCCTTGATGACTCAAAATGCATATTGTACATGTTGCAGATTGATTGCCAAGTACAGGCCAACAATGCCGGTTCTATCAGTTGTGATCCCGCGTCTTAAGACAAATCAACTAAAATGGAGCTTTAGTGGAGCCTTTGAGGTATTTCTTTGCTAATTTATAATTAATTTGCTGTAATAGTGCATTTTGCATTTATCCATTCCCTGTTTTATCTTATTATTAGAACTTTAATGTCTACCTCTCTTGCTGTCCAAGTTAACGAAAAAATATGTTTCCTCTCTTTTAAATCAATCTACAGGCAAGGCAATCACTCATTGTGAGAGGTCTCTTCCCTATGCTTGCCGATCCTCGACATCCTGTAAGTTATCAATCTTGTTATTTTACTTGGTTAGTGTGGGCTTAGCATGCTTTAAAAGGTACTAATGATCCCTAGAAACAGCCTGGTGAAACTCTTGGATTGGGCAATTCTTTCAATAGGCCATAGGGGTGATAAAAGTCTATGTTATTTGTTTGTTAAACAGCCTGCCCCCTGGCCTGCCTTAGGTTGCTTAGGACTTATCTTTGGTTCAAAACTTTGTATTTCAACTCGACCGGTTTATTGTGCTCTGAGTGCCTGTTGCAACTCCCAGGTGGATCTGAACCTTTGTTTTAAATGTAGACTCATTATGGTATATCATTGTCTATAATATTATCTTCTGAACACATTAAAGAAAACCAAGAATGCCTCTCTTAAGTAATTGTCTAATTGATTGTGTCTTTATTATTATTATTGTTATATTCTTTTTGTGCTCGGTTATGCTTTTATGAAATCTGATGTCTTCATTGTGACTTTCTAGGCGGAGTCTACAAATGCAACGAATGAGTCGGTTCTAAAGGTTGCTCTTGATCACGGGAAGGTTTCAGGAGTTATAAAGTCACATGATCGGGTTGTTGTTTGCCAGAAAGTCGGTGATGCATCTGTGGTTAAGATTATTGAGCTCGAGGACTAAAATGCTTGTAATACCCATGTTTTGTGGCATTGTTTCGTCCTAATTTTTTGAAAGCGGTGGTGGACCATGTTGCTGGCACCTGTGAGGTATATCTCCAGGTTTTGGAGTTTTTTATGGCCAAAATGTATTTATAAAGTGCACTGGTAATTATGAAACTTTCCAAACTGGAAGTCGGGGAAAGATATTTTAGTTTTCGAAGTATCGAAATTCACGTCATATCCATGAGTTTGTTTTCACTGAATGTCAATGCAAGCAAAATCATGGTTTTACTTATAAACGCAATTAACAATGGATTAGCATAAAGACAGGAAGATGCTGTGCGGACAATAACTGCAATGAAATGAAGCATCAGTTTTTATCGTTGATGAATACTTGTTAATGCGCGACCTGACGTGGATGGACAATTAACTGCTATTAAAGAATTCTGGCCATATTTCTTCGCCCGGCAATACCGGTTGGCCTGGCCAGGATCTCACTGAAAAAGGGTTCTGCCGAAGCGGAAAAAGAAGTGTAACTGCAGGTGTGAGGATTTTGCTGGAAATTCACTAAGTGTCTCGTTAAATTAATACTTAATAAATTCATAATTTTGGTTAAATAATAGTTTTTATCAATCTCGACTCAGGGTTAATATGATAAATTAATAATTTCATAATTTATTCAACAATAAATTTTCTAAAAAACAAAATGGCATTCTTCCATTTGATCTAATTAATATATAAATTATTAATTAACTAATTTAAAACTAAATACATATAATATCTCTATGAGTATTTGAAATTGATGTGGACTTAAATTCATCTTTAACTTTCTATAATGCTGTAAGAAGATTCGACGCGGTATTGTCACTTTGCGACAATAAATTATTCAATGTCACTATTACTTTAAGTAATTTTTTGCGCGAGACGGGCTTAATAATAGCATTGTCATTTTCAACTCCTTCCCCTTTATCATTTTTCATACACTTAATAATTTGATCATCATGCAAAACCAAAATCATATCATACGATTTGAAATTACTACTCTAATTATATAACCTCCATGCTTCATAAAATTTTATATTATGGACGGGATATTATCTTTATATTTGTTAATATATTAATATTTGTTAAATCAATAGATTTTCTATAATCCCAAGGCTATTAATCTATTAAGGTTCTACTATATTTGCAAAATTATTTTTCAGACGTGAGTCTGAGAGGAAAGTGATGGTGTTGGGGAAGAAGATGTGGGGAAGGTTTTACAGTACTAGCTTTTGGAGAAGCCCCTCCCAGTGAAGCGTGTGATCGTAAGAAAAAAGAAAGTGATTTTGGTTCGATTGTTGTGGGAATTAAGTTGCGCAAAATGGTTGGCCACTGGGGTCTCCTTTGTACATTGAAAATTTTTTTGAACGGTTTCACAAAAACAATTGTTAGCATTTTTGTTAATTTTGTATGTGAAAATGGACTTGAATGTTCGAGGTTCGGATGTTAATATTTTATGCAAAAGGTTTTTGTATGATCAAAGGTTAAAGTTTTTTCTTTGAATGCCTCAAAGGAGTTTTGGTTCAAAATTTCTGTGAACCTGAAACAGAGCCGCCCCTAGAACTTGACTAATTTTGACTGTCTTAAGATGCTTTGTTAGCTTGCAAATTATTTTGTATTTATTATGATTTGACATTGTCTAAAATAATTGCTCTGCTGCAACCATCTGAAGTTACAATTTCAGCCGGTTTTGCCGTTTTGCAGTCTGATCTGGATCTGGGCTGGTCTCCAGCTCGTGACGAGTGTTAGTGCTTTTGCTAGTTTTAGCGAAATATTAAAACATTTGGCTTAAGACGTGCCTGCGGCCTAATGGATAAGGAGTTTGACAGGCGTGCTAGAATTTTTATTTTTTGTTTTTGGGTGTCAAATGAACTAATAACACGCTTTTCACGCATTGATGGCTGCGTATAACACAGCAGGGCAAAATCCATCAATAAGTCTTTCGGATCAATTCAGAAAAAGTGCCTCAACTTAGCAGCAGAATTTCAGTCTTTGAGAGGTGTACCTTTTAATTCTTCTTCTTGACAAAATCATGCATCTACATCCTAGAATATGTAATGAACAGCATAAAGCGAAAACAGAATTATAGAAAGGATCTGTATGGAAAGTTAACATACTTCATTACTAAAAACGAAATAACAAGAAAGCTATTTAATCTATTTTATATCGTTTGAACATGTATTGTACATTTTATCCTGTAATGGAAGATGGGTCACTCCTTTTGTTTGAAGAATGCTGCTGTTGATTATGGTGCTGATGATCAAGCAATTCATGATCCTTCTGCCTAAGAACAAGACGCATTCTTTCATTCTCAAGCCGCCTTCGCTCATTCGCCAGCTTTGCTTTCTCCATTTCCCTCTCCTTCTTGGAGCTAAACTTCACCCACTTTAACCTCTGCTTCTCAAGCTCGAAAGCTTGGCATTGGTAGCTTATTTGCTGCTCCTCTAATTGCAGTAGCTTCATCTTCATCCACTGATTCTTTTCCCATGCAGTCTTGGCCCCATCTTGCATCATGTTGCTCAGTTCACAACGTAGTTGCATCATCATTGGTGACACTGGTACAGGTAAGCTACACTGTCTTTGCCTTTTTCGGGACAGTTTCTCATCATTTTCATCTTCATCTTCCTGTCCATGCCCATTTTGTTTGCCCCTTGAATTTCCTACTGCCTCGTCGTCATCATCGTCATAATCATCCTCATCAGATTCATCCCCTTCCACATCATCCTCTTCATCACTCCCCACTTTTATAAATTTTGTTCCTTCCATTTCAGCTCTATTTGAATTATGCCCAAGTTGGGAAGTTTCTGATGAATGCAAGCACCGGTGTTGTGCTTGTTGGTGCTGAACCACAGAGGGCTCTGTGGCTACTTCTGGCGAGTGATTGGCACCAGAAGTCCCGCTCGTACCACTACCGTGACCACAAGTATTATGATAAGCACACATTTCCTTGAAAAACAAATGCTTAGAGTTGAGTAACTTCTTCACTTCCTCCTTCATTTTGGGTGTCAAATCCATCGTCTCGAGCAAACTCTGATTCTCCACAACACGGCAAGCAGTTCCTTTACCAAGGATTTCATTAACCCTTTTGTATCTCTTATTCAAGTCATTAAATTTGTCCTCACATTGCTGAGGAGATACGTAAAACCCTCTTTCCAACATAGCCCTTGAAACTGATTTCCATTTCCCTTTCTTCTGTAATAAAGCTCCAGTCTTTTTCTTATCATTCCCCTCAGATCCAACTTCGTCACCAATGTAAAGAACAGCCAGAATAAGCAGCTTAACCATGCTATCGGTCCATTTCATTCTCTGCCAGGGAGAAGAAGATGCTTTTCTCTTGCCATCTCCAGCACTTTCATCAGGGGTCAATCCAAGTTCATCTTCGTCACTGAGCGGCGATAGCTGCTGCTGCTTTTGCTTGGAGGAAAATAAGTAGCCATGTTGCTGTTTCACAGATTGCTGGCATTGTGCTTGCGTGTGATGCAGCTCAGTATCATGAGGGTGATGAGAAAATGCAACCATTTGGGGATAGTGGTGAGGGTTTTGTGGGTTTGTTTGAGGGTTTTGTTGTTGTGGTTGCGGCTGTGGCTGTGGTTGTGATTGTGGGTGTAATGGCATTTCTAGCCCCAGCATTCCTGAAGCAATACCAGAAAACAACCCACCTTGTAAACCATTCGGTTCCATCAAACTAATATTAATTCTACAGATATTTTATAAAACCGCGAAAACCCAATTGAGAGAAATGTCATTGGCCACTTCTAGACATAGATATTTGTGTTTCAAATTGAAAAACACAAATTGTGACCCACTCTGGCATACGTTAGTAGCTTGTAATTTCACACTCCTAAAACAATTGACTTCCAAAGATAAACTGAGAGATGAAAACAAAACGTACCCAGTAATTTTGAGGATTAGACCAAGAAAAGAGAGTTGCCCAAAGCACCAAATTCTGGAAAATTGAAGCCGAAGAAACTTCTCCTTCAAAAACCAGAGAATAGAAATGAAGAGGTGGGTGTTGTTTTTAGCGTGAAAAGACTGATGTGGCGTGATATAGACAGGACAGAGAGCGTAGCAGCTGGTTTTGCATTCGCAGGTTTTTGTTTTTGCGGACACAAAACTGCCCATGGTTTTGGTTGTGGTTTTGCGGCCGACGCAAACCCACGGGTTTTATTAAAACTGAGGCAGGGAGTGAGAGAGAGACCACACAATAAAAGGTAATTTAAAAAAAAAAAAAAAAAAAAAAAGGTAGTTGCATTTTATAATTGTTAATGAATAATAAATATCCCATTTTCCATTCCGCCAAATTAGGTTATGGAAGCCACACGGTTCATGTTCTTGTACTATTAACTCCGTCCATTATACTAATGTCTAAATAGATATATATACATGTCTTAGTATGTCCATGGGGGGTTTATATTGTCAAGACTTAAGAGAGTAAGTTATCACATAGGCTACTGCTCGAATGGCCTAGTGCTTTGAACCTGTTTAGATCACTTTTTTAGTGTTAAAGCTCACACAGTTATAGATTTGTTTGAACTAGTTTAGATCACGTTTTTGGAGCTTATGCTAGGGGCGGACCCAAGAATTTGTATTACCTCGAGGTAAATTAAAAATTTTATATTTAGAAGTGAGCATAAAAATTCATAAGCAGGAAAAAATATATGTCAAATAAGGGGAGACATAAATAATCTCGTCTCTATTAATACAAAAAATAATTATAAAAATGGAGTAGAAAATAAAAGGTAATTCAAATATAAAAATATTATTTTTCAATTATAGAATGTGACTTTACAACCTTTACTAACATGTAATTATGTAAGGATTAATAAATGAATTAAAAATTTTAAGCTAAAATAAATCAATACATGTAATTACAATCAATTAAAAATCACAAGTAGAACTTTAATGTCTAAAGTTAACTACTTAATTATCAGACTTAAATAAATTAGACAATTAAAATTTATTCATCTTTTTAAATTATAAAAAAATATTATTAGTTAAAAGTTTCAATAACAAACTAAACCCAACCCAACAAGAAAGTATTTGGGTGCTATTGTTTCATCGCCGAGTACTCTGACTCTGTTTGAAGATTAGATATTGATGATTTTTCTTAAAAAAAAAAAGACAAAGAAAAACTCCTCAAAATATTTATTTTTTTTTCTAACTTGTCATCTTAGTTAATGTAATTAATAAATAAAATCTCCAAAATCACATAAAAAGTTTATGAAAATGTTGGTAGTTATTACTATACATTGTTTTTCTAAGTGTTTTTCTAAGTACTTTGAAATACTTATAAATATTTCATATTAGATTGACATACTTTTTTTTATTAGATTTTTTAAAAATATATTAAAGCAGTAATAACATTTTAGCCCCCTAACATTTTCAATCTATTCAATAAATATATAATTAATTATTTTATAAAATAAGTCACTAATTTTAATTGGAAAAAAATGTAATTAAATTAAGGAGATATTTGAAATAATATAAAAATTATATTATTATATAAAATTAATGAAAATATAAGAGTAGGAGTAATTTTTTTTTTTTTTTTCTAAACTAGACCGGTTAGCCCAGTTGTAGCTCCACCACTGGCTACCGCTTACACGATTAGAGATTTGCTTGAATCTGTTTGGATCACTTTTAATGCTAACTCTTAACTGATTAGAAATTGACTTTTAACCAATTTCAATTCTATTGTCAGCGTCGATGCTTAGGATTTATTCTCGTTAAGGCAATTTAAATATTAGAATTGTGTTTTCTTCTTTAAATTTTTTGGTAAAAAAATAATCCATCAGGTGGACGAGTGAATTAGTTTTCGGCTTAAAAGAAACTATATTGGCCCAAATTTCGCCATGATCTGCCAAGTGGCACCAAGATACTCTCCAAGCATGAGAAAACGTATAGTCGTTGCTGAGGCCTGAGGGCCTAAAAGACTGGAGGCTAAAATGGTTGACGATGTTTTCTGTGTAATTTTGTTGGGCCTGTGACCTGGCCTGAGACCCAAATATGGTTGTTTGGGTCTCTGTGTGCTCCGGTTGGTTCAAATGATACGAACGTGTGAAATCAAATCAATGGGTGGTTTTTATTCGTTGGGTTCAGTCAAAAGTCAAAACATTGGCGTTTGACTGAGAACCACTCATGTAGAAGAAATTCCCAACACGACGTCGAATAAAATATTTTGAATCAAACAGCCCATTTGTCTTGCTGTCCTCCAAGCTCCAAAGTCCAAGTATATTATTTTAAAATATTTAGGTCTTCAAAAAATGGCTTGATCGTAAGAAGTTAATGTACAATGATTCATCTCTTGCTGAAAAAATTTGAGTTTCATTTACCATGTAAAGAATACAAGAGTACTGAAACAATGGAATTTGAGTACTACATCATGTCTCTCGCATACAAATTGTCTTAATGTTCACTATATGGTAATAAAAATTACACCCAGAGTAACATCTTTTTGTCTTAAAAGTAATTATAGCAGATGATACAAAGTGATATAACGTATGATAACAAACCAACTTATGTAAGAAAATTTGTGTGCGTGATTTTCGCGCATAATATTGCTCATAAATAACTCAAATAATCAAGAGTTATGATATTATTTTAGGTATTGATTTCACGTTCACGTAAAACTATTACCATAGTGAATCAACATCAATATTTTTATAGATAATAGCTTCTTCTTTTTTTTTTTTTTCATTTTTTTCTTTTGGGGTGTGTACCTTATATGTATAATGTTGTTGATTCTTTGAGGAAACAAGTAAAAAACTTACCAAAACATTTTTTTTTACTCTCTCTCTCTCTCTATATATATATTCCTAGAATCACTCCACATTTACAGTCCCTTTTTTACAATAAAGAATTATTAAAATACAGAAAAAAAAAAAAACACGTTTACAAAGATACTAATAAAATTTGTCTTTAGGAAAGTAAAATTTTGTGCCTGCTGTAAAATGTTTGAACTATTTCTAGTTCCACACTTGAATAGTTGAATATAAAAAAAAAAAAAAAAAACAAGTAGATTTGCCAAGAGCCGAAAGCGAAACCTAAGCGATTCTTAGCCAAATTAAGATGAGTTGGAACTTGGAAAGCAAAGCATTTTCGTTTTCTACCAAAAAAAAAAAAAAAACAAAATCAAAATTGGGAATTTCGGTGGGGTTCTGTTACGCTTGCGCCACAGTCTTCTACTATAAGTAAATAAAAAATATTTTTTTTAAAAGGCCGGTGTTAAGTTCAGTTGCTTGTTTTTGAACACGATAATAAATATTCTATTAACTTTTCCGTAAGGCAAAAAAGGTCCAAAGAAAAGAAAAGAAAAGCTCCTTGTCGTCCAACATTTTAACTTTATTTATTTATTTTTCAGTTTTTCCCACTCAGCCACCAAGACAAAACACTTTATGTTCGCATTCCAATTGCAATGACACAAATTTAATTCTAAATTTATAAAGGAAGGGAAAACTTCACCCTCAAAATCTATCCTATAATAAATTAGATGAAGTCATTTTAAACATCCTTAACCAACTTCCCTCCTCAATAAAAAAAATAAATAAATAAATAAACATTTAAACCTATTGTTGGTGAATTATATAATCTTTTTTGAAATTTAAATTCTAAAATTTATCCCTAGTAAAAAATTAGATTTTATCCTTTTGTAAGTATAACTCCATTCGCTTGTAAGATATAGACATCAACACTATTAAGGTTTATTTTAATGACAATCCGATCTAATTATTTTCCTCATTTATTTAAAAATAGATATTTATATTTTTTTTATTAATAGACTTTTTTTAAATAAAAAAATAAAGACAATATCCGAACCATATAGATAAATTAAATCATGTCATAAATGAATAACTTCCCTATTTTTTCACAAGTAGCCATATAGGTAAATTAAATTAGTGAAAATTCAAGTTCTATCCATTTAGATGAAAGTAATTAATAATGCCCGCTGAGATTCTAAACAAAAGATTTATTGAACCCGTAGATAAAAAAGATGAGTGTAATTATATCTATCTGCCAAAAATGGTTAAGAACTTAAGATTTGGACGTCCTATTACTTAAGAAAACAAAAGAGCAGAGTTTCTGATGTCCGCTGGAAAATCGATGGACCCCACTTTTGCCCTTATTTCTTTTCCAATTTTCCCCCCGAAATCCCTTTCCACTTTCCCGGAAAATTAAATAGAAAATAAAAATATCGAACAAGAGTCGCACACAGCACACTCTTGACTTTCTCCCTAACCAAACATCCTCTCTCTCTCTCTCTCTCTCTCTCTTTATCCTTCAGTCTCTTCTTCACCATGACGCCGAGTTAGGCATAAGCAAGAGCACGAACAGGCAAAGCGAAGAAGAAGAGGAATTAAAAAAAAAAAAGAAAACGAAAGCTTTGATAAATTCAGTAAAGTAATAAATAAATAAAATAGAATGGGGGCGTCGCTATCGAGCCTGACCGATAACGGAGAGAGCATGGGGCCGGGACTGGGAGACATACCAGAGAGCTGCGTGGCGTGCGTGTTCATGTACTTGTCGCCGCCGGAGATTTGCAATCTAGCCAGGTTAAACCGCGCTTTTCGCGGTGCGGCGTCGTCTGATTCCGTGTGGGAAAACAAGCTCCCTTCTAACTATCAAGATCTGCTCGATTTGATGCCTCCTGAGCGCTACCTTAACTTGTCCAAAAAAGACATTTTTGCCCTCCTCTCCCGCCCCGTTCCCTTCGATGATGGCAACAAGGTCTGTTGTAAGTTTTGTTTTACGAAAATTTTGGGAGTTTTTTTTTTTTCTTTTTTCATTTACTGAATTAATTATTTATTTTGCAGGAAGTGTGGTTAGATAGAGTGACAGGAAGAGTTTGCTTGTCAATATCAGCAAAGGCAATGGCAATTACAGGAATTGAAGATCGCAGATATTGGAATTGGATTCCCACTGAAGAATCGAGGTTACTTATCAACTAGCTAAGCTTAAACTTATGAGCTTTACTTTATTGAATGTGTTGATTTTATTGTATAGTGAAAATGATGCTTTTATAACATTTACACTGCATAAAGCAAAATTAATTTGCATTTTTATCGTCAACAAAGCTATGATTGATGTTTATTGTTGTGGTCTGTGAGTTGTGGAGATAGATGTCTGGTGCTTCAAACTATATCTGTGCTCGCTTGTTTAGTTTGTCTTCAATTCATGAATTAGAAATAGGCGTGGCTTAATTGTATCCAACCCACCACTGCATTATCACTGCGATGCTCTTCTTTTTCTTTCTCTTTGTAACTAATGGAGCTGCTGTAGGCGATTGGTTGTGTAGAATCCTACTGTATCTGTTCTGTTGTTTTATTTTTCTATTATTAGTTGGAACTTAAGAAAACCTAGCTTTTGCATTTACTTGTATTCAAATATAAATTTTATCTTAGTTATAATTGTTTGTATGTAAGATTTTTTGCCTGCAATAAGAAAGAAATATATATCTTATTTCATATGCCGATCACCATATGCATGTTTAGTGTAGAATAGTTCTTTTCTTTCAAATAGATGTTCCTTTAAGTTTGCTTAAGGACTCTTTTGCTCTTCTTGAGTATATGACATAGAGGAAAACTTTTACTTGGTTAACTTATTTGTACCTAATAAATTTTGCTTTTATCATCCTTAGACCAAGAAAGTTGTTAATCTTTCTCCTATCATGCGATTTACTTTTGTAGTGAATTCTAGCAGTTATCTTTGAAGTCTTTTCTGCTGCTAATGTCAATAAACTTGATGTTAGGTCATTATTGCTATTTTAGTAAGCATTTTGCATGGCACTTGCTTTGTTAACTCATTTTTGGTCTCCATACCTGTTCTGGTTTGAGATCCACCATTAGGCATTAGCCGTGCCCCTACGCCATCCAATTTTGTGAATGCTACTGGCTGCGTGGGTAGGTTCCACATTTAGTTTCCTTAAGCCTTTTTTACTCAAGCGCTGAATTTGTTATCTTTGCCACATTCTCAGGATGTGAAATCAGGACAAATCCTGATTAGGGTCTCTTTTGCAACAGACCTAGATTGTCAATCAATGAAGAGACTTTTAGGTTATTGGTTGAGAGTTCCCCCTACTTGTCGTGAATTTTAAGAGTGCGGAACTGATAGAGTGTTCGTGTCACAGTGGTCCTTTTTTCCCCCCATCTCTTTTTTCTGCCGTTGGATATGCACTATGATTTGTATAAGCTTCTTTGCCAGCAGAGGTTGAGTTAATTTTATTTTGGTGATTGAGTATCTTGTATTTGATATGAATTTATGGTTGTCTTCATGTAAAAGAAGATAAATTAAGAGGAATTGATTTTGAATTGGCATACGTTCTTGCAGCCTTCTCCGTAGCTTATGTTACTGGCATACTAGGAAGACTTCAATGTTTTTTGTGTCAGCTCGATATTTGACAACACAAATGTTCTTTGTCTTGACCTTGAACTGTGTAGATTCGGCTGTTGATTAATGTTTGGGGTATGAGCTGTATTATGCCTCATTTTGGCGATTGGCTAATGATGCTGGAACGGGGGAGTGTATTGCTGTCGAGGGCTAGTCTGTTTTATTTTGTGGTGCCTGAGATTGCAGTGCCATATCACAGGTTTTTTGGATCTGAAAATCCTGAAGTCTTTTGATTTAGGCGGATGTTCTTATTCCAAAGTTATCATCGGTTTTAAGTGAAGCCTTGATTTCTCTCTTATTCTCTATTGGATTATCTTTGTCTTCCAAAATTTAAGGTTGTATTTTATGCTGCTTTTTTTACACTATGTCCTTTTGTATAATTGTACAGATTGCATCAGTCTACTTTTTCCCCCCTTTTTTCTTTATTTCTGTGTTTTTTGACCCCTCTTATAAGTCAAGTAAAGTCTCCTTCTCTTTGCTTGCTGCTTGCATGAAATTGTATTGTCAAGATTGGACCAAGCAAATTCTTTGAAGAGCATTCCATTGCTGGCAATTCTTGATCATATTCTTGGAGATTACTATCCCAAAAGTAGGATTCAATTCAACCTAGGCGTTCCACCTTTTTAATATTGTTTTTGTTTTTGTTTTCTTCCTCACCTCAAAACTTTTTTCATTTAATTGGTGCCAGATGTAATATACAATGCTAGCTTCTTCAAATCCCAATTGACACTAATGTAAAACCCTTATTTCTTCCGAAGCTATTTTGAAATATTTATGCAAATGCAAATTATGCAGTTTATGGCTGTTAGAATACTTATGTGGTTTGCAATTCTAATAATGTCACTCAAATGGACCTACACAGAGGTATTGCTGGTGATTCTCAGATATCACTGAACAGAAAAGGACAGTTTTAATTTCATTCAATTTGTCCGATCACCTAACAAGGATGATTTTAACCTTCGTAATCTTCCTGTTCTGTGTGAACAAAAGAGTCATCACCGGGCTCTCAACTACTCTCATTAACATATTTTGCTCACTGGTGCAGAATCCCTGTCTAATTTTCCATCTGTGCAAATTTGAAGTTGAGATTGTCAATTTTTTTTCATGTGCCTGTGGTTAATTTCTTTCGTTAAAGGGCAGAGAAACGTGTCCTAATTGCCTGCTTTACCATGCGAAGGGATTTGGTCATAATTCCTCAACTTTATGTTGTACCAAACCTTAAAGAAACAGTCTTCTTTATTTATATATTTATTTATTAGTATTTTTTTAAGGACCTGGTGAACTACAAATGCTTCCCAAAGGAATCTGGATATCATGTTATTAATTCATGAATCGGTTGGCTGCTAGTTAATTAGCCTATTACTAACATTTGTCTCAACAATGTATAGTGGTCTTACAGATTTTGATGGTGTACCTGCTGCATTGCTCTTTTTTGGCAGATTCCATGTGGTGGCCTATTTGCAACAAATATGGTGGTTTGAGGTAGATGGGGTGGTGAAGTTTCCACTTCCTTCTGATGTCTATACTGTGTCATTCAGGCTTCATCTTGGAAGATTTGCCAAGAGATTGGGCCGACGGGTGTGTAACTTTGAACATACCCATGGTTGGGATATAAAGCCTGTACGGTTGGAGTTGTCCACTTCAGATGGTCAGCAAGCATCATCCGAGTGCTATTTGGATGAGATGGAACAAGATGATGTGAATGGCCACCATAAGCGTGGATGTTGGATAGATTATAAGGTAGGTGAATTTATTGTCAATGACTCGGAGCCAGCAACTGAAGTCCAATTTTCAATGAAACAGATAGATTGTACACACTCCAAAGGTGGGCTTTGTGTAGATTCAGTGTTTATAATCCCCAGCAATTTGAGAGAGCGCAAAAGGAAAGGAGTTTTGAAGTAGATCAAAATCTTGTGTATTGTTACGATTCATTTTAGTTTTTGTTTTTGTTTTATACTTGTGTATTTGCTTGGTCACGCACCTTGTTTTTGTTAGGCGCTTTTTGTTAATCATTTTGTAACTTACTTATGACACAAATGAGATGCATTTTGTAACTTAAGTATGACACAAATGAGATGCATACAGTTGATTCATACATATTATCTTACGAAAAGCAGTGTCATTAGAATTTGTAAATCCCTCTCTCTTACTTTAAACTGTTTTGAGATTAATATTCTGGTTAAGTGATCGTAAAAACTAAAAAGTGATGAATGAATATTTTGTGCGTTGGTGTGTTTATCAAGGCGGTATTTTTATCGTTCATCTTGCCTCCGCTTGATTTGATCCAACGGTAGAGTTTATCACCATAGAATTGAATGAATTCACAGTAGCTGCTCCCAGCAACGTCATGCTATTATTTTTGGCAACCAACAGTTATTCGGCTGCGTAACGAATAATTAATATCGAGAATTAATTTCAAGTGATAAGGAATAAATATTTAATTATGGAGCGAGTCGGTTAAAGTTTTAATAAAATTAATTTTTAAAAGTGTTTTGAGTTTTTATAATAGTTGTATGTGTTCCTTAAATTTTATTATTAAACTATTACAAGAATATAAATAATTAAATTAAATAAAATATTTAATAAAATTTATTTATACATTAATAAACTGTATATGTAATATTTTTAATTTCGTGTGCGTGTATATACACACATACATATAATTGATAATTAAAATAAATATTTTATATTATTAATTTTTTAATTATATTATTTCAATATAATTATTTATTTGTTATTTTTTAAAATCTGCGGGAAATAAGTTAGTTTTACAAAAAGAAACTTTTAAAAATAATACCAATATTAACTTTCAATCTTTTAAAATTAATTTCAAACCTCTAAAAAACGATACGAAATAGCTATTCAGTTACCCAAGAATTTAGAAATGCACCCTCGGAACGGACAGCAGACAGATGGATATAAAAAGTCCCGCCGATGCCATTAAATATTTTGAGGTCGATGGAGTTGAATACGTAGAGACGGGTCCACAAAACGGCGCCGCCTGGAAACTGTCCGTGTGTGTACAAATTTAAGCCGTCTGGATCCGGAATCTTTGACGGGTGTTGCAGTAGATTAGATGTTGTAGTTTTATTTCTGGTATCATATTAAATTGACACCTGAAAAATGCGTCCAAGTTTGATAATTATAGTGTCCGGGTTTGGCCTTAGGGCTTAGGAGGACCACTCACACGTCTCAAACTAAGTTGAGTTGAATCGAAATATCAAAACTACCCACCAAAATCCAAGGACAAAAGCTCAGCTCGAAGTGGGCATAGGTACTAATATAGGGCGTAGGAAGCCACCCACGTTTCGTTATCCTATATCTGACTTGTGTGGGCGGTGCATGTGAATGTCATTTTGTAATGTAATGTACAATTGTCCTTAACCTTGTAGTAGTGCATCGTTGATTGAGTAGTTTCATGTCAATAATATTTATGTAACAAATAACCTTATCATTTGTGATAATACAGTTCTCTCTCACTCCCTCTCTAGGAAATTTGATAATTACACTAGGGCTACAGGAAGGTACAATTCAAGCAGAAAACTAACCTTTAAGTCATTTTATTATGACATGCTCCAATCGTGGGGCAATCAGAGATGACAAACTCCAAGCAATTTCGGATACCCACTTGCCTAAGAGGAAGAGTCAAGATTGAAAATGAAGTTCACTATTTCGCTGGTAGGCACTTGAGAAGCTTTGCCAATCCAAGGAACTATATTGGGACCAACTTAAAACCATTTTTATATATTTATATTTTATGAGGGGAGGACACATCCATCCCCAGTGATATAATTTTAGAAGATTCAAAACCCTTGACCTTCTCAATAAAGAGGTCATGGGTGGTGACTCAACCTCAACCTCGAGCCTAACTGGCTCTACTCTCCTCGTTAAATACATGAATTTGCCTCCAAATCCAACTTTTAGTTTTATTTATACAAATTTTTAATGTCCCGTCAAAAATATCGAGAGAACTTCAAATTTTAGGGTTTTTTTTTTCTCTTCTACAAAAACTCTTATAAAATATTTTCTAAGAAAAAATTTCAAGTGTTATATGTTGAATAATTTGTCTCCTATATATCTCTTCATCAATCAATTAGGTAAATTAATATAAAGAGGTAAATTATAAGCCGTCCAAAACAAAGCATCATCGACAGAAAGTTCAACTTTCTCATGTTTGGTCTTCGTGAATCCAGCAAATGGAGGCTTTTTGAAAAAGGTTTCTTCTGATCCGTATATCAATAAGTAATGAAAAAAAAAATTGTTAATTTTCCCAGTCGGTTAGTTTTGAACCGATTCAACAATTAAGCTATAGTCCAATTTAATTTCTGGATGCAGTAAAAAGGCACAGGAAAATGGACGTTACTACATATAAAAGATGGTCCACGTTAATTAAATACTGCTCCAAGCTGGCCACCCTTGAGGAGATCTTTTATGCTAATGTTACGTTTAAAAAGTTCCTAATAATATAATTGGACGTGGCATTACTATAATTAACAAGTTAAATTAAGATTGCCATCAGAAATTTTTGAATTCACGGTGAGTTTTGGTTCACGGCGAGGTTAAAATACATTTATGTCCACATATAATGATAACAGTAACCCAACGATTTCGAATAAACTAAGGAGAAATGATGGCTGAATACTTTTGGAGGTGAATGATCGGCAACATCCAATCACATTCAATTTGTTACAGTGTTAGCTTAATGATATATAAAATTATAAATAAATTTAATGCCTACAAAAATTCTAACAATTAACATCTACTTCTTCTCTTCGGCAGGTTAAGTTTTGTATGGTCAAAGGTGCGGTGGAGGCAAGATATTTATCTGCCCGCTCAGTGGACTGTACATGTCCTCACTCTTCGCTGAGTCTTCGTTATAAGCATTGGACTGTGTCTCCCTTTTAAGAAGCAGTGGACGGTTAAAAGCAACTGGTTGTTTCACTACATATACAGGGACCAATGGTAATATCAATTTGTTTTTCCATGCATAATTATCAGTATTTCTTTTTCTTTTTCTTTTTTTTAAAGAAATGATTGTGCTTTAGCTCAATTTCTAGGAACGAATAGAGCATTTATCTCAGTATAAGTACTGTAGCTGATAATTTTCACATACCAAAAATGATATGAATTGAGTGCTTATTGGTGTTATTATTAGTGTAAAAGTTGGTTTAATATTAGTGCCTGTTTGATCTCTGTATTTTTTAGAGTACCTTAAAACATTTCTGTCGTTAAATTATTGACACTCCTTCCGTCACTTTTGTTCATTTTGACTTTCTTTTACAATATCACCATCGCCTGCTTAAATAATGTTTCTTTTTTTTTTTGGAGATTAATAAAAAAATTAAATTATCAATTTAACCCCATAGAAAGAATACTTTGCTGAGGAATTAATATATTAATATTTTTATTAATGTCTAAAAAAATGGTGATTTAATTTTTTTACAATATTATTATTTTTGGGCATACATGAGCTTCCGTAAAAATGGATATATATTCTTTTTGTTTTTATTTTATTCTTTGGGGGTTAAATTAATAATTTAATTTTTTTTCTTATTAACATGAAAAAAGGTTATTGTAAGAGGGTGATAATGTGATATCGTAAAAGTAAATTAAAAAAGAACAAAAAATAATGGTACGGATGCCATTAGCTTCGCAGCATAGATGTTTTAAGATATGTTTAAAAGTATAATAATTAAGTAAATACTAATCTTAAAATATAAGATTAAATGAGTTTTTATCCTTATTATTACCTTCGTGTATTTAATTAACAATTGTTGAGTTGATACCATTTTGACGCGGGTAGTAGGATAAAACACACTTGAAAGACCTTGTCCTAACTAAGTAAAAGATGCTATCTTAGTCATAATTATCAATTCAGAAGAAAACAACAGATAATAATTAATGCGCAATAAAAATACGACTAACCGCAGGCAGGCAGTGACTTGTGTCTCATCTCAATCAGTAATTTGGGGACATGTCATGGTGATTTCAATTGCAGAAAACTAATATAGGATAAATAATATATATCGATTTCAATTCCAGAAAACTAACAAAATCCCCCGTAGTATCTACAAACAAAAATAAAATCGCTGTGCTCAATGGTGGACAGAGTCGCAGAGTTTTAGAGGTGACCCCCACAACATTGAATTGCAACCCACGTACAGCTTACTTTTTCTGTTGTTTCTGCAAGTTAATTAATTAAAGGAGGAGGGTGAAACAATAGGATGAGCCTCAGCCTTCTACCTTCATCTTCTTCTTTGGTGCAGTAAGATATGACATTTGGCAGGTTTGTTTGTACGGCTCGTTTGAAAATTTGTGATGTGTCTCACGTGCTTCCTATGTTGCATTAAACTTAAATAGGACATAATATAAGATCCGTAAAATTATAGAGCCCATGAATCTTGATATAAAACTTATAAACTCGTTAGGGCAACGCATACGTACTGCATTTCACACGGAAATGGGTTAAACTTCAATTGAATCCTCATATTTTTTGTAAATTCTTTATGGGCAGACCTCTACGTAGTTGGGCCCATTACCCTACGTTTATAGTATATGGCGTGATGAAATTGCAAGGGCGCACGTTGTCAGAAAATTTTTTGAGCTGACGGGACCAGATGGAGACCTATGATGTATGATTCCACTGTCTCCTTTATCTTTATCGTCGTTCCTTGTTCTTACACGATCATTTTCTAACCGACATAATATTCAATACAAAGCCTCTGGTTGTGTTTGCGTAGAGAGAGAAGCTCTCACACCCTATTTACTTTGTTGTACCCCAAAAGAGAAGTTGATGTTATTAATCGCTTGCCAGTTGCCACGCCTCATTTTAACTTAATTAATAGCTAGGTAGTATACATCACTTTCGTTTTGTGGTCCAGTTACTGTGTCCGTGCACTCGTCCATACATACTATATAGAGAGAGATTGGTTTTGATGAGTTGATTAATTTGAGGGAAGAATCCAACAACTAAGAGAAGCCAAAAATGGATTGGAGCAGTACTGCTGGTAACTTGAGAACCTTTGTTCCTGTTATTCCAAGACCTGAAACTTCCTTTGACTTGCTCTACAACTATAATTACGATCAGTTTCCAGGTAATTAAACTCTCTCAGTACTACCCTCTTGCATTTTCCTTTTTAATATTGATTAAACAATGTTATTTTATAGCAAAAAAGTTATACCCATTACCATTTTGGTATATATATGTGCGTGTGCGCGCGCGCGTCATAATGATGATAATATCTTTAATTTAGGTATGGATCAGATGAGTAAGCATATGCATGCAGCGGCAGCAATGGCCGAGAAATCATCATCATCAATTGGGTTGATTCCAGCAGCAGAAATGATGGAAAAGAATATTCATCAGTATGGGAGCAGTAGTACTGGTAGTCTAGAGAGGAAGAAGAGATTAACTAGCGATCAGCTAGATTCCCTGGAGAGGAGTTTTCAAGAGGAAATAAAGCTGGATCCTGACAGGAAAATGAAGCTGGCCAGGGAACTTGGACTTCAGCCTCGTCAAATTGCTGTGTGGTTTCAAAATAGGCGTGCTAGGTGGAAGTCCAAGCAACTTGAGCTCCTTTATGATGCTCTTAAACAAGAGTACGATGCTGTCTCCAGGGAGAAACTGAAGCTCCAAGAAGAGGTAATTTCTATCAAATTCTTCTTTCATTCATTCATTCAAAAGACCTAGCAGCTTTAGCTATCTTTCATTCTCTCTCTATCTTTCTCCCTCCATATCTATGCAGTTCATGCACATATTCGGCATCAATTTAATCGTTCCTCTCATGTTTTTCTTGAAAGCATAGCGTACCTGTATCCCTCGTTTCGAAACCCAAATCTCTTCTACTAGCTAAGAAAGTTTTACAGTTAAACTAACTGGCATCCATGCAAAAAATATAAAATAAAATGAAATAAAATAAAAATACTTGAATGTTCACTTGTTAGGACATTTCAGATAGAAATTAAAAACCCTAGATAGATATTTAATTATTTTTATTGAAATCTAGTCACCAATAATCGTTGAATCCTGAAATGGGACATATTCCTGCGAAAATAGCAAATTGAGGATGATTTCAAGTTTCCATTACTGATCTATTTAGAGCCCCTAGAGAATTATTTTAGTTGTAAGTCGATAAAACCTCAATAGAAGGACACAAAATTCATTCAATGAGTAAAATAAACATAATGACCCTCTCCTTACAAAATGTCATGCATATAAACACAAAATACAAAGGCAACGAGCAATAAAGCACAAGCTGATCCGATAACGGGTAAACCTCCGCGAATCAAACGACCCCTTTGAACAACCCTAGATCTTGTCACAACATAAGAGACAGCATTTCACTACATATTAATGAGATATGAGGCAGGTTTTTTAAAGCCACCTAAAGAATCTTTCGGTTTTTTCTTTTTTTTTTTTAAGAAAAAAGAAAAACAAATAAATGCATGGATTGATCTTTTGGACATGTCACTACTTAAAAAAAAAAAAAAAAACAAACAGATTCTATTTGTTGACCCATTATTACATGAAAATGATTTGTTGTAGTAGGTTATGAAATTGAAAAGTATGCTAAGAGAACAAGGGACAAGCACCAGGAATATGATGAATAAGCAAGTATCGACCGGTATCACCGAAGTGTCGGGCGAAGAGACAGTTGAAAGCACATCAGTGGCCACTATTATTGGAAGCTCTAACAATAAGCATCATCAGATTGCAGAGTGCAACTATCTTTTCAATGTCGACGAAGAGTTTAACCCTGCCGCTAATCCTCTTCCATCGCCCTTCTGGGGTCTTCTACCTACTAGTTTTCAGTAATTTAGTTATACAATAATTAAGCTGTACGTTAAGTTTGTTTATTTACATCTTAATCTTAGGTTAGCAAGTTTCTTTTACTTGTCTTCTCAAAACTAGTGGAGCTATGTTGCCATTATAAACTTGGAGGCCTGTAGGGCATTAGACAACAATTCAGTCGTTTGAATAAGAATCTTCTTATTAATTATCCTCTTGTTGTTGTTTTGTATGAATGTTCAAATTTCTTAAAAGACTTGCAATCTTAGGAAGCCTAATACATGAGCCATATGTTGTTGTTTTGTATGCATGCTATTCAAGTACTGCGCGAATTGATACTTGGCTACCTTTGTAAGCACTAGCCCTAAGAATTTCATTGAAACCATTTGTTCGGACAATTGCAACACGTAAAGCCAGAATAAGACAAACCCCTATTAGCTGGCAATCAACAAATTTGTTTCTAACCCCAAACAAACATGACATAACAGTCATACAATTCAACCTCCTATTTCATAGGGAGGAGCTATGAAGACAAAAAAAAATTGCCTTTGAAGAGTCACTTTCCAGCCGCAGCCGCACCACCCAGTCATAGCAATAGACAATTTCAACTGATTCAATTATATATATAGAACAAAATGTGCAGCGTAAAAAGTTCGTATGCCAAGAGGTAACACGTACAACAGCGCTAAATTTACGGTTCAATCCCCAAGGAAATCAACATTACATGTAGTTTTGTGCCGATCGACGGACCGGCTCTGATCTGATATGCTTATGAGATTGAAATATAAAATTTGTATCTTAAATGACGTGCGTTATTTCGTAGATTAGTCATGCGACAATTAGTGATTCCACATCATCGCTTATCCTATGAACGGGTAAAATTTTATTAGTATCGCATTAGTTGGGATGCATATTACTCTGTGTTTTTAGTTGATTTTGGATGTGTGTGAATAAAAGCTTCAAAACCTAACTAAGAACAATAAATTTATTTTTGTTGGGATGTAGGATGCCTTGCTTGATCGGAGTGTATGGGCTGCTTTGATTTTTTATGAATTGAAGAAAGAGTGAGAATATGGTGGATATGGTGAGAGGTTTGAATTTGGTCGTAGAAAGCTCGCATGATCGCCTTTGATCTGCAAAACAATGAAAAAAAGGTTAGAGGTGGAGTCAGGAGTAGTCAGCAACCACACTTCAACGCTCAAGTCAAAGTTGGATTATCTCAGGTTAGAGAGCTTGCAAACTCTCTGTAATGGTGGCTAGAGGTGAAAGAAAACCCTAGCCCTTGTGGTGTGTGTTGGCTGTTATGATAAAAATTAAACTTGAGTATTTTATAAAGAGTACCTCGATTGGCATACCACCTGGTATTATTTTATTAGCATTCCTTACTGCCATGTCAGAGATATTCTTATCCTTCATATATGTGACTGCTTAGGTATTTCAAAATATGCATAGAGAATAAATTTGAGGCGCATACACGTGTTAGACGTAGAAGGATGATCCCGCATACCTCTACTAAAGCTGTTGGGGATTTGCAGGCCTGACAAGAGAGGATATGTGGTCCCACTTGTCATAGTAACAACCTTTGGCCTGTTTGCAAGTGTGACAGGTCATTATTCCCCTCTTTTTCAACACAATATTCCCTCATTGATTTCTTATTTGTTGCCAGAGAATTAACTAATTTTTATTTAGGTAATGTCTCTTTCATCTCATGCCACTTTTTAAAATATTTTTATGACTTTTTTATTCTTACTCAGCATACCCCAGATACCCCACAGAACACGCGGGATACTTGGTGTAAGTCAATATTTTTTTGATAACTTCAACTATAAAACTTTATATCGACACGTAACATTTTTATTTGGTCTTCTACTTTTTCCCCAAACACTCTGCAAGTGTATCACGACCGTAATAATGATACATAGCCTTAAGGAGTTGGTTTTATATCTGTGTGACATTTACTAAAAAATGAAATAATATATTTGTGGGATAGACTTTTATTATTTTGCATTTCCGATTGTTGGAACCAAATAAGAAATTTGAACTGTATGTACTTTAAAATTAGTCTGAATTTTTCGTGTAGCACTTCAAGTGTTTGTTGTTCGTGCAAATGGGTCATATGGGTGTTTCGAGTCGGGCGTAATAATTAAGAGGAAATGATGGGTGGACTTTAACAAGAGCTTTAATTTGTCTTTTTATGGGCGTAAATTGGTACTTACAACAAAAAATGGGTTTGTATTAGAAAAAATAGAAAGTGGTAATAGCGCCTCTGTATCTCAAGTGGTTGGCCCAAATTCGAAGCATTGCAAATCCGAAGAAGCCGTGCAACTGGACTGCTCATGAAGCCCAGCAATAGGACTTGAAATCTGATGCTTGACCCGAGTCAAAGACGGCAAAATTTTTTTTCTCAAACCACCGCAAGTTTCTGGTTTTCCAAAGAAGCAAGTTTCCAGAAATTTGGTGCATTGCCGATTAATGAGTTCCCCAAGAAAGAAATATCCTCAAGCAACAGAAAAGGAATGGAGGCATGGACTTAATTAGAATCTTACTTGCGGCATACATTTATTAAAACTTTTAGCAAGTCAATTTTTTACTTTCAACTTTTTTTCCAATTTCTTTCACATCTTTCGGACACAAACAAAAGCTTCTATCAACGGTAACAAGGAAAGTATAAACTTAATACGCTTAAGAGAATTTTCCTGTAATGTACTTAGAACAGGGATAAACACACTTACAATATTGATAATTTCTACTGAATTTATGGAGGGCATTATATTTCTTTAATCCAATAACAGAAGCAAGCATCTGCCTTTAGTTTTTAGTTCATTTACATTATGTGATGAAGTAATGTTGCAAGTAGCAGGACTGAACGAGTGAGTTAACCTTCAACAATTTTCACAGGTGACCTGCAGAACAAGTTGGCGATTGACTCAGCTAACTGTATCTAAACTAATGATTAGTGATGAAAATTTGTACTGTGCCATAGAGTTGACTATTACGCAGGTATCTGTCACTTACCCGAATGGACTTTGTTTGATCGTCAGTAGTTCAACATCTATCTGAGGATTCAGAAAGAAACAAATTGTTTATTGATTATATCAAAAGGAAAATTAAGTCCTAAAATTGACTCAAAATTACTAAAGATCAGTTTTACTTAAAAATCAACAAATTGAAGAGATCACTGTGACACTGTTGGATCAGTTATCTTTATCTAATTGTAGCAGAATAAAAAGGCAAGTCATGGAAAATGAACGGTATTCTCACCAGAATGGTTTAAACTTCAAAGCATTGACTTATAAATTGTGGAATTGATTATTGATGATACTTCATCTTGTTACATAGATGACTGATCTTGTTCAGTAATATGCACAACCAGAATCAATGAACCTTACTTTCCCAGGATTGGTGAAAATTGATAAATATGTGATTTCCAGCTAACTTTTGAATGCACTCTTAAATGTCAACCTTCACAAACCAAAAACAAACAACAAATATATTACCTCTATTGTTGCATTTGGAGGGATTTCTTGGACTCCTTTACTTCCATAAGCTAGCTCAGGAGGAACGATGAGCAGCCGCTGCATTTAACTAATTAATTAGACCAATGACTAGTATCTTAACTTGCATGATCAAGACAAATTAAATGCCAGAAACCAGTCTCACCTGTCCTCCAACGTGCATGCCCTCAACACCAAGATCCAATCCTTTAAGCACATTTCCCCTCTCAGATTGGCCGACATCAAACCCATAAGGCTGCATCAATTCAAGCATTGCAACAAGGCAATAGAATAACAAGGAAGATATATTAGACTAACATTATATAAGGGCCTACAGAAAACATGTTGAACTTATGGCCCCTAGTTCTTGCTTTTTATATATATAATCAGGGTACAGAAATGGGAGTAAGAATACTGGGTTATCATTTGATTTCAGTCTGAAATTATTTTGTGACAAACATAGGATTAAGAGGAAGGGGTACAAAGCAAGTCAAACAGCTGTACAGGGACTGGAAAGCTGTTCAAGATGATTTATACATTTTTATTATATTCGATGCTCAATTGCTTATGCATATATAGAGATTACTGCCTTTTCTTCTCCTGGATATGTTTGTTAAAAAAATAAAAAATAAATTTGCAAATTTTGCTACTCTAATCATACCGTTCCACCACCAACTCCTAATCCTTGTCTGCTGGTCATAAAAGTGATTCCCTTCCATTTGGCAACATAGTGAACCTAAAGCATGAGATAAAAAATAATCAATCTAATTATAAATACATTTTTTTATGAATTTAGCAACGAGAAACAACCTCGCAGGGTTATACTATTATTTTACATTATACTAAGGGAATATCAGCATAGCAACTTCTCCACTAAACATGAAACGACTTAATGACCCCTTATTTCTTGTAATATTGCTGCAATCTGCATAATTAACCATTCCCAATTCTGAGTTGAGTATATGTTAGCTAGACGATTGATCTAGAAACGTGTTCTCAGAGCCCTTGAAAATATTTACCCCCTCGTATGACTATCCCTTAAACAGAAACTGCAGTTCAAAATTTTGTCTCGCCTTCAAGAATTCATTATTCCGGTTGGTTCCAGGCAATACGACTAACATAAGATAGAAATTCTGATCTCCAAATGCAAGTTTTGTTACAGAGAAGTTAAGTCTTCTATAATAACTGAATCACAAATGTTCTGGATAATAGGTTCAATTGAAGTTTTACACTAGACATCAATAACAGAAATAAATTGTAGCTCAAAACTGAAATATAACTGAGTCACAACCGTACTGCAACCCGGGATCCTTTCTTAGCCACTGGTCCACCTCCGACCTTCACATCATAGTACCTAACCAATATTACCCATCAGCATTCAAGTAAACACTTGCTAAGAAAAGACCTTTACAAAAATTATAAATCTTTGTCCAGAAATGAAATTCCAATCGACAAAATTGACTATTGTATTATTATGCCCGTCCTAGAGATCAAATTCTCACAACCCTATCTATTTATAATTGAAACGAATTGATATAGAATTTAAATCCTCTATGCAAAAAATATTATAGACCATGGTGATATACTAACTTTAAACCATTGGGAAGGGTTGTGAATTCGCTTTCGGGTATTTTGGATGCTCTAAGCTGCAGCAACAGAAGCATAGAACAAGGTCACAAGTGTGTAAATCTTATATTTAATAACATGAATAATCACCTTTAAATAAATTTTTAAAAAAAAATCTTACAGCTCTTCTACTTGTGCTGACAGCCTCGGCCACATCACAGACCACAAAGCCAGTAGCTGACTTATAATGAAAGTTAATTAGACAGTGAACATTTTAGGTAAGAGATTACAAAGATAAGAAGAGAGAAAAGAACCAGCTGTGAGGATTGAAGAAATCAGAGCCCTCCTGCCCTCATGTTGTAAAGAAATTGTTGGTGGCTTTGTAGTTTCATTTGAGGCAGAAGAAAATGTGCAGCTACAAAGCAACAGACTTGAATTTCCGTTGGACAGTCTCTTCCCTGAAAGTTCACAGAAGTGCTCATCATTATTAATTGTCAATGAAACATGAAAGTTTTGCATGTCAATGCAGACGAGAGTGAGAGGAAATACTTGTGACGGGAAGTGCAATAAGAGGCTTATTAAGAATCGGGTTCTGTTGAAAGCAAGGGAAGATGGAGATTTCCATTGCAGTATTCAGTTAAGAGTGACAGTTATGAAGCTTTGGTGGCTTTTTGTGGTGTGAGAATCAGAGACAGGATAATACTGTCCATGGCATCCACATATTAAGGTTCCAAATAGCTAAATATTATGCACTTTGATGACCCTCGAGATATGTTCATATCGTCTGGGTCCACTCAGAAAAAACAAAGGCAATAACCAAAGATTGCTGAGGGCTAACGGCTTATTGGTTAAATGACTGAAATTTTATTAATTTTAGATTTTTTTTTAAATTTATTTTGTTTATTTTTTTTATAAATTTATGTCTGATTTTCGGGCATTTATATCTTAATAGAAAAAGTGAATTTTCTAACTTAGAAAAAAAAGTTTTGAATAAAAAATAAATATCATATCTAAAAAAAATCTCTATTAAATATAATGATTCTTTAAACTATAAAACATAATCACTTTATTTGTTTTGACTTATTGTAATATAAATGTCAAATAATTATATTTAACATGTTTTTATTTATAAAAAAATAAAATGCCATTTATATCCAAATATTAAAAAAAAAAAAAAGCTACCTAAGTTGTTAAAGAAAAATTCTCTTAGAAATATAATATTAATATATTGTAAAAATTTCTAAGTATAATTCCCATGCAATTATAGTATAGTCTGAGGATCGACAGAGTATATTCAGAAATTACACCCACTACAGGCGAGATCTATCATTCCTACACGTACACAATTTTATTGAATTCTTTTTCCATTGCAGAGGTTGCTTTTGACTTAGTTTCCAGGGAACATTCTTGAATAAAATTTAAAAGGAAGAAGAGGGTGTGTGGTACAATAGATGATTATGCACTGGAACATGACTTCCTTGCAAGAATTGTATGCTCCTCCTCTGCTTCATAACAAACAGAACGCCTCCCAAAGCACTTAATTTCGTGCTTTTCTTTCTCATCAAGTTTGTGTTTCATCTTCTCACTTCCATCAACCCATCTTTTAAGCCTTTCAAGCAACCTCGACCTTTTTGAGCAATCATGACTGCTCTCGTTTGCCACACCGGGGCATGGCTCAACATGCTCCATATCAAGGCCATCCAAGTGCTGCTCCATCCCATAATCTCCAATTCCTCCACCGCCTACAAATTCCACAACGCGGTTCTTCTCTTGATTCTGTTCTCGCTGTGCTTGATTCCTCGTTAACTCATGCCTTAAGCATGCATTTGCCCATCTTAAGTAAATCAGTTCCTTAACTTCCGCGGCTCTCTCTTTTTGCAGTTGTTCACATTCATTTAGAAGCTGTCTGTAATCTTCCATAGTTGTTCCTTCATCTTCAATCTGCAGACACGAAATTCAATACTTGTTAGCTTATCAAAATCTTGAAAATCAGAAGACGCTATATATACTTTCTTATGCAGAAAAGTAGAATGGATAACCTTTGTGACTGATGAAGCTGATTGGTCCCACTCTTGTAACTTGTTCAGTAGTACACCATTTTGCTCTTGCAACCGATCAATAACAGAATGCAGCTCTTTCAACTCATTTTCCAATTTCTGGATAGCATTAGACTTTTCTTCCAGCACGTCGCAATTTCGCAACAACTCTGCGTCTGCAGATTCAATCTTCAAATTTTGTTCTCTTATAATGTCTGATAGCTCTTTTGTTTTCCTCACAAGCTTCTTTACTTTCCTCTTAAGCAACCCGATTTCTGATTTCCAATGTTGAAGCTGATCTAGTACTTTTAGATACTGAACCTCCAAATTCTCAAGTCTTTTGTTCTCTGACTCCACCGACGAAACCTCTCTGTCCAGAAACTCAACATATGATTTCTCCAACAAAATCATATTTCTAAGCTCCATAAGCAAAGATTCTTGCTCTTTTAAATCATGATACAGAAAAAACTGCATCTTTGCCTCCAGTTCCCTCTTTTGTAATTCTTCAATTTGGAGCCTTAGATTTAAAATCTCCTGCTCATAATGGGGCTTATCCTGAAACTCTAAAGCTCCTTCTGATTTCATAAATTGACTACTTGTAAAAATCTCTTCATCTTCTTTAAAACCTGAAGATGAAGAATTGAGGCTATGACAGCTCTCCTCATCTCTAAACTTCTCACGGGGATCAGTTTTCAAGGAACTCACCCTGTCATCTTTTCTTGCCATCATTTTAGCACAGATGAAACCTGCCACTGATATGGCCAAAGGAATGCCAGCCTTGAGCAGCACTGGCTTTATTATTGCTTGTGCTTTTGATGCTGAACCATCCATGGCAAACACAGAACTAATTGTTTCGATGATTCGGGTAACGATTACCGGATGATCAAAATCTAAAACTTGTGAAGCAAAAATAAAAAATCACAGTTTTTGATTGTTGGGTTGGATGTTTATGTTGATCAAATGCATGGAGTTTTTGTTTCTGTTTAATATCTCTCTCTCTCTCTCTCTCTCTCTATATATATATATATGTACGAGGCTGAATTAAAGATTCTTTACCTTTGTGATTACAAAGCTTTTCCTTGGGCACTAGGCATGGTGGGTGTCTGTAGCTTTTTGACTACTCTAAAGGCTACGCACATTGCAATTGCCGTTGCCACCATCATTCCATTTTCCTCATGCTTTATAGGCGTGGTGGGAATCTTATTCCTCTTTTCATGATGAATCATATCAACCGTCCAACATATTCATGTAGTATTAATTCTGAACCAAAGAATGTGTCATTTGCAATCAATTCTACGAGACATAGGCATTACAACCATTTAATCCATGTATAATATATATAGTTTAATTAAACATAAGTACTAACTATATGATGATTTTTTTAAAAAAATAAATATAAATATGACATGCATGTATTAATTGGATATAGTACCTCTTATGTACTTTACAATCTCTCTAATTCTAAATTAAAAAGGTAATGTCAGCTACAATTGGAATATTTGTCCTAATATACACCCAGACCCTAACGTTTTAGAAATTTTGAGTTAAAAGTAAAGACCCCTTCTATTAGTTTATAATTATTACTTATTATGTAGCATTTGATTAAAGGATGGCTGAGAGATATCGTAGTAGATCAAAGTGTATGCGTAACTGGTAGGTAAGTCGAGAATTCTCATCGCGCAAACTCTTGAAAGGAGTGTTATTATGCGTAAATCCAGGCCCAGGGCCCAGCATCAAGCGGGCTTTTACGTAGCTTGGCCTGTAAACAAAATTTGGTACTATGGCATGGGCTTCGTCCATATGGGCTTTAATTCTTGCACTTCTTCTATTTTGTACATAGAAACAAGCTAATACCCGATTAGGCCGGTGGTATTTTTAATAACTAAACTAACCACAAATAAATATATATGATATTTCGCTAAAATATGTTTTTTATTTAGTAAATGAAATTTATAATGCAATGTTTCTTATTCAATTTTTAAAGCTAATTTTGAAACTTGATAGATAGGGCTAGCAACCTAGCACAGGGATAACCTTACAAATTTATATTTAGGGAGCCCCTATCTTGCAGTTGCTGTAAGTTACAGCAACTGTAAAAAAGTAATGAACAGTTCCCACGTGTGGTATTGTTCATCGTTATTTTACAGCTGCTGTAAGATAATAAAATCCTTATATTTAAGATTCACTGAAGTCTATAAGTTCATGACACATAAGCTAAAATAAATTTGTGATACATGAGTCTCTTAATTTAATTATATATTTTAAGTAAGGCAGTTTTGTAGATGCACACTGAGGCATGGGCCTGTTCTGCTGGCCCACTTATTAATGGTGGCTTGACTTCAAGCCCATTTTGTGGGCCAAATCAAAAAAGTCGGTTGACAACCAGTAGACTTTCACCACCTTTATAACCAGTGTCAAGGGCGCACGTGCATACCTAATTAGTAAAAGCACCCTTCCCTTGCTATTTTATCATACCGGGGTAAATGGGCCGCCGCCTAGCACTTGCGTTGTCTTGGCTTCCTTGTGTTTTGTATTCTTCCAAAGCTATAAACGGTGAGTGAACCTTGCTACGTAAATCATCAAAGCAGCCTAGCACTTGTTTTATTCGGGGCATGGAAATACAAAGTTACATTGTCACTGACCTTTTCCACCGTGAGACATAAATTGAATTCCCAATTTTGTTAATACGGCCACGTGACTTTATAAATTGACTTTTGACTTCCATGGCCACTGGCCCACAGACCAGAGATGTTGAAGTTGATTTTGCATCTATTATGCACTCAATATGTACTAGGTAGACATGGGCCCACAAACCATATATAAAATGAATTTACAAGTCACAAACAAAATTGGAATTCAACATTGTTATAGTTACTTATGCCCCATTCAAACAATTTGCATAGATATAATGAATAAAAATTAACTCAAGATTTTAATTTAAGGAAACCTTACTCTTAAAAGTGAGAGTAATGTGAATGACACATTATTAGTTGGGATACAAATTAAATATCTCATTTAAGTAAGTATAATATTATTTTAAAATTTAATTGGCTCTAAAAATAAATAATTTTGAAGTTATGTTATAATCTAATAACTGGGTGAAATAAACATTTTTTACAACAAATTGAATAAGATGTGGGTTGCAGTATGATACTCTATTAGTGAATACAATTCATTTTGTAATTCCAATTAGTATAAACTCAGCCTTTGCCTTTTATAGAACTGTCTTCTTGAGGGAATCATTCTTAGAGCCAACAATACAATGCAAGGGAGGGAGTTTGTAGAAGCGATGAGAAGAAATCTCAAGTGCTCTAATTTATTATTATTTGGCTTCGGTTCCTCCTATGATCTATCTCCTTAAACATAGTGATTTTAAATATAAATGAACAAAGAAGTCGCCTAAGGTCATATATTTTAAAATTTTTTTTTTAAATTTTGTAATTTCTTAATAATTTTTAAATTAATAAATTTTTTTAACATATTATTGAAATTTCAAAACTAAATATGAAACGAATTTGAAGATATTTCATGTTTCTTTAAGTATTGAAATTACAGAATAAAAAAAAGTTTCATAAAAAAAAAAGTAGGCCTAAAACCCTAAAAATTCTAAAACCGGCCCTGCTAAACGGTTTAGCCGAATGTTTGTTGTGGCTGATGGCGTCTTTGTAAATCGAACCGGTTGTGGTTATATAAAGAGTTTGGTTTGCTTTCAGTATAATGGGCGTGCGGAGCGATAAAATATGACATCATATTTCACACATCGAGTTGATGCATCCATACAGCAGATGCATAGTAGGCTGACCCCGACTCTTTTTGAGATCTTTCAAGATATTTATACGTGTACGAGAGGATGCCCCACATTTTGTTTCTTGTTGGCAGCCCCGTTTCCAAAGCAAAAAGACGAAATTCATGCCATTTTTTAAACGTGTTTGGCAGGCAGAATAACCTTCTTACAGCGTTAGTGTAGACACAGCCCCATTCAGGCCTCGGTCACGGACCTTTTTATTCCCGTTTATAAAAATGCAAATCTGCGTTTCAACTCAGACCCCCTTGCTCGGGTTCAACCGACTCGTGTCCGGGACATTCCACCTGTCTTTCTCTCATAGGAGCTGTTTCCAAATGCAAATCCCAAATGAATAAAATTACCAACTTTTGATTTGTTTCGTGTCGAACGTCACCCCCATTATAAAGTTGCCAAAACAACAGGCATTTCAAAAGTCTCCTAGTTCTCTCTCTCTCTCTCTCTCTCTCTCCCTCCCCCCCTCTCTTGAAAACGTTTGCAACCAAGCAGCCGCCATAACCCCGACCCCACCCGACCCGACTCAATGGAGTCGCTCCTACTGTGGTCGCCTCCCTCTCCACTGTTCCGCCCGCACCACAACAATCGGGCTCTACCGCTCTCCAACGGCTCCGTCCGAATTAAAATGCCAGTTATCAGGGC
The DNA here is from genome assembly GCA_030449075.1 of Murraya paniculata. NCBI lineage: Eukaryota > Viridiplantae > Streptophyta > Magnoliopsida > Sapindales > Rutaceae > Murraya > Murraya paniculata. The sequence continues at coordinate 496,108 of JAEVFN010000003.1, forward strand.
CACGCTGTCCAAACCGACGGCCGAGATCAAGCCGTCCGTTTCTCCCCGCGAAAATACATTACATTCTGAATCCCCGCCACCTCCTCCTGCCCAGAAAGTTTCGCCGAATTCTCTGCAGTATCCTTCCGGTTATCTCGGGTCCGTACCGGACCGCGCAGTTAACGTTGATGGCGCCAAGGACGGAGACAACATTGTCGATGCCATGAGTTATTTGACCAACATACTCTCGTCAAAGGTTTATGACGTGGCCATTGAATCTCCCCTACAGTTCGCGCCAAAATTGTCGGAGAGATTAGGCGTTAAGCTTTGGCTTAAGAGAGAAGATTTACAACCTGTAAAGTTTTTTCATTCCTTTTTCTTTCTTTATGTATATACACTTTTTATTTGTTTATAAAATGCTATAACATGCTGCTTGAAATCTTCAGTGTTAACTCATCCTATTTGTTTTTACTGTAATTATGAGCATATGTTTTTTTTAATTTGTGACTTTTTTTTTAATTTTATTTCTTGTTTTGCTCAATTATATGGTCCAGGAGTATTTATTTCTCAGTAAATTTCCTTAACAACTATACGGTTCATCTAAGTTTAAAAGAATTTACTAATCCAGCTATGTGATTTTTTTTTTTTTTTGCTTTTTAAATATCCGTTCCTATTTCTTAAAATTAATCCTTAGTTCACTGAGCTTCAGTATTTTCAGTATGATTAATTACAGTGTCTTTGTTTTTCTAATCTCTTAACATTTTTGTTTGACTCATGCATTGTTTTTTCTTTTTTTAAGTTGTTTGCTCTTGGATACTTGATTAATGAGCTCCTAATATTTGATGGAATGGAAAAGCCTAAATCCTCTCAATAGTCATTTGTTTTTGTGATTTGGAATTCGACTTGACCTTGGAATTGTTGGAAATACACTTAAATTGATGTTATTTTTTATTAGCAATTCTTTTTGAATATTATCTCCCCTAAATATATGCTAAATTGAACAATATATTCCAAGTTTTATCCAAACAGTAAAATTCAAACTATATGAATTTTTGGGTATATTACATTTAAACAATTTATATTCTCTAAAATTAGAATTTCAATCTAAGTCAAGGTTTGTGTGTTTAGATGCAAACAAAGCTTATCTGTGAGAATGTGGTGTTCGCTTTGATTAATCAATTAGCAGCGGTTTCTCATTTGAATTGGTCTCTCAAGTAGAAAATATGTAGTTATCAAATTAATTTATGGATGTGACGAATTGGATTTATAGGTTTTCTCATTCAAGCTCCGTGGAGCATATAACATGATGTCCAAGCTTTCAAAGGATCAATTGCAAAGAGGAGTTATCTGCTCATCAGCTGGAAATCATGCCCAAGGCGTTGCATTGTCTGCCAAGACACTAGGCTGTGATGCAGTGATTGCTATGCCAGTTACCACACCAGAAATCAAGGTACGTTTTCTTTTGGCATTGTTAGTGCTGATTGTGGACTGAAATTGTGCTTTGTTATCTAATGGTGATCTTATTCTACAGTGGCAATCGGTTGAGAGACTGGGTGCCAAAGTTGTTCTTGTAGGAGATTCTTATGATGAAGCACAAGCATACGCTAAAAACCTTGCCAGAGAAGAGGGTCGTACATTTATTCCTCCTTTTGATCACCCAGATGTTATCACAGGGCAAGGAACAGTTGGTATGGAAATTATACGTCAAATGCAAGAACCATTGCATGCGATCTTTGTGCCTGTCGGGGGTGGTGGACTAATTGCTGGCATTGCTGCTTATGTAAAGAGGGTTTCAACACAGGTTTGTTGGTTATAGTGTAAGAATTTGTTGGCAGTCTCCATTTGGAAACTTGTTTCCTACTCGATAATAGTGTTTGAAGACCTTAGGATTGAGCTTCTTTCTTTCCCTTTATATGTTTGTGTGTGTGTATAAATTTGCTTTTGTGGATGCCATCTAGTGAAGATGGTAAAATCTCTTTTGTTGAAAATAAGAGGTCTGGAGTTCAACCTCATTAACATGGGTTGGGAGGGGATTGGGGTAGCTGTTAGGCCAAACAATAAATATATATAAATTTGCTTCTCATCCTTGGGAGATTTTTTTAAATTGAAATGTCATTGGTTTCAGCTAGATGCTTAACCATTGTCACCTGAGTAAAAATTGAAATGGACTAATTTAGATGTTTCTATGCGGAGTATGAATAGACCTAGGTTTGTTGGACATCTTTACTTGGTGTTTAGTCTAGCTTGATTGGGCTTGGGTAATGCAAGCTTTATAATCTTTCATTTTGGCAAATGTATCATATCACAAATTTGGGCTACTTTTCTAGAGTAGTAACCACCTTTGATTTTACTTGAAAGAACAATATGGTTACTGGCTTAGTTGTTGATATGATTTACCTTTAACACATACGACAATGACCTTTTGATTTTGTTTGAAACAAAAAGATTGTAACTTTCCACCATATAATACTTTACAAAATTTTGGTTGTGTCATTCACAACTATAATCTTGATCCCTAATGCTGGAGTCAGCAGGGTTCGGATTGCTCCCAAGCCTCTAGATCTCACAAGATATTCATCTTTTAGTTATCCATTTCAAATCTCTCTCCACTCCACTACCCTTACACATTCAGTTTTTAGCTCCTCGCTTTGTGAATATCTCAATTTTCACTGACTCGATCATTACTTGCTACCGATAAATTATCCAATCATTTATCATATTTATAAATTTTCCTTGGACACTCTCAATTCGTCAGTTTTACTAGAATCATTTTTATATTCTGAGCCACTCTCCAACCCCTGCTTACTTTCCATATTCATGTATTGAATATGAATTATGATCTTACAGATTCAAATTTTTGTTGAAATGGTTTTGGGGAAAGTTTTATTCCAGAGGGCGTGGCAAATAAGATGTTGTTCTTCTGCCATTTTATTTGAATTTTCGTTTTGCTAACCTGTTGCTTACAAAATTAGACAATCCATCAAGGCCAATGAATGTGATATTGTTGATGTAGGTGAAAATTATTGGAGTGGAGCCCTATGATGCGAATGCAATGGCATTATCTCTACATCATGGTGAGAGAGTGCTGTTGGACCATGTTGGAGGCTTTGCAGATGGTGTAGCTGTTAAAGAGGTTGGTGAAGAAACCTTCCGCATATGCAAGGAATTGGTAGATGGTGTAGTTCTTGTAAGCCGTGATGCCATTTGTGCCTCCATAAAGGTACAGCTTCTTTCAGGTTTTGGTGCTTACATGCATTTACCCCTCTCCTTTTTTTTTTTTTAACTTATTTTTTCGTAAAATATTATTAATTGGTGGGTATAAGAAAGTGTGGTAAGTCAGGGTTTTACACTTGGGAAAATAGAATAAAGCTTCTCAGTCTCCATTCAACACTAACCCTGCCCAAATCCAATTGTTGTTGTCAGTGTTTATTTTGTTGAAATGAAAAATCTTATGGTTCATTTGTAAGTCATGCCTCTATAATAAGAACTGCGTTTCATTTGAAATGATGGCCATCATGAGATGAATCTCTTTTTCTTTCTATAAGAAGTTACATAACAAGGGCAAGCCCATGTGCATGGAGTCTGCATACTGGAATATAGAAGTTTCGGTCCCTGTTGCTTAACAAATGTCAATTCTGGTTTGCAGGACATGTTTGAGGAGAAAAGGAGCATTTTAGAACCTGCAGGTGCTCTTGCCCTTGCTGGAGCCGAAGCATATTGCAAATATTATGGCCTTAGCGGAAAAAATGTTGTAGCAATAACCAGTGGAGCAAACATGAACTTTGATAAACTGAGGGTGGTGACAGAACTTGCTAATGTTGGTAGGCAACAGGAAGCTGTGTTTGCGACTGTCATGCCAGAGCAGTGCGGGAGTTTCAAACAATTTTGTGAACTTGTAAGTTAATATAGCTAAACAAACTCTCTAAATACCTCAGCTAAAGGTTTTGTTTTGAACTGCAAATCATGATGGTTGGCAGGTGGGACCTATGAATATCACTGAGTTCAAATACCGATTTAGTTCTGATAAAGCAGCTGTGGTTCTCTACAGGTTAGTGATTTTCCTTCTGTATCAATGATAAAAAAGTGCTCGATCCTTCTGTTAATGAAAGTTATTCTTGGTATATTTTTGTCTACTAATTCTTAGACCTTAAGAATCCAGATAATTTTTGTTTTTTCTGAACAATTTGGAAGTTCTTGCTAATGTATAATTGCACTTTGGTAGTTTCTGAAAACCAAAAAACACTAAACATCATCTGGATGTTGTATGCAGTGTTGGTGTTCACACAGTTGCTGAACTTGAAGCAATGCGAGAGCGAATGGAGTCTTCTCAACTTAAAACCTACAATCTCACACAAAGCGACTTAGTTAAAGATCATCTGCGATATTTGGTAATTGCACTCTAAACTCTTTTATTACGTATCCTTTTTAAGTTGAACCAATATGATTAGGTTTGTCTCATTTGAATAAAATGTCGATTATCCATTATGTTAAACCTAATAGGTAAATTAGGTTTATCTTTTAGCCTGGGCCTTAAATGTATTTCTTTTGGCAGCTCGTGAATGAATAAAATAATGATGTCTTGATTATATTTCTTGCTTTTCTCATCTCCTATTCTGTTTCTCTCTATATTCTACCACTCCATACTGTTTCTTGTTCTGCTCTTTCTCATTCTCTCTACTTCCTCTCTCCAATCTCTGGCTCTTCTATCTTGAATCTCTGTTTTCTCTATTCTGTGATTCTTTTTGTCCAACATGAGAATGTCAGATCAATTGTACGGTCGATGATGTGCTTTCAATGTTTGTGAATTTTATTTGAACTTACAGTTGCATTTTGGCTGCTGACTCTCCACCTTAATTAATTGGCCTGCACAATCCCTGTAAAAATGGACGTGTAGAACAAAATCTTGAAAGAGGTTCTTTTTGTTTCATTGAAGCTTGAAAAGGTGCTCTGCAGAGTTCTGAATGGAAAGGCTCTCTAATTTAGTTTTAAAAGTGGTTTTATATTCTATTATAGATGCTTCACTGTCTCTGAGATATTAACTGCTTAACATGTCCTTAGAAATCTTGAAAGAGGTTCTTTTTTTTTTTATTGAAGCTTGAAAAAGAGCCCTGTGAAGTTCCTTACGGAAAGGCTCTCCAATTTAGAGAAGAAATGATGTTATGTTCTATTGTAGACGCTCCATGTTCCTAGAAAAATTGGATTATTTGCTTTAAAATTTTGTAACACTTTCAAAATTTCTACTATCCCTTGTCTGGTTATATCCAGGATCTTAGTATTCCTTCAAGTGCTTAAGCATGAAAATTGAGTATGTTTACTAGTGCTAGATAATACCCATGTCATGTGGATTCTAATTCTTGTTATGTCCATTGATTGATTTCTTGGTTGCTTGATGAAAGAGCACCATGCACTTGCAACTGAAAATTTTAAATTAGATGATCAATCACTTGAACAGTAGATCAATCATACTCTTCCCTTTCATTTAAAAGGGAATAATATACTTTGGGTGACTACTGATAGAGTAGTTATTTACTAATTGTGTCCCAACGGCGGCAGCTTAGATGCTCTTTCATGTTTCCCGGTCGTCTCCTGCTCCTCTTTAACTTGTCCTTATGTTACTCATGTTTATGTGAGAGATCTCCACAGTAAATGCCCAATGTCCAATGCCTAAGTCTTATTTCATAACAATGAGATAAATAATTATTAAATATAATAATAAAAAAACCTGGCCATCCTTCAAACATGAGAAAACAGAAGTGACCCTCTTTTACCATTTGTTTGCATAGTGAAAAATCTTTCTTGTTGGCTGCATTATGACTTGAGTTTGAATCCTTCTGGTTTTCTTTCAGATGGGGGGCAGATTAAGCGTTGAAAACGAGGTCCTTTGTCGTTTTATTTTCCCCGAGCGGCCTGGTGCCTTGATGAAGTTCTTGGATGCTTTCAGTCCGCGTTGGAATATTAGCTTGTTCCATTACCGTGGTCAGGTGTGCTCCTGAACACTTATTTGTTCAATAAATTTTAGTTTATTCAATTTTCAATGATCAATCGTGACATTTCACTCAACCTGCAACAGGGTGAAACTGGTGCCAATGTATTAGTAGGAATCCAGGTTCCAGAGAATGAGCTGGCTGAGTTTCACAGTCGTGCCAACAGGCTTGGATATGATTATGCAGTTGTAACTGATGACAACAATTTCCAGCTTTTGATGCACTGATTAGAACTTGCTGTGTGATATCAGCTCAGCTGGATTGCACAAGTAGACATGCTCAATTAGTCAAAGAGAGGAAGAGGAAAAGCAAAGGGCCTCTAGATATCCTTAATTAGTCGAGAAGACGGGAATCACGTCTTTATACGTGACATGGTATTCCCTCCTTGTTTGTATTTAATAATATTATGGTATCATCTGCTCTTGGGAAGGGACTGTGCCCTTCTAGTTCTACGGCTGTTCCGTCTAACGTTTTGACTTTTGATCTTCAGCATAATGTACTTCACAATCTACGAAGACTTGAGCCTGATGGGCTTTTTGCTTTTAGTGAAGTTCTACATTTAGGTCGTAGCTCCTCCTGAAGATTTCATTGGGGTAGTGATTTTTGTCGATACGATTTGCATCATTTGAGCTCTTGACAACAATAATTCCATTTAGTGTTTATACTTGTGCGCGCCGCTGCTGTAGTTATTAGTTCAAAATTGGAAATTATGCAATTCCTGTGTAATTATTGGATTATCCGAGCAACCCGACAGTGGTTTTGATTTGGATATTGCCTCAGTCTGGGAGCAATAACTACTGACATGCAAAGTTTGTTTTCAAAACAAAATTTGGTCAAAAACCTAGATGTGTTAATTTGGAAATTTTGCCTCACGGCACCACAACGTCCGTGGAAATAAAGACAGTCGCGGTTTTGTGCACTACAAATACTTTGGTGTGCAACTTTTGCTCATTGTAGACAAATGGCAAAGAATCTTCTTCTTACTGTTGGATTGTTGATTTGCCACCCAAAGGCGAATGATAAAAGGGAAGATACGTATGCATTCTATGCGGTATTTTAATACTTAAAATCCCGTGAATTTGATGAATCATATACTGTTGGTATTGGGATGTGCTTAACAAGAACTAGATCCTTCAAACTTTTAACCAATAAAGCCTTGTGAGATGCGAACCGCATAGGGATGCTCTTCAGAAGTTGATGTTGATGTCATGTTGGTAAAGCTTTGAACATTGGTATAGTTCTAGGGAAGATGCTATGGAGCATAGCCATGCTACACAAGGCAGTTCATATCTTCTGGCCATTTAAGATAATAAAATCAACATGCATCCACAATTGTAATGTGCATTTTGATGACACTTGTGCCATGCAAAGAAAAGAATCAGGTGGTGACTACTAAACAAAGTAAGATGTTGTTATGCTTACCTTGGTAGCTATGCACTTATCCAAGAAAGTTCTAACAAATTCTTGGATTTACATATCTTTTCTTGCGTCAAAATCTTTAGTAATTGTTGGGAAGAATTTATGAGTACAATTTGTTCAAGGCACGATGCCATGGCACATTATGTATAACGTGAGTTTGCTATGGACAAAATAAGCAATCTTCACCCTTATAAAGTAGCTCAAATCCTCAAACTTTAACCGAGTGTTTCGTCACCTCCCCCAAAGCAAATTCAGAACCGATAAAATTTTTGAACAAAAGAATAACACTTTTGGTTAGCCTAATAAAGATAGAATAACATAGAGGACAGAATCCATGGCCTTTATGAGGTGCTAAACATGCATCCTTTACGGGAAATGTTCAGCTTTATTGGAACCATGCTACCTTCAGACACTCCATTATCACTTTGACCGTCACATTCGCTCCCATTATTAGATTCTCCCCCACACCACCGCCTTCCGCTTCACCTCATTCACTACAAATTTGCATTCTCTCTTTTACTTTCTTGTGTTTGAAGAACAAAGAAAATGAGGCTTTTGGGTTTCTTTGTCTTTCTTGTGGTGCTTGTTTCGTTGGGTACTGGGCAGCCTCTTGTTCCCGCAATAATCATCTTTGGGGATTCAATTGTTGATGTGGGAAACAACAATAACCTCAATACACTTATCAAGGCCAACTTCCCTCCTTATGGAAGAGACTTTGTTACTCACAGACCAACTGGCAGGTTCTGTAACGGAAAATTAGCCACCGACTTCACGGGTAAAAATTCTCAATAACCAACTTCCACTCGTTCTCAACACTATCCTCTTTCCCACTCTCTCATGTTATATGTGGTTACCTCTCTACAGCTGAATACCTTGGCTTCACCTCATACCCACCAGCTTACCTAAGCCAAGAAGCCAAAGGGAACAGACTCTTAACTGGAGTCAACTTTGCTTCAGCTGCTTCTGGCTTGTACGACAGTACCGCCCAGCTATATGTAATAAATAAGATCCTGAACTATGCTTCTCTTTCTCGCGTATCAGTAATGTACTAGTATGACTAAATTTTTTCGGTTCTGCAGCGTGCCATTCCACTGACTCAGCAAGTGAATTACTACAAGGAGTATCAAAACAAAGTAGTGAGTATGGTAGGAAAAGAAAAGGCCAATGCCATATTCTCTGGTGGAGTCCATCTCCTGAGTGCAGGGAGCAGTGATTTTATTCAGAACTACTACATCAATCCCCTCCTTAACAGAGTCTACTCACCTGATCGATTCTCCGACATGCTCATGAGATCCTACTCGAGTTTTGTTCAGGTATCTTCTAAACCTATGTACCGTATGGACCTTTACAAACCACGCTAAAAATGTATTTGTTCAAACAGGGTTATGCATTTTTCATAAAAGTAATTTGCCAAGTATGATGCGGTATGAGTTATGGATTCTTTTCATATTAGATATCTAATTGCATCCTGAACATGAATATGCACAGAAGTCCAAAACAATATTTATATAAACACACATATTACTTTTCTCTTTGGCAGAATCTATATGGGTTGGGAGTTAGGAGGCTGGGGGTGACAAGCCTACCTCCAACTGGGTGTCTGCCTGCAGCCATCACTCTATTTGGTGCAGGAAGTAACCAGTGTGTTGCCAGGTTAAACCAAGATGCCATTTCATTCAACAACAAACTGAATACTACATCTCAGAGCCTGAAGAATAAGCTCCCTGGTCTGAAACTTGTGGTCTTTGATATCTATCAGCCTCTACTGAATACGATCACCAGCCCTAGTGACAGTGGTATGTACCAGTTCTGCGAGTAGTTAGTCTGCATGGTCTGCATGTCATGCATAAATAATCCAGGTTTAATGTTTCTATTTTTTTTTAAAGTTATCATGGTCTTTTATTTATTTATTTAAAGATTAATGCTCCATAGCTTTAACAAGTTTTTTAATTTAAAGAAAAAAGATAAATGTTTGCTCTAACAAAAGGGGTAAAAATTTTGTATAACAAAGGAAAAGAGCCCTCTTTCCAGCCTTGCCAGCAAAAAAATGACTTACTTCAGATTTAAATTTAAATTTAAATTTGAGTGTTGATCATTTCTATCCCAATGACATGCAAATAGCATCACAACGTCGACCAAACTTAAGAGTCATATGAATAAATCGCTGGTACAGAGACTGATACCCTGTTCTTTTCCTGCGGTACTGTATTTATGTTACAGGGTTCTTTGAATCAAGAAGGGCTTGCTGTGGAACAGGAACAGTGGAAACCTCTCTACTTTGTAATGCTAGATCAATCGGTACGTGCTCCAATGCTACGCAATATGTGTTTTGGGATGGATTCCATCCCTCCGAAGCTGCAAACAAAGCTTTGGCTGGTGACCTACTTGAACAGGGATTTGATCTCATCTCTTGAAAATGATTTGGTCCATTTCATTTATTATCTTCTTATATTTTAATGTAATAAAAAAATGCATAGGCCAATGCCATATTTTAGTAAGACTGTCCTGAAACCTCATGGCGTAATGTTTGTAAAGCCTCCTCGGCTGTACATCTGAGAGGGGCCACCAGTTATTTCTCCCTTGCTTCTATGTAGGATCAATAAGATGGTTAAGGAAGCTTTCTGAGCACTTTATTTCTTCTAATTCCTGCTGACTGATTGCAACTTCATGCAAGTTGTGGATAGATAACGAACAAGTTATGAGTAACTTGATCAAATTCTAGTTATTTTCTAATTTGCAGACAATTTTATCAATGAGAATCTGCAGCCTAATTCCTTGATCATAATGAGATTTTACACAATCTACTTTGTGAAATTACAATGTTTCTCATAACCCAAAGAAGTTAATTTGAAGAAGACGGGGCGAAAAGACCTTTTTACCGTCTCCAAAAAAAAGTGTTGCTTTTTCATCTGTTAATCGTATATAATTCTTTAATCATGAAGAAAAAATTTACTACTAACACAAACTATTTTTTAAATGAGTTCCTTTCAAGAACATGATAAAAAGGTCTCCTTTAATCTCTCAAAAGTAGTCTCACAACCCAAATAGAGTATGCATAAGAAATTGACTAAATGATGCTCGCACTTTGCGGTAATCCCATATGACAGATTTTTTTTACAGCCTTTGCGATGAGTAGCAATCAGAAGAGTTTTCAGTTGAGAGTAGAATTGAGGATTTGGAGACAAGAAAGTATGACAATTTCATTCACCCGAAGCAGAAATAGTCAGATCCCTAGGAAAGTTCAAACCCAGCATTGGAACTGATTGCATAAAGAAGTTTTGCTCTCAAAGTGCTTGAACGTTTGTATGTTGGAAGCTGCAAGCACCCAGCAAAACAAGAAAAACATGCACATGAGATTGGAGATGACAGTGCCAATCTGAAATATCGTTGTTCCTTTTCCCAGTCATTAAATAAGAAACAATACCTTGAGAGTATTGTAGCATGTAGAAGTCGAAGGAAGCCGCTCCACATCCTGTCCTCCAATGACTGCCCAAAGGGAAGAATCACATGCAACCTGAACAGTTGGACCAAACTGGATAGTGTTAAAAGACGAAAAAAGCAAGGATTCATTTAATGCATACATGTCCCCTCCCCCACACATCATCCAAAAGGTCAAAACAATTTAATAGATATTCTCATTTAAAAGGTCACATCCAATGTTGCTGGTAAACAGCCAGGAGTTCCCCCCCCAGATTAACATTGAACTAGCATCAACATAGTTTCTCCCTTCCCACAGATAAATCAAGGGAATAAGAGAGTAGTTATTTTAAAAAATAGAAGTTAATATAATTGCTTTGACAATGTAAGAAAGAACATACCTTGTGAATTGTAAAAGATGGCTGCAAGTGTTTGAATCCAAGCAATGGAGCTCGAGAGCAACTTGTCACAAATTTAAGCAGCATACATCGCTCTTTTGGTTCAAATCCTTCAACAACCTGCATCCTATAGTCAGAATACTTCACAGAAACTATGAATCTACACAATGAAATTTTGAACTAAATATCCTCAATTAAAATCTACAAATTTGATGCATGGGATAATGATATTTTACAAGATAAATTGAGGAAAACCAGAATTGTATCGTTTCTCTAAACAGAAGAATAGGAGTCTCCATGTAAGCATATAACAGCTATAAATTAATTCATAACTGGTAAAGGTTGTGTAAAGTTAAAACGATTCATCAATCTAGAAGCCACTGGTGGCACAAAAGCTGAACTTGTACTTGGGAGCCCATATAAAGAACCATTTTTACTTTTCTCCTTTTTGGGGAATAGAAGCCCAAAGTAAAAAGAATTCTGTTATTTATCTCCTTTAAAGGGGTGCAATACCTCCCAAAAGAGTTTAATTGTTCGACTCCCTTCAGAATAGCCGCCGGTATACCGTGTATTTTTTCTCAGATCATCTACATCAATGTCATGTTTTCCTCCTGAAAGTAACTGAAGAGTGCAATCTGGATCAGCATTTGATCAACAAAAAACATAGTTGCATATACCATTCAAACAAAATTCAGCATCACAACAACGTCAGTCCTAAAATATGATAGATGAACAGGCAAAAAGAAAAGCATTTATTGCACTTATTAAACGAAAATACCTGATTGAATTCACTTGCGTTAAATAACTTCAACCAAGATGGTGATATGAGATCAGTTAGACCTCTGTAAAATGCATTTGAGAAGGGAAAAATCTGCGATTCAACATAGTTTTTTTTTTCAAAAAAAAAAAAGAGTAGTTATTTTATTAGTTGAGAGGATACAGCTCTGTATCCTAGTGACGAAAAGAAAACAAAGATACATTTTCAAAATTTCAACACAAAACAAAATACTTGGATACCTGTCGGTTGAGTTTATAATCTGCCATAGCATGAACATATTGCATCTTGTTCTCATTTGTCACATTAGTATCCTTGCCACCAGGTTTAAGCTCAATAACATGTCGTTTACCAAATGACTCTTCTGTAACTGTGAAATCCAGACACAGTTCTTTGACGTCACCATCATAATGCTGCAGCATAAAAAAACCATAAAATTCAAAATTTGGGGAACTTCAGTGCATAAATATGCATACGCAAGCTAACAGTGCAACAATATATTTCAGAACAAATACCATATCATAGAAAAATAAGGAAGGCTGACTAAATCACTCAAAAAGAATTAAAAAATTATATAATTTTTAACAATCCAGCTCGTGATGCAAAGGTAGGGCCTCACAATTCATGAAGTTTTTAACTGATAAAATGTCGGTCCTGTTAATTGTATATTACTTACAGAAATTCATCTTATTCGGAAATTGTTTTATGAAAGGACTTTATCTTTCTATGATACTAACATGCTGTTAAAGCCTGTAAACGGCAATCAATGAAGAACATTAGAAGGGCTTGCACCCATTATATCCTCCATTCTAACACCATTATTCATTCGCTCTGACTTACTCTTCCTCTGATTCACAGTAGCCTTATTAACCTTTTTAACCTTTTCTTTTCTTTTTATCTTATTTTCACTTGCCTTCTTTAATCTTACTACCTCTTCCTTTTTCTTTACATACTCTTTGCAAGTGATAGAGACCCTAGAGATTCTTAGCACCCCTTGTCTGTTAATCTTCTTTATTCTCTTTCGATGGCAATGTGCTTTTTCTTCTCAATACATAAGACTAAACCCCAAAGGTTGGTCCAGAGACTAAGTCCTTTGGTTCTAACCAAGAGGTCAAGAGTGCAAATCCCGAGGTCACCTACTTGGGATATTATACCATAAATTTCCTGGTTACAAAGTTATGGGTCCAACAGTAGTTCCCATTTATGGACCTATTTAACTCGTAACAATGACGTAGGAATTTTTTAGTCTTAAATTTCATATGAGAACAACTATTATCTCACATACATGCTAAAAAAGATTTCACAAACTCCTTAAAGGACCAACTACCATATGTCAATATCCTAATTTCTCTCCCATTCTTTAGACCTCTGACTTAATCCAACAATGCAATCAAACAACAAAATCCTGGTTTCAATAATTCAAGCCACCAAAAATATAATGTCATCTACTTCTTATCTCTTTAATTGGACTGAAAACAATGAATGCAGATCTTCTCACCAAACGCTGTCAATTGTCCAATCCAAAGCTAAGCTGATAATATTTTCATCTTATCACTACTGAGGCTACATACTCCTACGAAGCACGCAAATTTTTAATACTCGCTTCTCCAGTCAGCCACCTCAACATTTCATATCAAAAGCATTTTGTTAAATCCTGGTTTTCTAGCAATCAACTCCATGTACAAAGCAGTCTTGTCTATGATAGTTGGTTTGGAATAAAAGTTTTCACATATAGCATACCAGTAACATTATCAGCATCACAAATATACTAGATATGCTATCACCAAGAATGGACAAATAGGAAATAGACAAACAATGTTTGTCATCAGAAAGATTTACCTTGACATACATTAGATTCTTGTAGAGCTCTGGATCAAGGGTTGACAGCTCATCAAGAAAGCTATATCGGCCTAACAACTTTTGCACAAAAACATGTGAAAAGGCATAATCGAGTAATATCCCTTCATAAAGTGCTTTACCAACAACTCTCCCAAGGAACTCAAACATCTGGATACCATTCTCTAGATATCTTGCAGCAGCATTAGGGACCAGGAGCCTGTCTGAAGTTGAGGTTTGGGAAAATAGCCCATACCTAACTCAATAATATAGAAAGAATAAGAAAAACTGAATAAATAACAAACATATGTGTTTTGGATGAGCATAAGGTAATACAAACAATCAAGAATAACATTATAAACATGTCAAACTTACTCAGGAGCAAAAGCTGATTTTGATATATCAGTCAAAAATTCTTTTGATAGCCCACCATAGTCCAGGCCAGCTTCTGGAAGGCCACATTCGCTTACAAATGAAACATGAATGGATGACTTCAACCTTGATCCAAGGGAATTTAGTTGCCGAAAGCCATCTTCAACAATATGACCCCGGCGAACTACTATCTCAATGGATCGTGAACCAGGTCCCGCCACATCACCGGCCATTTTTCGAGCGACTTTATCCATACTAATGAACTCGCGTAACATCTCAACTCTGGCAAGACAGAAAATAAATTAAATACTCTTTGGCTTGGTTAAACAAAAGTAAAACTGGATATTTGTCTCTTAATGATCTAGCAAGTTTAAAAAAATCATTCACTGTAAAAGAATATCTAGAAGTCACCTCTTACTCTCAAGATAATCGGACATGGAACTTTAGCACATTTACATCAATAGATATTATGAAAATCTAAAATGTAAAATATTGGAAACAGGTGATGTAATAGTTGATAATGTGTGTGTGTGTGTGTGTGAGAGAGAGAGAGAGACTGGGTCATAGAGTAATGGATTTTGTGAATAAAAAAGGCATTTCCTGAAGAAATCACTAAAATCTTGACCCACCCGAAGATAGGAGAAAAGGAAAAGAGAAGAGATGAGAATTAGCAAGTAAAAAATGAAAGTTATCACATAAAATAAAATAAATTTCAGAGGAAAAACAAAATGGATGGTCCTCAAGCTTCAGAACCTAAGAGTAATAAGTTCACAAAAATACATATAGATAAATGCAACAGGCATAACCCTCCACATGCCCCTCCTGAATCCTCAAAAGGAAAATTAATTCCACTACCACCACCATCACAAGTATAAACATTCACCTCAAACATTCACCTCAAATGCCCAAAAACACAAATATTGGTAAATTACTTTTTCAATTGTCAGCAGTGAACAAAATAGCGGAAAGTGGATGTGCTCACCTTTCCTCAAATGGAAAGACATGGGGAGTAGTGGTGACCACTGAACCCAAACTAGAAACAGTTAAGGATTCATCTGATCTCATATTAGCTGACAATACTTCATGAGTTCTGGCAGCCACTGCAATTGGGAGCCTGCTTCTTTTGGCAGGTGAAAGCCACAAAACAGTGGGGCAAAATTGGTGCCTACAGTCCCTTTCGTACATCATATGCAAGCATCTAATTGCAGAATCCATAAGAGGCCTATTGAGATGACCTGTATCATGGTCTAAGCCATTATAAACCAGTGTATTGAGCATTGCTGCAATCCTTCGCTGCTGCTCCAATGTGAATGGAACCTAACTCATATCACAAAATGCTCAAATTAAATATCATTCTCATACTCCAAATGGTCAGAAAAGCCCTCAAACCAGTTTACCTGTTTCTCATAGAATTCTATGTCATCAAGTACCAGCAGCAGGTGTGAATAGGCAGCACAGAAGAGATGAAGCAGACATGACAAATCTTTTGAAATTCCTTGTGGACCATGCCTCAAAGATTCGACAGTCCAAGCATCAGAAGATTCCTCACCTACTTGCCCATTAACAGTGTCCGTATAATTAGGCCCCGCCTGTGACTTTCCAGTAAATTTATGTAGCGCATTGACCAATTTATTAGCTCCATCCTTGCTGCTTTGTTTTTGTCTTTTATCCAAAATTCCATCTTTTTTGTTTATTGAACTTTTACTAGTGTGCAGACAATTATCTTCAGCAAAGTAACCATTTTCAGGGAAAACGGAATTTTCCAGTTCTCCCCATAGATTGACAAGATACCCAGGAGCAAAAGATAGCAAGTTAAGGACAGGCAAGGATCCAACCATAGGATTGAAGACTGAAAATATTCTAAGCATATAAGAATAAAAATATGCAATATTGAGCAAATCCAACTTCCCCAAATATATTTTATTGTTTACTGCCGCACGGGAACCAGCACCCGTTTTTGAAATTTCCAGTAGCTTCATAAGATGCCACTGCTGACAAACAGGTCTGAATAATTCCATGTATGTAATATTTAAGGACTCATCTCCATGCAAAACTGCATCACTGCCTGCTGCAGAAGTTTCAACGTTACCTTGAAGATCTTTCTTCTTTTTGAGCCACCCAACATTGTCAAGCCAAGCTAAGAAATTCTCTGCAAGAGTAATAACAACCTGGACGTAGGAGGGATAGTCCAGAGTATCCACAAATCCATTCTCACTCCCTGTTGCTAGACATATAATGTTTGCAAGAGCCCAACCAATGGGTGGAATTGCTTTTTGAGAGTCATGTCTTTCGGATTGATCCATCTTTAACATCTCTGACAACATCTTATCTCTCCGAATCTGTCATCACCTGCCATAGTTTGATAAGTCTCCTCATGTTTTGAATTTAATAGAGGTATAGAAAATTGCAACAAAGAGAAAACTACAAGATTTAGAAACTTGACAAATTACTATTAGAGTACAATATACGAAACATGCCAAAAATGAATGGAATTATTGTAGGACCAAAATGCATATTCATTAACATAATAAAAGCAATGTCATATAAAAATGAAATGGCTGAAAATCCAGGTCCAAAAATATCTGGAAAAAGCCTCTGGGCCACAGTTCACAATTTCATTTTATAAAGTAACTTGGCCTAGTATTTACAGAAAGTTCAAATCCACGATAGAAAGTGATCGCTAGAAGAGATTATCTTTCTCACAATAGTTATAGAATTTGACAAGCACAAGGCTTGTCTAAAATTCCATTGTATAGATGAGGAAGTCAACAAAAACGTTTTAGACGGCCATTGCTATGATTGCAATCCACCGTAACTTAGGTTTTCTTTTCTTGATGCCCAGAAACACCTCAACGTTTTATTTTCCATAGAGTTCTAAACTGAGGACTACTGCTGGCCCATACAACTTTGATAGTTGGTAGTCATGAAACTTGAAGGATAAGCCCAGGATAGGCATGCAAACGACGTTTGAATCCCTGTCCTCTTTGTCGCATGCATTTTTTCTTTTACAACTCAACTAACCCCTTGTGGTTCACAATAACTTAGTCAAACTAACTCTCAAGCACATGAGATCACCAATTCAGCTAAAGAAATGTGGAGGAATCAATCACTAAGTTATAGTATTCATGCTGATAAGACATCCATAAATAGCACATTAAAACATGAGACAACCTTCATCATAACTTTATATAACAAATGGATAAGGATTCAATGTTGAGCTGAGTTTTTGTTCAGCACTCAATCAATGATTGTTAGGCAAGAGAAATTAAAAAATTAAAACACAAAATAAATCTGGAGCATTGATTCTTTACTTAACAAAAAATAAGCTCAGCACTGAATCCTAATCCACAACAAAGAGATCATTCATGAACTTTAACTTAAATTTAATGAGCCTTACCAGAAAGATCTGGAAGCATGGTGACAGAATAGACTTGTGCTTCAGAGCAGGAATGAGAAAAGCTGGGAGACGTTGAACAAACCACGGAATTGTTAGCAGACACAGACAGTACTGGTCAGCTGCACAACACATATCCAACTGACCAATGCCACTAACATCAAAGTTTGTGATATGAAATGGCCTTAGAGCTAATGTTACTGCACTTGCAGTAATCAAGAATCTGTCATCCGTCTCGACATTACTGTTTATTTGAGAGGAAGTAATGTCTAATTTGTGAATGTATCTTCTAATGGACTTGTAAAGGTGACTATTACAACTTCCCATAAACCAAACTAAATCCTTCATGGCTGTATCAGCATCCTGAAGCGTATCATTACGTAAACTCTTCCACCCTTTCAGATCAGTTAACACAACAAGAAGACGCAGTGCGAGAATGGTAAGACCAACAATACACTGACTCCCTGCATGTGATTTATCACAATGTGCAAGAACAAATGAGCAGAGAGAAATCAGCTTCTTTGCTTGATAATTCCAGGTTCTTCTCTCTTGAAGGGTACCCGTCGCCAGGGAGCAAAAATTCTTCCTAGAATCTGAGCAGAAGACATCATCAATGGTAAAGTTATTTATGAAAGGCACATGATTAAATAAAGATGAAAGATTAAAACACATAGTATAAAGGAGGCACTTCAAAGAAATTAAAAAAGAGTAGATGACCATAGTGCACGACAAATACAATTTTGTTGTTGGGGGGGCGGGGGGGGGGGGGGGTGAGGAGCATCAGCTGCGCCTACAATTACTATGACCTGGGGAAGAAATAAAAAACAATAAAATATCATAATATCCACTTTATTGCTAACATGGAAGGAGGATACATTTCATTTTACCCACACAAAAACAACCAAACAATGGAATGAAGACTATTTAAGTAAGATAAATGACTTGTACAGAGTTATGATTTAGAAAACAGGCATACCACTACAATTTATGCTATCCAACAGAAGTATAAAGCACTTCCGCATGCACTCTATATCTGTAGTTTGAATCTTCTGGTGCTGAGTTGATAAACGCGTAACAAAGAAAAGAAAAGGTCTTAAAACGACACTGGATATCCATGTTCCAGTTATTAAACTGGCATGACAATTCACCAGGGCTACCCATTCTTCCTGAAGCTGTACCGCCACCTTCTTCGTCACAAAGTAGCGCCTCCAAACACTCTGAAAATGTCAAGAAGCCATGTCATTTCCATCGTATGCAAAACAATCTTCCAGTTTCTAAGATGTAGATGTAATTTAGCAAAATGATCCTTTTTGTTTTTCAAATTTTACGCTTCACTTAGTGAACTTAAATCCATCCGCAATACATTGAATTCAGTTCATGTATTTAACACTAAGCAATTACGCAATTATTCAATAGTAAAATAATTCAAATTAAGAAAAACATTAAATTAAAATTTAGGCAAATGCAGGCACCTGAATAAAGATTGCAGAAGCTGTAGCTCGCCTTGCATAGTTACGTAGCTCTCTTTCATGAGAGACCTTCTCTAGAAGTGCTTCCCGCGATATTTCCTTAGCACTCGCTCCTCTTAACGATACCTAATCCCTCAATCAATACACACAATATTCAAAAAGAAAAGAAATAATTAATTAAAATTTTGACACTCGAAATGAGAATTAAATTAAAATCGAAAATATTTTGATTCGGATCGAAGATAAGAGCACCTGATGCTTGTTATAAGGGTCCATTGGAGATCAAACAATGATCTTCATCATGATCAACTAACGAACGAACGAATCCTTCACCCGCCTTTCGGTCAATAGACTCAATACCCTACGTCTCATTTATGGGTTTATTACCCCAACAAAATAAACATTTTATTTTACACCCAGATCCTATTTTTTGACAAAAAAATTCAGATTACCGTTATTTTCCAAAATGATCAAACAAATACCTCACGTTATATAATATTTGTAGATATCTCACGAAGTTCCTTCGGCCACAAATTTCTACATTTTATAAAGTTCGGACTAGATTATTCTATCGGGTGTATTTTATTCTAATCTAACGATTGAGAATTAAAAAAAAATTCAAATACTACTAAAATCAGATATATTTATAATATTTTATATGAAAATTTATTATTAGATCTTAAAATTTATAAAAATTAGAAATCTCGATTTAATACAGGAAGTAATAAGTATTTAATTACACTATAGGGGTGTACCTGAAAATAACCCCCAAAATGATAATCTAACGGACACAGCAAGGCAAAACCGCAGAAAAGCAAACGAGGAAGTTATGGTTGAACTTGGCGCCTGTAAAATTCATGGCCAAAACCGTTATCCAAACCGAAAACCCCTTCTTCCTTCAATTCCTCTCCTGTAAACCCCCCGCTGCCACCACTACCACCGTCGCTGGCGATGCCGCCGCACCCTCTTCTATTTCTCTCCCTAAACCCAAACCTCATCATCTCACCTTCTCCACCGCATTCACCACCCAAACGCAGCCACCATGCCCACTTGTTGTCTCTTCGTCCTCAAACACCAAAGTTATTGACGTTGATGTTGACGGCTTCTTCAATTCGCTTCGCCTGTCAGTCCAATGCGGTGAAGTTTCACTTGCCAAAGCCATACACGCTTCACTAATCAAGCTTCCGCTAGAACAAGATACCCGTTTTGGCAATCCTCTCATTTCAGCTTATCTCAAACTAGGTCATGTATCTGATGCTTATAAAATGTTTTATGGCCTTTCAGGTCCGAATGTTGTGTCTTTTACTTCATTGATTTCGGGGCTTGCCAAGTTGGGTCGGGAGGAGGAGGCTATTGAACTTTTCTTCAGGATGAGGAGCGAAGGCATTGTGCCTAATGAGCATAGTTTTGTTGCTATTTTAACTGCTTGTATTAGGCTTTTGGAATTAGAGTTGGGTTTTCAAATTCATGCATTGATAGTCAAAATGGGTTGTGTGGATAGTGTTTTTGTGGCAAATGCACTCATGGGATTGTATGGAAAATTTAGCTTCTGTTTGGATTATGTGCTTAAATTGTTTGATGAATTGCCGCACAAAGATACTGTTTCGTGGAATACTGTGATTTCGAGTGTGGTTAATGAGTTTGAGTATGAGAAAGCATTTGAATTGTTTCACGATATGAAAAGAGATAATGGGTTTAGAGTTGATTATTTCACAATTTCAACCCTTTTGACTGCTTGTACTGGTTGCTTTGCATTGATGGAAGGGCGAGCAGTACATGCTCATGCTATTAGAATTGGACTAGAGGCCAATTTGAGTGTCAACAATGCACTTATTGGGTTCTACACCAAGTGTGGTAGAGTAGAAGATGTGGTGGCTTTGTTTGAGAGGATGCCTGTGATGGATATTATAACTTTGACAGAGATGATTATTGCATACATGGAATTTGGATATGTGGATTTGGCTGTGGAGATATTTGATAAGATGCCAGAGAAGAATTCTGTTTCTTACAATGCCCTTTTGGCTGGATATTGTAAAAATGGCAAAGCTGTGGAAGCACTGGGTTTATTTGTTAAGTTGCTCAAGGAAGGTTTTGTGTTAACAGAGTTCACTTTGACTAGTGCTGTTAATGCTTGTGGGTTGATCACGGAAGCGAAACTGAGTGAGCAGATGCATGGGTTTGTTACGAAGTTTGGTTTAGCGTCAAATGATTGCATTGAAGCAGCATTGCTTGATATGTTGACAAGGTGTGGGAGGATGGCAGACGCTGAGAAGATGTTTTACCGGTGGCCAACAGACCAGGATGACTCTATTATTTGGACGTCAATGATATGTGGATATGCTCGAAACGGGAAGCCAGAACATGCAATTTTACTTTTCCACCGAAGTCAATCAGAAGCAACTGTGGTTCCTGATGAAATTGCATTAACTTCTATTCTAGGTGTCTGTGGAACTTTAGGATTTCATGAGATGGGAAAACAAATTCACAGTTATGCTCTTAAGACAGGGTTTTCATCTGATTTAGGAGTTGCAAATTCCACAGTGAGCATGTATTTTAAGTGTTGCAACATGAGTAATGCAATTAAGGCATTCAATATAATGCCATCACATGATATAGTTTCATGGAATGGTTTGATCGCCGGCCATCTTCTTCACCGACAGGGTGATGAAGCCTTGGCTGTGTGGTCGAGTATGGAGAAAGCAAGTGTAAAGCCGGATGCAATAACTTTCGTGTTAATTATTTCAGCTTACAGATATACTAACTCAAATTTAGTTGATAGTTGTCGTAAGTTGTTTTTATCTATGAAAATGGTTTATGATATTGAGCCTACTTCAGAACATTATTCGTCATTGGTTAGTGTTCTGGGGTACTGGGGATTCCTTGAAGAAGCAGAAGAAACTATCAACAACATGCCTTTTGAGCCCAAGGTTTCGGTTTGGCGAGCTTTGCTTGATAGTTGTAGAATCCGTTTGAACACAACCATTGGAAAGCGGGTTGCAAAGCATATACTTTCTATGGAGCCGCAGGATCCTGCTACATATGTACTTGTATCAAATTTGTACTCATCATCTGGTAGATGGCATAACTCTGAGCTGGTCAGGGAGGAAATGCGAGAGAAGGGATTTCAGAAACACCCTAGTCGAAGTTGGGTCATTCATCAGAATAAGGTACATTCATTCTATGCAAGAGATAAATCGCATCCACAGGAGAAAGACATCTATAGTGGTTTAGAAATACTTATCTTAGAATGCCTAAAAGCTGGATACATGCCAGACACTAGCTTTGTTCTTCATGAAGTAGAAGAGCATCAGAAGAAGGATTTCCTCTTCTATCATAGTGCAAAACTAGCAGCAACCTACGGGCTTCTAATGACACCCGCTGGACAACCCATTCGGATAGTGAAGAACGTCCTTACTTGTGGGGACTGCCACGCATTCTTGAAATTTGTTTCCATTGTCACTAGAAGAGAAATCTTTCTGAGGGATGCTTCAGGATTTCATCATTTTCTGAATGGCCAGTGTTCTTGCAAAGATTACTGGTAGTTGATCATACAAATCATCTCCGATGTATTGGTAGACCGTTGAGATATGATTTTTTTGTCCCCCGATTTTGTTACATAGAGAAATTTCAAGCTGTGTAGTGTATAGATTAGATAATAGATTTATTTTACTACAGCACCTCCTCTGAATATAATGCATTACGAGTTCTCGAATAAAACTAATTTTTAGTTATTTTTCTATATGCTTTTACAATTCTGAGTGTGTATTGAATGTTGCATGAAATTGCTGTTAGGGCCTCGTTGGTGAAAATGAAATGCATGATAACACAGACAACTCGGCTTAGAATATAGAAAATTTCCATTTCAGAATCTGCATATGTTATTGTAGAACACTGCCGCAGCGTTACAAGATGAACCATCAATCAAGAAGAGTAATTATTTACTCATAGTGATGACTGATGAGTGAAATATGTATATATTCGAATTAAATAGTTAAAAAAAAATGAACAAACTTAATAAAAGAAGCGGATAAATTTGCACAAAATCTAAAATGGACGTCCACGCCACGGATGACATTTGTTTCTGAACACGCCATGCACCTCAGACATTTGGCTTCATTGCCGGCTATAAATTCTAAATATATGGTCCCTATGAAATTACGTTTCAAATATCTAATTAATTAATCAATTTCCAAGTTCATTACATTAACTTAACTTAACTAGTTAAGTTTTCCGGTGACGGCGCGGTGAGACAGCCGGAAGACACGCATTTGAAACATAATTATTCTAATGTTTTGTTCCGAGAGAGTTCCAATGCTTGACCACAAATGACCAACTGATCATTTCTACGTACGTTCATCAATTTATTGTAGCCTTAAAATATGCTATTTTTGAAAAATTCTAGTTGCACCAAATGGATCAGTGAAATGTTTTCGAAATTTGAGAATTCAAAATATGAACTCATGAAATTAATATCAGTGGAAAAATTCTTCAGTTTTTTTCTTTTTCTTTTCTTCATTGTTGGTTGCATTTATATTTATGTATTTGTTGTTAAGATCAATACTATTAGCTAGACTTCTTTGGCTTCCCCCGTTAGAATTTCAAGCTTAAATTAATGGCCAATCCCATGATCAAACCTAAGGTTCCCATCGATTTCTCCAATAAAGGGGCATTATGCAGAATTAAAAATAATAATGCTAATAATTTCGATAAGACGAGAAATCGGATAGAAGGAAACAAAAAATTTGCGTCAAAAGTCCGATCGTAAGTGATCGTAACATCACAAGTTGCAGGCCTTTAATGGTGAAAATGTCAAAATAAGTGACATCAAAAGCAAATGGCTGTGTTTGTCTTCTCGAAAGGATTGTGGGCATATCTAATCACCTTCTTTGTTTTTGCCCAAGAGTCCAAGCTTTCCAAGTGCTCGATTACCTCTCATAATAGAGTTGATTTTTCTTCGCTTGCGAGTCGAGATTCCTCGAATATTAAGTGAGAAAAGAATATTCAGACTGTGGCTTATAACTATACTAAAAGACAAAAAAAATCTCGATAAATTTTTTATTGTAACATCAACATATCAAAAAAAATCATAATTTTTTTGTCATATTCATTACACATTTCATAAATTATTACAAATGATAGTTACTACAATATCCTAGAGTATTAAAATGGATCATTTAACTATATTAAGAGGTTGATGTAGAAGTAGAATGCAAAGGGAAAAGTATACAAATAGTATCCAGAATATGATTGATTAATGTTTACTGTATTATTCAATATAAGACACAAAATATATGTGCCCTTTTTAATACTAAAATTATTGCTAAGCGGCTCCACCACCTCTTATCTATATGCTACGTTTTGTCTCCTTTTTATACAGATACACTCTAAATTATTCTCTTAAGATAAGAAAGTGATCGAAAAAATAGATTATTTTATCATGAATTTTCAAAACAGACATAAAATAGAAAAAATTTAATTAGTTCGCTCATGATAGAGTGTGAACCACTTAAATTATTAGTTTTAATTCACTTGTCCGTGCAGAAGATGGTCCATATTAGACTTAAGAAGGTGATCTTATTCTTTCACCTAAATAATTACCAATAGTGTGATCTTTGCTGGCATTATTTATCAAATATTTACAAAAACCGCCACAATTAATCGTGCTTTCTCCACTCCAAGACTTTTTTCTTTTTTTTTTTTTCACCCATTTTTTGTCAAAACAAAATACTTGATCGTTAAGAGCATTGATCTTCACAAGTCCACACTCGACGTAGGCATCCAAGCTGAAAAAATAAAGATCGAGGGACAAGTAAATATTAAAAGAGTAACTTCAGCTAACTATGAATGTTTTTCCTTCCTTGATTAATTGTCTGATAAGATGCTTTTAGAAGCAAACTTTGACCTACTCGTACAAGCTATTATTATAATAAATTGTCACTTTAGATGAGCAACTCTAAACCATTTTACGAAATATTATTCAGAAACAATCTCAAATGGGATTGGGGCTAGTAGGTAAGGTTATTGGATTACCCGCAAAAGCATTTATAGGAGAAGAGGATAACGAAGGCTATTGTGGTGTCCATGTTGCATGTGAACGTGATGTCACCGATCATAATTATGATCTCTAAGTTTAGAATGGCTAACATCATAATACATGCTCCAATTCAGCATTCATTGGAACAATAAACTTGTTCCCATCTTATATAATTATCTTCTTTATTTGATAAAATTTTCTTAAGATTTATGCAAGTTAGACTTAAAATAAAGTTTACTCATTGACTGTGTTGTGCATCCACCCATTCGTCAATCTGAGTTTTCTCATTAATAATAATAATAATATTAATGTCGATACTATTTAGAGACATGTAAAAAAGCCTTGACCTGCGTTGGCCGTCGCTGAATTAAATGACGGAGAGGTGTTGTAATGCACCGATACACGAGCGGACAAATATTAAGCAAAAGACTAAAACACCCTTTGTCGTTTTATCTAAAACAGAACCTAACTTCTCGAATGGGTGACCACTGAGAGTACGTAAATGTACTGAACTCTCGTTGGTTGCCTGCCATATGACAATAGGGAGCGCGTGAGGGACAGTGGACTTGGTATCGTGATTGGTGGGAAGCAAAATGAAGTGGGTCAGAAGCAGGTGCAGAATTGGGAATCCGAAAAGATTTGCATGAGGACCTCGCTTACAGAGGCCATGGCATGCGGACGCTTGGCAAGAAGCTGCAGTCCATTAATACACAAATGTTCCGAGACCTCTCCTGTATCTTTTAGCTTTTTCGGTGTCTCAAGTGAAAAGAGTCGTTGAAAAAGAATCATCCTGATGGGTTCATCACAATTTTCTTCATCATTTAAGGTCCTGTTGTTTATGATTCCACTGGCAGTGTTTTTTGGGTTTGTTTCTGTGATGGGTCCAAGAGCTTCAACGTCTCCGGTTGTTTTGCCTAACCATCCTTGGCTATGGTCAAGTTTTTCTTCCTCTTCTTCTTCGTCTAATAATAATGAAGTGAAAATTGATGTGGTTGCTTCCAAAGCAAAGGCAGTTGATTTGCATTCAAGAGTGGTGATGGCGGGTGCAGAAGATCAGAAAGAAGGTCTCTCGTCTGACCCTCTCAATCTGAATCGCTCTTCTTCCATCCCAATTGCGCTACAACCTGCAGTACAAGTTCAAGATCAATCAGTAAGTTCTTTTTTTTTTATATAGTTTTTTTAAAAGATTTATTTCTTCTAAAATTTTCATTTGTCAAAATGGCATATATATTAATATATGGATATTAATTAAGAGCATAAACAAATTTTGACTCCAGTAATAAGTAAATAACACAAGTCAAAACAATGTGGTCGACGTGTGCATTGAAAAATTAAATTTAAGTTTTACTAAACTAGCTCTAGTATATTTTCTTGTTTTTAATCTTTGTTATTGGTGATTAACTTGAGTACAGAATAGTAAAATGGAGATAGACGGGTCAAATGTTAGCATGAGTACTACTAACAAGACCCTCGCTGTTGCTGTTGCTGTTGCTGCTGCCATTAATGAAACTCACGCTGTTCCAATGAAAGCAAAGCGAAAAAGAGCGGTCACCAAATTGGAAAAGCTGGAAGCTGGGCTACAAAGAGCAAGAGTTGCTATCAAAGAAGCTTGGATTGGAAATCAAACTCAGGATCCTGATTTTGTCCCACTAGGCCCTATGTATTGGGATTCCAAAGCCTTTCACAGGTATATATGTGTCAATGTCGCCTTTTGCTCAGGAAAACTGCATATGAATGTTGTAAAAACGTTGCTTTGAACTCAGATTCAAGAGCCCCTTATATTTCCTTTTCTCTTTCTTGAAAACATTGGGTTGGGATTTTGTGATAATTCCAAATAATCCTGTGGTAGCTAAAATCTAAATTTTTCACATCAAATCTGGGTCTAGACTACAATCTCGGGTTTTGTTTGGTGTTAATTAAGAGGAAATTGGCAGGTAATACCATTACATACTAGCTGCAAGTAAAAGTTATTTGTTATCTTTTTGTAGTGCCTACTTTTCTGTAAATGGAGCTACATATGCTGCTAAAGCCCTGTTTCCAAAAATGCTAAAACAAAAGGAGGAGCCCAAGTTTATTTAATAAAGTCTTTATCAAATGGAAGCCAATGGTAGCTAGAAAGTGGTCCTTAATTTTCAGCCCCTCCTTTATTTTAAATCACACTTATGGCAATATCCTATGTTTGGTTGATGTGTTTCAAAGAACTTGCACTTTTTTTAGTAACAGTGCAGAGCACTTCAGCCCAATGTGCCCTCAAAATATCCCGTCATCATAGCTGTAGTGCGGGTCTGATACATCTTATCTTTGTGTAAAATTATTTTGAAAGATGCAAATTGATCATTGCTCGTTCAAAACTTCATAAATTTAAGACTTGGAATAGCAAATCTAATATTCACCGGTTTGCTTCTTTTTTATAATAACATTACAGGAGCTATTTGGAAATGGAACAGAAGTTTAAGGTCTTTGTCTATGAAGAAGGAGAGCCACCTGTATTTCATGATGGCCCATGCAAGAGCATATACTCCATGGAGGGAAATTTTATTTATACGATAGAGGTTGACAGGCAGTTCCGGACCAAAGAACCTGATAAAGCACATGTATTTTTCCTTCCCTTTAGTGTGGCAAAGATGGTCCAATTTGTCTATGTCCGTGATTCGCATGACTTTGGTCCAATTAGAAGGACCGTCATTGACTATGTCAATCTTATCGCTGGAAGATACCCCTACTGGAATCGAAGCCTTGGTGCTGATCATTTCATGCTTGCTTGCCATGATTGGGTAAGTGTTAACCACCTTATATCTCCTCAAATTCTGATTCAAGGATCGAGCTCTGTAATTACATTCCAAATTGTCTTAATTTGAAATGAATCTTGTACCTGAATCAAGCATTAGATTTTGAAAATAAGAGAATGATTCATTATAGCAAAATTTGAGATTGCTGCTTTAAGAGGTTCTTGTTTGGCATTCAAATTAGAGGCATATACATTTGTAACTAAAATGTTTTAGACTTCAACTATTTGTTACAATTGCAGGGGCCGGAAACTTCTTTTTCTGTTCCTCATCTAGAGAAAAACTCCATCAGGGTCTTATGCAATGCAAATACTTCTGAAAAGTTCAGTCCAGCCAAAGATGTTTCCTTTCCAGAAATCAATCTCCAAACTGGCCGACTAACCGGCTTGATTGGTGGACCATCCCCGTCGCGACGATCAATCTTGGCTTTCTTTGCAGGAGGTGTTCATGGTCCAATTAGACCTGTTCTTCTTGAGCACTGGGAAAACAAGGATGAAGATATTAGGGTGTATAAATACCTTCCGAAAGGTGTCTCCTACTATGAAATGATGAGAAAAAGTAAGTATTGCCTTTGCCCGAGTGGTTACGAAGTTGCAAGCCCAAGAGTTGTCGAAGCCATATACACGGGTTGTGTTCCGGTACTTATTTCGGAACATTATGTGCCACCATTCAGCGATGTTTTAAATTGGAAGTCGTTTTCTGTTGCAGTTTCAATGAGAGATATTCCCAAGCTGAAGAGAATATTGACGAGTATATCGCCAAGACAGTACATACGAATGCATCGGAGAGTTAAGCAGGTAAGAAGACATTTTGAGTTCAATTCTCCTCCCAAGCGATTTGATGTCTTTCACATGATTCTTCATTCCATTTGGCTTAGAAGACTAAATGTTAGAATCCAGAATGATCAAAGTGCTGTGACCAGTTAATGAAATTTTTTTTTGGTTCATTTTGGAGGTATATATAGTCAGTAAGCAAATAAGAATTGCTTGGATTTTGATTTGGATATAACTTGGTTCCTGTTCAATCAATTCCTCTTCTTGGTAATGTCTGTCTCTGTTCTCCTCCCCCCCCCCCCGCCGCGAGAGGGGTTTTTAAGGTGTTGATGATTATTTTTGTTTATTTACCATTGGAATTCTGCGTTTCAATTTGTAATAGTTAACTGTTGTATCACTTTTGTTGTATGGTCTATATAATCTAATGTTTGCAAAATCTTTTCGATGATTTCCGACTTTTAAGTACGGCTATATACAAGTGAAAAACACTCTTATTATTAACGTCCCTCTATTGTTGTTACTCCTGTAAAAAGGAAACATGTTGATTAATACCATGTCAATCTCTCCCCGTTAATCCTATTAAATAAAATATGTTAATTCGAAATTATACAGTTTTTCTAAACACCCCTTTAAATTCCAAAGACCAATTATACTCGAGTATATACAGTGGTGGTGTGGGATAGCAAGAAATCAAATTTGCCATCGACATGCATACGCCTATGCCCGGCAAATCTGGAAGCAGCCCAACTCAGCTCTAAATTCAAACTGAGAACGGAACTGAGTTCAAAATTCGAGTTAAAAATTAACCCAGAATGACAACATGTAGTTGTTAGCTTATTGGGATTTGTACACATCTACGTGCCAACTGACTGTTATTTTTATAATTGGTGGATGATATTTTATTCCAAGTCGAATCCAACTGTGATGTGTGCGGTCAAGGATTAGCCAAGGGCCAATAAGATACAGCTTCGAGGTGCTGTGCTCGATCATGCAAGGATCGGACCTCGGCTTTACCTTCTGGGAAATTACTCAGCATTGACAATCCCACCGATAGCATTAAAACTTGATCACGTGTTAAATGAGTGGGCTAGCTTCAGTAAAATACATCGTAATTATTTCAGTTATGTTTCACCTTTTTACTTAATGTTAAAGGACGGACAACACCTCATCAACTATTGGCGCGAAAAACATATGGAAAGAGAGAATAATATTCTTCAAGCGCCAAGACTGGCACCGCAATTAATCAATTTTGGGGTGTTTACGTTGCCCGCGTACAATATTTAAAATACGAGGAGTACCACTAATCAATCAACTTCGTACTCATTATACATGGGTAAATAGGTAATATAAATGTATCCCGATTGTTAATTATTGAACATGTTTTTGACATTAAAAAATACTTGCCTGCAATACGGTAAGGTAGCTACCTCATCCAGCCACGTAGTGAGACACGTGGATGGTAGCAGTATTCCTCTTACCAACAAAATTCAAAACAAAAAACTTACAACTCTGGTAATGTAATGCACCACCGCCTGATTATCACCGACCAAACTTTACGCAGACATTACTGAACACTTATGTCCGTTGGTCGCCACGTGTCAGTGGCATAACAAGGACCAAAACGTGCCAACCCCTAGTAAAGTCATACAATCTACGTGTCACGTTACTAAGAACCAGAGGATATGTATACATTGACCACCTTAGCCACACTTGGTGAAGACGAAGATTGAAGCTAAACTAAGCTAAGCTACAAGTTTAAAAGTTTTCTTTGAAGTGGATTTTGTGAATCAATGGCGTCAAGGCGAGAAAAGTTGGAGAGAGCAGAGGCAGGAGCAAGAGTAGCAGCTGCTGAGCTGAGAGACATTAACAGAGAAAGAGAAAATGAACGAGCAGCAGCTGCGGCTTACGTGATGGAGACAGAGCAGGGGGAGCGGCAGCATCAAGAAGAGAGACCTGGCGTTGTTGGGTCGGTTCTGAAGGCTGTTACGGGAACGCTGGAGAATGCCAAAGAGGCCGTAGTGGGTAAGAGCCATGAAGCTGCAGAGACGGCGAGAGAAGGAACTGAATCGGCTGCTGAGAAGGCCGGGGAGTATAGGGACTACACTACGGAGAAGGCTAGGAAGAAGCTGGAGGACTATGGAGAGGAAGCAGAGGAGACGAAGGAGTCTGCGAAAGGGAAGGCGGGAGAGTACAAGGATTCTGCGGCTGAGAAGGCCAAGGAGGCAAAGGATAAGACTCTCCGAAAGACCGGAGAGTACAAAGATTATACTGCAGAGAAGGCAAGAGAGACCAGGGACTCTGCATTGCAAAAGGCGAACGAAGCCAAGGATTATACCGCTGAGAAGGCGAAGGAGGCCAAGGACAAGACCCTGGGAAAGGCTGGGGAGTACAAAGATTATACAGTGGAGAAGGGGAGAGAGACCAAGGACTCGGCAATGCAGAAGGCAGGGGAGCACAAGGATTACACTGCTGAGCGAGCTGTACAAGGGAAAGACACTACGGTTAGTAAGCTTGGTGAGCTGAAGGATTCGGCAGCTGATGCTGCCAGAAAGGCAATGGATTTCCTGACAGGCAAGAAGGAGGAAGCTAAGCAAAAGACCGAAGAGACAGGAGAGGCTGCCAAGGTATGCATGTGCATGTAATACCGTCAACTTATTATTAATTTGGATACAGTAATAAATATGATGCTTTTCTTTTAAAATTTTAATTTAAAATTTTAATTCAAAATTAACAAAATGCTTTTTGTAATTGCAGGAGAAATTGAGTGAAACAGAGGAGGCAGCGAGACGGAAAATGGAAGAGATGAAGCTGAAAGGTGAAGAGTACAAAAATGAAGCCGGTCGCCAGGCAGATGAAAGTGATCACACAGGAGAATATGTTAGGTAACCAACCATGAACTACTTAATGGTATTGTGAGCGTTGTGCGCGCGCGCGCGCTCGTGTATTGTTGTGTTCTGACTTCTGATGATCGGTTATTGTTATGCGTATCTATGTGTGTGTGTGTGTATATATATATTAGTAGGGGAAATCCTTCAAAGGGAAAGGGTGGCATTTTTAGTGCGGTGACGGATGCCATCAAGAGCAAGCTGACAATGCCGCCGGACGTAGTGGAGGAGACAAGGGCAGCTCGGGAGAAGGGTGGCGCAGGTAGAAGAGAAGTCCCTGAGGGTGCCGGGAAAGTTGAAATCAAAGCAGAAGAAACGAGGCCAGGGCCGGTGGCGTCGACGCTGAGAGCTGCTGATCAAACGACTGCGCAAACATTCAACGACGTTGGACGCATGGACGATGAAGGGGTTGTACGTCCGGAAGGCAAAAGCCGTAATGTACGTGGATCGTAGAAGTGACCAGCAACTAAACATACTCCATGCTTCCATTAAATTCCAGGGCATGGGCTAGCTAAGCAGTATACAGCTCTTACAAGTTTCAGCTCGTTTCATTCCCTTTTTTTGTTCTGTTACTTCTGTATACCTTTTTTTGTAATAATACTTTTGTGTTTTCGGTGCTTTTTCATGTCGCTATTTGGTTTCCTCAGTAATGTTGGGTTTATATCGAAGTACATTTGTCTTGTGGATTCATTTTTCTTTAAATAAGCTTGAAACTGAGACCAGACAAGCAGTTCCACAAATTTAATGAAAATCAATTGAGATAATATCGTATACAAGCGGCCAGGGCCGCTTTAGCACTTAGATATTTATTTAATTAATATATTAATGAATAGTTATCTTTAAAGAATTGATAGATTTTACTTAAGTTACGAAAGCTTAATTTTTATATTTTTTTATTATTATTCTCAGTCAGAATTATTTAAAAATAAGATTTATTCCATAATTTATACATGGCAGAATTAACGATTTTATCAATTAATTTTTTATCTTCTTAATTATTTTTTTAAAGAAAAAGTGTAGATTTTTTTTTACAAAAAATATTCCATCAAAATTAGTATTAAAAACTTCAGAATCAATAAACCAAAAATGTAAGTATTTACTGTCTATAAATATATATTTGATTACTATATTCATGTCAACTTCTTAATATTTCAATGTTATTATTTATTTTATTTAAAATAATTCTTAATTTTCATAAATTTACTTTATTTTTATTTTTATATTGATATAAAACTTGCATAATCTAAAAAATTGATGTCATTGAATATAGGAAAGCGTTAAAAATTTTTTTAGCTTTAAGGCAATAGGCGGCACGTGTAATTAGTTATGCTATATTTTTGCTTGTTTGCCCTTAATCTAAACCCCCTCTTAAATTTTAAAATTTGGTGAGTCTTTTTCTTTGACTAAAGTACAATTTGCTAATATATTACGGATTGACCGAAACCGTAGTTCCAAATTTTGGTGCGAAGGAAGGAACAAAACCGATGCAGCATTTTGACATAAATAAATAATAATCAGATAACTAAATTTTATTCCCTCTTTCTTTATGTTCATGGAAATTTAAACTTTCATTAATAAAGGGGGTATTTATATCAAAATAATAATAAAATAAAGGGGTGTCTATTTGCCCCTTCCTTAATCCTTCTTGTCTATGACAAATGGAGTTGTGCATTCTGTCGGACAAAATAAGAGTAAATAGTGTGATTATCCAACAAATTGAGGAGTTTAAAATAATAATCTTCCATGACAAAATGTCCTTTGAATGCCGAATGCCCTCAAATCCAACAGTTATATTCTTAGCCATTTATTTTTTTTCTTGAAACCGCCAAAAATTCCATAATAATCTCCCCTTCTTTTATCCCTCTCCTCGTTGTTGCTTGTCTCTTGTAATTCTGTCCATTCTCTCTTTCGAAAAAAAGACAGACAAAACAGTCGAACTCTTGGATTTGGATCAATTCAAAAAATGGTACGCATTTTCTCGACTGTATATATGATTGTTTTATATAATTTTTTTGCCTTCAATTATGTATATATATATTTTTTATCTTTGTTAATGTGCATGGCAGCGCTGCTGCTACTATATATATATATATATATATATATATATATATATATATATATATATATATATATATATATATATATATATTGGGTTTTATGAAATCCATTTTCAATCTCAATCAAGATACAGCAATTATCCATATACATTGTAATTTTAGAGAATTAACGGTCTACATTGCAAAACACAAATGATATTCCACAGCAGTCATTTAAACGAAGGGGTTTTAATAATTCATACTGATCTTCAATTACTCTTTTAATTTTTCTGGATTTTTTTTCTGCTAGATATAAATTAATTTGGCTCTCTTGAATTGAAACTGGTATTTTCTTTTTCTTTTTTCTAATTGACCTCCATGAATTGTTAGATTAGGTTTAATTTACGGCAAAAATGGGGGAGGGAGATTAAGGGAACAAGGTAAAAAAAAAAAAAAAATTGTATCTTATAATTCACACTTTCAATCGGTTGGGTTGCGTCGCCAATAAAATTTTAGTAATTGAAATACCTAAAAAGGTAATTATTTGTTATGTTACTTTTCTGGTTTTGTTCGGTTTTAGGCCCGAGCAGACAAACGGAATTGGGCTGGCTAGGTCCAATAAAAAGCCCAAATTTTCAACGACTAGACTGAAAATGCAATTTCTCTTTTAGGTGCTTTTTGCTTATTATATTACAAATCACCCGCAAAGACACAACATCATTGGACGACAGTTTAAGGATTTGACATATCAAATCTTGTCAAGATTCTTTCATTCTGATGGAAGTGAAAAAGTATTCAGTATTGTCATTGTTTGATTTGATAGAGAGTCAAATGTTAACGGCCAAAACCCAGCAATTCATTCTACACTGAGTCAGTGCACATGTTGCAATGTATTTCCAGTTTTGATTTTTTGTTATTTGTGATTATCGTGGCATTAAAATTATGAATATATTCAAAGATAAAAATATATAAATTTTAATATAGTGTAAAAAATATATTATATTAGAATTTTTTTTTTTACTCTTTTAGAATTATTTGTAATAAGATTTAAAAATCTTAATAAAGTCACTTAAAAAATTTATTTGTACTAAAAGATAAAAAGAGTTGAGAAGAAGAAATATATTTACTCTATTCACACTTTTTAGGTGACTAATTGAGTTTCATTAAATGGAGGGACTCGATTCAATTTGATTAAGAAGTAATAACCTAAGATGATTTTCCGTACGTTAAATTTTAATTATTTTTTTATTCCTTTTGTCAAACTCATTGTCAAATAAGTTGAGTTGGGTTTTACCTGATAGTATAGAGGTATTTGAATTCATCAAAATACTTCCTAAACCCACTACATAAACCTAGTAACCCACCCTTAAAATTTGAATGTTAAGAATGTACTCAACAAACCAATTCAAATCTTAAATATGCCCTCTAATTATTAAATTTTGCTTTGACGTCTTTCACTAAACAAAACACATTAAAACAATTTATGCAGTCATTGAATGTTTTACGCGTTTGATACCAAACAACCAAACATTTATCCAAATAAAATCAACTACAGAAATTAATAGAGCTAATTATTAATTTTCTTTCCTTCTGTAGTTCTTTGCAAATGATATCAAAATCCTAAGTGCAAATACCCGTAAAAGATAATTGGCGGAGGACTTAGCTTGTTGGAGGTTCGGTTTATAATTGAAGCTTGTCATCAAGAGCGTGACTTAATGCTAGGGTAAGTCCTCTTTCTGTTTGGTTTACTTCACTATGGTCTTCGGTTGAACTAAAACTGAAGTTTTTATTTCTACAATTTTGCTGGAGTTGGAATTGCTAGATGAATGTAAATATGTTTAAACTGATTGATAACTTAGAGTTCATAGAAAATTAACGAGTGTTCATCATGAACAATATTAAAGATGGGTTCGCATATGGTGATGTTTAAAGTCAGATTTTTCTCTGATTATTTATTATTTGGCTATAATAATAATAATTTACATTATGGGCGTTTTAATAATATGATTTTTTAATATATATATATATATTAAATGAGTATTTTAATTAATTCAAATATGGCTCCACGCTCCCACCCAGTGTGGTACTATAGAGATTTGGAGTATGATTATTATTATTATTATTATTTTTTTTTTTTGAGTTCAGAGTAAGTTTAAACTCTTACATGACAATCTTGATTGGAAGATGACGAATTATTGGAGTTATTTCAAGAGAAATTCGCTTACTACATCATTGAAAATTTGAAATATTGGTGTCATTGTGTCAAACTTTGCTATTTCCAGGTTGACAGTTCAAATAATACAGATTGACGACCGTAATTGAAAAATACAAAATTGTCAGTTCATGGTAGGTCCAATACCAAAACTTTACATCATTTAGAACACAAACAACTAAGGACAATAAAGATAGATAATAAATACTTATACATAAATAAATACGAACGGTAAAAGATTGTTGTGGTGTAGCGGTGTTGCGTCCAGGGTCATTGTTGAGGTTTTAAAGATCAAGGTTGGACCACACGATTGGCTTCGACCCTCGGCTCAATCATGCCCACATTTGGTTGTTGATTTACTTGTTATTGAACTTTGACGCACATGTGGCTCACACCGTACGCATATAGATCACATGGGCGTGGCCGATGATGTGCTTAATTTAGGCGATTAGCAAATTGGAAAGAGCTTCCAATCCAAGCCAAAGTAGTGAAAGTTACTTGATGAGCTTAACTATAAGGCAGCCTAATTGCAGCAAAAAAAGAAGAAAAGAAAAATCTATGCCGTGTATTTTTACAATGGTCCACTGAAGCCACCGCTACGTATAATTTTTCAGTTTTTATAATTCTTCCCGTCATAGGCACAAAACCCATTTTTAATCTTAATTTGTCTTTGGAGACAAGCTCAATGTATCGAATTGCATGGTCTGTGCTTAGCTGACAAATAATGACTTGGCAGTTGGTAGTTCCTAGTGCAGTTAAAAAATGAATTATAATCATTCAGCAGCATGAATCATGCTTGAATATACAGTGTCGATTTTGTCATTTAGAAGTTGGAACTTGCAGTACCGTAAAGAATCCAAATTGTTGCACACATTGTGCCACAAAATTGGTTCCCTTTTAAGTCTATCATCAATTATTCAATCAGGGGTAATGGTCAATTCACAATTTAGTAGACGTATTTAAACCAAACTTTGTCACACATTGTGGGTCCCTTGCTCTCTCACAGTTATACGCCAACGGCCACTTGCGCGCTTATATTCAAAGTATGTGATCACGAAGAAGAAGAATGCCAGAGCCCAGAGGCATCTGTATCACCACGAAGAAGAAGAATGCCAGATGATTGCCCGCTGCTCTCACAATGAGTGCAGGGGCGGATCCAAGAACTTATGGCATGTTTGGTTTGAAAAAATATAAGGAGAGGAGAGGACAGGACAAGAAAGGAGGAGATTGGAAAAAAAACTAAAGGGATAAAGATGAATTTATTGTCCAATCAAATAATGAAAATGAGATTGACCCTCTTTTTCACTCATTTTTTCTCCCCCTCTTTCCTTTTCATTCATCTCTTGTCCTACTGTTTTTTCCAACAAAATCTGAGCTTCGTGTACGTTTGGTTATAAGAAATGAGATGAGAGGAAAAGAACCGAAAAAAAAAAAAGAGGAGAGAAAATAAGAGAAAAACATTGGTCAAATTCAATGCAATTCATCTCTTTTTCTCTCATTTTTGTCCTCTCTTCTCTTTTTTTTTCTCCTCTCATTTCTTCAAGCCAAATATGGCATTATAGTATCCCATCTTAATTTTTTTTATAATTATATTGTAACATGAACATCAAATTTCATAGGTTGAAAAAAATAAAATACACTTAATAAGGGGATATTAGAAGTGTTACTATAAAAATATTTAGAAGAAAATAATAATGTAATTCAAATACAAGCTATATATTCTACTAAAAAAATAAAATTTAGAATTTTAAACATGCTTAAGTACCCTTAAATAAATTAAACAATTGAAATATGTTCATCTTTTTCATTTTCTGAAAATATTATTAGCTCATTGTAAACTCAGTAGCACACAACATTGAGCCAGCTTCAATTTGTAGAGAGCAACTTCCCTTTAGCACACAAGCAAGTTCTTCGGGTGAAAGTGGATGGATAGTGGAGTGATCATTGATATTTGGCTTTTATTGGTTGTTGATTGATGGAAGTGAAGAAGAAAAGGTAAAGTGAAAATAAAAAATTAGCAAATGTATTTTTTATATTGAGTGGTAGTTTTATTATAATATGTGGTGGCAGTTTTATAAATTAAAATAAATGTGTTAACTTTTTTTTTCAAATATATATCGTGCTATAACCTGGTATAGCCCACTAATGTGTTCACCCCTGAATGAGAGCTGTGTTTTGGATTCTTAGGGACTCAATATTTTTTTTTTCAATTTGAAATGAATAAAGGTAGATATTTTTCTTCCGGTTTAGTGGGTAGAGCAAATATTCCTCTAATATATTTTAGGATAGAAATTTAGGTTGTGTTATAATTGAAGTGATCTTAGTAATCTTAATAAATGTCAAATGTCCATAGTCCGAAGACTAGGATTGATTCTTCTATTTTTTTTTTTAAATTGTTGATATGTATTTTATAATTAAACATCTATAGAGATTGTTTAGATCAATTTTATTATGGTACAATTTAAGTTTATACTCTCACAGATATTAGAACAATATCTGCTCCAGTCACAAGTGAGCGAAGAAAATATCTATCTCTATCTAATTTTAATAAAAAGAAAACATGTTGTGTCCCTCCATAAGAAAACTCCAATACCTTGTCAGAGCAAAGGGTGGCTTATTTTTGCGATTAATCCTCACTGCATTGACTCGTTTGTTTTTATATTCGGAAACATCGAAAGGACATTAGAAATTGTCTGAATTTAAGCATTTAAATCCTTTCCATTTTGTATAGGTCTGAATTTGTTCCATTATGGTTATTTTTTAATATATGAATTAATTACTGATTCTTTCTGGAAATGTTTTCACCGTCGCGCCAAACTTTTGAATTGAGCTGTACTCAATGATGTATTTACATCAATATCCCCAAAAGTTTATAGATTTCTAATAAGGAAAAAACAGTTTGTTTATTTTAATCTAATAGGTCCTTAATGGTACAACACAACTTAGCATGCCCTACATTGAGACGTGCATATTCATTTAGCCTAATACCAATAACAGGTACAATTATTAAATCGAGATACCCTTTCTACGACAATTCTCAATAGCGTAAGATCATCTTAATAATAGTAATAGAATATCTTATAGTACAAGATTCAGACCTTCTTTTATATCTCAAAAATCAATTGATTCAGGATAAAATATCTTATTTGCTCTAATTTAATTTTCAAATTGACTTGGGATAGCATTTTCTGGCCCATTATAACTGTTTTTTGGGTCAGTTTAAGGGATGACACTGAGCCGTTTCCATCCTCAGGTCAGGTATATATTTGACACAGACGGAGAAAGTGTTCTCTTTATCTGAGAAAAAAATACCCTGTATGCGTCGTGATTGTGCTTATCGCTGTGTTTATTTTGATTGTATCTGGGCACATCTTGGTAATTTATGGTAGTGATGGACAAATATAATTATGCCACGTGGTAGATGCATGCGTGATTTGGTAAACCGCCTTTCGTTGATCCTTCTCAGATTCTTTCTGCGCTCGTAATATTATTATGGCTCAGGACGCCAGGCCAACCACCGCTTCATAATTTGCCTTATAAGCATACATACAGACAATTCTCTCTCTCTCTCTCTCTATCTTTCTGTGTATAACAGCCAGCTAGCAGATTTTCAGTTTTATGTCCTTACATGGTCCTCCATTCTGTGCATTTGAAACAGCAGTAAGTAACGTCACTGGTTCTGGTTGGTTTCTGGTTGCTGAAACGAAAGAGACGACCACCACCACATCCAACATGGCCATGGCTACCCGAGGATTTGTGTTTTATCTTCTCTCAGGTTTCTCAGTTGCAATAACCCTCTCCGTGCTTTTCCTCAACAGCAACGTCAGCAGCCACTCTAATGAGCGTGTTCTTCTTTTGTCTTCAAACTCTGTCACAGAAAAAGTTTGGCCCGTATGTCTCTCTATCTATTTCTTTTTCTATTTTTCCTAACATTTTTTTCCTTTTTACGTATATGTGGGCTTGGTTTGAATTCTGGAACTAGTTTATGTTATTTATATGAAAAAGACTGATTCATTCATATTCATTGTGTTCGCAGAAATTGGAGTTTAGTTGGAGAATAGTTTTGGCAACAGTAATAGGATTCCTGGGATCTGCCTGTGGAACGGTCGGTGGAGTTGGTGGTGGAGGCATATTTGTGCCAATGCTTACTCTGGTTGTGGGATTTGATACAAAATCTGCCGCTGCCCTCTCTAAATGCATGATAATGGGGGCCTCAGCATCATCAGTTTGGTACAATTTGAGGGTGCCGCATCCAACTAAGGATGTGCCCATCTTGGACTATGATCTGGCCCTTCTGTTTCAGCCCATGCTGTTGCTTGGCATCACTCTTGGCGTTGCTCTCAGTGTTGTTTTTCCATACTGGCTCATTACAGTCCTCATTATCATACTCTTCTTGGGAACCTCCTCGAGGTCTTTCTTTAAGGGCATTCAAATGTGGAAGGAAGAGACAGATTTGAATGTAATCAATTAATTATTATTATTATTATTTTTTTGGGTATTATACTAATTGAACAAGCTTTTAGATACATTTATTTCCTATTCATTTCTCAAATCTGCAGAAGGAACTAGCCAAGCAAAAGGAGACTCTGGTTAATTCACATGGTGAACGTATGTCATTTGCCTATTTATAAATTTTTAGTTATACGTCACATGTAGCTTACTTTAATTTGCCTTTTTGTTTCGTTCAAAAACCATAAAAAAAATTGCCTTTTTGTTTTTTCGGTTGGCAGTCCTGATTGATGCAGAGTATGAGCCGTTGGTTCCGAAAGAAGAGAAATCAGATTTGGTAAGCAAAGCAAAGCAAGTCCTGTCTTATAATTTTAAATTTCTCGATGTCTTCTAGCTATTGGAAGATCTCAATCAATATTTTCTCCTCAATTTTCCAGGAAACAGTGCGCTTCAACCTTAGTTGGAAAAATATGCTAGTTCTACTTGCTGTATGGGCTTCTTTCCTACTTATTCAGATTTTCAAGGCAAGAATCTCTGCTTTATATGGCAACTGTCCATGGTATTATGATTTTTACATCCCCATGATTCCGGTCCAGACCCTCCAACTTTTATTGTAGTGTATATTATCATAAGTTGGGTGACCAAAAAGAAACTTTGGAGGGTCCGCTATGAAAAACTTCAAAAACTTGACGGTTTTGAACAGAGAGCGGGGTATAGTGTTGTGATGTAGTCATTCTCATTGTTTTTATGATGTTGTTTTTGTTGATGCAGAATGATGTCGCTCCTTGTGGTACATGGTACTGGGCACTATTCTTCTTACAGGTAGCTCATATTGTAGTGTTTTCCTTTAGTTTCTCAAATTACTGGCTAATTCTGACAAATTAAGCATTACTAGTGCATGCTCCGTGGGCTTAGCAGTATTTTGGTTTGGTGTTTTATTTCAGTGTCCTATAGCCCTGGGAGTTTTTGGATATGAAGCTGTGAAATTGTACACAGAGCACAAGAAGAGGACACAATACATTTGCGAGGCTTCAATTGAATGGACTCCAATGCATATTGCATTCTGTGCACTCTGCGGTATTTTAGGAGGCACAGTTGGTGGCCTGCTTGGCTCCGGTGGTGGCTTCATTCTCGGCCCTCTTCTTCTTGAGATTGGTGTCATTCCCCAGGTCTGATTATTACAAACTCGAGTGTGAAAATATGATGCAATTTTGTTTTTATGAAGAGTAGTAATATGTCATTTAATCATGAATTAATCATGCCGATGATGTGGCTCCCAGGTTGCAAGTGCCACAGCAACATTTGTGATGATGTTTTCATCATCTTTATCTGTTGTGGAGTTCTATTTGCTCAAGAGATTCCCCATACCCTATGGTATTACATCCTTTTTATCATTTTGATTCCATTAGTTAGTGAGAAGCTCTTCATCTTGTTATTGATATTAAATTTATGTTCTGTTGCAGCATTGTACCTAATGACAGTGTCTGTACTGGCTGGATTCTGGGGTCAGTATTTTATAAGAAAGCTTGTAGCAATTCTGAAAAGAGCTTCACTAATTGTCTTTGTCCTCTCTGGAGTGATCTTTGCAAGTGCTCTCACAATGGGTAACCACGGCGAATCTCTCTCTCGAGAATATAAATTTCATTTTCGAACATTTATCATTCTGCTAGTGATCACTCGCAAGGTCTTATTTTCTCTTTCACTTCTGCAGGAGTTGTTGGCATTGAGAAAAGCATTACAATGATTCAGAATCACGAGTTCATGGGATTTTTGGGATTTTGCAGCAGCCAGTGATGGATGGTCATCGGCAATGTTAGATGGT
This sequence comes from Murraya paniculata, assembly GCA_030449075.1. NCBI lineage: Eukaryota > Viridiplantae > Streptophyta > Magnoliopsida > Sapindales > Rutaceae > Murraya > Murraya paniculata. The sequence continues at coordinate 538,148 of JAEVFN010000003.1, forward strand.
GGAAATTAAGGATGTTTTTCAGAAGGGATTATATAGTTTTTGGTGGCAAATTAAACACCAAGCATGTTGGCCAACACCTAGTTGACCAACCCATGAAACATTATTGTTGGGTAAAATTAAACAAAAATTAATAAGTGTTTTGTGTCTCTGCTTGTTCTGAGTGTTAGCTCCTCGCTAACACCAGCAGCTGCACATCCTTGGCATTTGTTTCCTTCTCCAGTCTATTGAATATCTTTTTGCTTTTCCTGTCATGATAATTGATAAGACTCGTAAGAGCACTATCGCACCTGCGCATTTTTATAAAATATTCTGAGGAAAACAAAAGAAGTGTACAATTTTGAATTGAACACATGCAGCGTGGGTTCAAATCATCTAACCGAATAATTGAACATGTGATGTCTTCAAATCATCTGTCCAAACAAATATCTAATCATCAAACCAAATAATGTATTTAATACCAAATATTATAATTCAAGAAGTATTTAGATTTTTTTTTTGATATAATGGTGTTCTTCTACCTTCAAAAGCTATTGTTATTATAAAATGAAAGCTCTGGTTGTGACCCAAAAAAAATATATATATATATATAATGGTGGTGCCTTAATTTTTTAATAATAGTATCACTTTTTTAATTATATGAAGCTTAAACGATAAGAATGATTACATGAGTTTAGACTTCATATGTGTGTGTATATATATAATCGTGCATTGGATTTATGTATCATATTAAAAGGTGTGACTAAATTACAAATTGTGTAATTTTCGTACAATGTAAAAGTTCACTTTTTAAATTACACGAAGTTTAAATGATAAGAATATCTATATGAGTGTAGACTTGAGGACACGGTTCTATCAATAATTGTTAAAAGACATGTGAGGTGGATCGTGTGGAAGTTCCTTTGTCGCATCAAGAAGTGTAGGCGGGACCAATCCATTGCCGGATAATATTCACCGTGAATAGGTAATCATGTGGCATGCAAATGGTTTGGTCCAATTCCAAATCATTTATCTCGTCCACCAACCAAACACCGCTTTTATGTAATTAAGCATACAAACTCAGTCGAAAATCCTACAATCGAGTGCAAGAGTTTTCAATTTCTTATTCTCTTTAAAAGAGTTGTCAGTTAAATCAACGTACAATCATTTCATTTCAATTAAGAAATGAAACAATATCCTACAAAAAGAAAATAATTCTAGTAGTAAAGAAAAAAAGAAACTAAAGAAACTGAATGAATGTTCACTAACGGTATCAAAAGCAAGTTTGGGCTCTTCGATTTGGTGAGCACCTCTACATTTTTCGGCACAATTTGGGCTTGCCTTCTCAATTGACTGCAACCTCAGCAGATAGGTAATTGGGATGAATGGCATCTTGAGTAGAAACTTTGGCTTCTGAGAGCTTTAGCACTTGGACAGCTTCCTCCACTTTTGCAGCCAATGACTCGGGTGATTCCAATAACAGCAGCAGTTCCGAATTGTCCATCTCTAATAGCATTCCCGTAATTTTGGCAACAAGATCAGGCTACACAATTAACAAAAATATTTGAATACATGTTACAACACCTTGTCAAATGTCAAATACGGCTCAAAAATTTAATTGAAACCATACAACATTAGTTACCCTGTGTTTCTCGACAAGGGGGTACAGACGCTCTCCAAGTATCTGTTTTTGTTGCTCAGGGGAAGCAGCAGCAAGCATACTATTGAGCATCTCCGGTTTCCGTGCCATCACTCCACCAGAGTTAAAAGTACCTAATGAGACTGCAGATCCTTTGTTCAATTCACGTGTACGACCATTTGGTACATACTTGCTTTGCCCACCCTTCTGTAATCCATGGTTTATGTATTAAACACATATAGTAATGAATATCAAACTGAAACACCATTTAAAAAAAAAGCATCATTTATAATCCAGCCAAAAAAGAAAACTCACTTTTAAAACCATGGCGTACATGCATTCTTTATACAACAATAATATGAAATATATGTAAGAGATGTAGATGCTACTTATAGAGTTGCATATAGCAGTGTGAGATAACACAGAGCAAAAGCGTAGGCGACAGGGCAATGAAAAACAAAAAAAAAAAAAAAATGCATGAAAGTTGAACAAACAGATATAATTACGAAAGGAAAAATAAAAACCTGTTGATTGCTTGAATCTTTTGAAGGAACTACAGATTGAGAGGACTGTTGCATATAGTGAGTACCTACTTGTGGAAGCATATTCCCATTCATCCCACCCCTGTTTTGCCTATTGTGTTTTGGGTTCTGTTGAAGAAATTTATCAAAAGCTCAAAGTAAGCCAAGTTTTGTTATCACCAGATACAGTCAAATTGTCAAAATAACCAAAAATCGTATTTGTATTGCGTAATTTATACATTAATTACAGTTGCATGACAGAGTTGCAGAGCAGAAAATACTTACAACTGGCAGTGGTGATATTTGAAATGCTGGTCTGGTTGGAGGCACAAAGCCATTGGCCCTCCAACCCGTCCTCAAACCCAAAGGTTGGTACATCAGCGCAGGACGTGGTGGTACTTGTGAAACAATACCAGAAGGAGCTGTGTAGTAAAGAGAAGGATATCCACTGGGAATAACATTAGCTGAACTTCCTGCTAGTCCAGCCATGTGCTGTGCATACTGAAGTTGCAGTTGTGCTTTTCTGTCCTCCTTTCTTTGAGCAATAGCCACATACAATGGCTTGCGGTGTAGCATGTAACCTGAGTATCAAAACATAAAATACTATTCAAGTGTCCATTCATGCTAATGAAATCTCCAAATCCTTTGAACCTCAAGGTGAGAATTCCTAGCCAATAAATCTTTGGAAAGGCCATGTGATCTGAATTAAATACAATATGAATAAATGACTCAAAACTTTTAGATTATAATTTGCATGATAACATTACAGTCTAACATATCTAATCTAATATGAAATTAAATATAATAATACTATATGAATACATGTGATGCTATTTGCTAATTATATAACAATGATATTTGCCTTAGTAGCTAAGAAGTTCCATTGAAAGATGACATTGCAATTTCAATCACCAAGAAGGAAAAAGAAAAGTTGTTCTTCCCTTCTTCTACCACAAGAACGAAATTAATACAATTACTAATCAATATAATCTGTGGCATCATGAAACAAAGTTGAATATCAAGATCAAGATAGACAATTAGTGCAGGAGAGCATGTCATTTTCGTCGGGGTGCATTAATCATCTTTCTGCACACGTCAAAAGCTTGTCAACTTACCATGGAAAATGCTCACAGCTTTACTGGCTTCCTCTGGGCTTGAGAAGCACACAAATCCAAAACCCTTATTTATTCCTTTCTCATCTCGCATCAGCTTTGCCGAAGTAATTGTGCCACACTGACTGAAGTGCACTTTTAGCTCTTCATCGGTAACATCATCATCAATGTTCTTCACATAAACATTTGATCCCTACAGTGAAAGAATAATAAAAATAATTAAATATGTGTGGACAAATCCAGAGAGAGAAACGAGAAAAGATATTACCTTGTACTTCAAGATTTGCTCTTTACGTTTCTCCTCAAACTGATGACGTAAAATCTGTTCACGCTCTGCCTTCTTTTGTGCCCTTGCTACATACAGAACCTTTGACCCTAGTCAACAGATACAAAATGAAACAGTGGAATGAAAAGGAAATCGCTAATACTTGTCAATTTAGCTGAGAAAGATTACAAAATCTACCAATTATTGATCCATTCATTGCTTCTAGTGCCTGTCTGGCATCGTCTGGATTATCAAAGTTCACAAAGCCAAAACCTCTTGAGGTCCCATTTTCATCTCTTGCGATGAGCAGGCTAGCAATTTTCCCAAACTTTGAAAACTTCTCCACCAGATGTTCTTCTGTGACATCTGAATCCAAATTCTTCATGTAAAGGTTTGTATATTTAGCATCAGGGCTAGGTAGAACTCGGTCACTCTTTTTAATAAACCTTCCAACATATCTGCATCATAAATAAATTAAGAATTTAGACTCACGTCCTCATATTGCAGACATAATAGTGAGAACCTAAAAATCAACTGCACTTACATCTGCTTGTCACCAACAGTGGCGCCATTAAGATTCTCAATAGCAGCATTTGCAGATTCCTCGGTCTCAAATTGAACAAAGCCATGTCCTTTACTCTTCCCATCCTCAGAGGTGGCAACTTTGCAAGATATTATGCTCCCAAAGTTTTGAAACATCTCTTGGAGCCTCACATTATCAATCGACTCAATCAAATTCTGCCATGGATCCCCAGATTAAAATCACTAAACAGTGGTAGCTAGCGAGCATACTCTCAACCAATTAATCTTTGTTATTAAGATGAATAAAAGGAAGGCACCTTAACAAACAAATTTGCTACTCCACTTTTTCTAGCATCAGGATCACGGCACGACCATGAAATCCTTAGCATTTTGCCATGGAGCTGACTGTGATTCTTTGCCTCAATTGCTCGAATTGCTACTCAACAAAGAAGGAAGTAAAATTTTTAAAATAATGGAGAAATTAAAGAAAAATCATCATGAAATTCTTAGCTATTTTCTGTTCTCCTTTGGTCAATTCATAAATCAAAATACCTCTCGACTTCTTCCCAAATAAAGAAAAATCTAACGGTATCATAATTATTATCTACTTTCTTTACAGCATTGGGGAAGCGAAAAATCACAAGAATCTATCAACTACATTTCCTTTCCTTTTCCCACACTTTTACCAGCAGCCAAACAACACTAAACAAATAAATAAAATTAATAATAGCGAAAACAAGCATCACTACTAAATACCATATTCAACTAAGAAACAGGAAATGCATCATGATAAATCTGATGATTATAAATAAAAGAAAAATGAATAAAGATGAAATGCCAGTGTTGGAAAAATAACAATCGTTATGATACCATCGTGTGGAGAGAGGAAGTTAACGTAACCGTAACACGTGGACCTGCCAGTGGTAGAGTCTTTACAGACACGAACGGAAGCAAGGCTCTTGAATTCAGAGAATGCGTCAAAGAGCTCACCGTCCGTTACGTCCGGGTGCAGATCACCTACATAAAGCGACGCCGGTGTCGTGGCCGTCGATGGAACCACCGCCATTATCCCTTATCACAAACACAATAACGTCTTTAACTAAAACAACGGTGTCGTTTTTTTATTTCTACTATTATTGTTCCTGAAATTATATGAGACTCAGTGTTGGTTTCGGTCCCGTGAAAATCTTAGAGAGCTCTTGGTTGATCGATGGAGTGAAGAGAGAAAGGGGGGCGTTGGGCGTTGTATGATGTATGTTGTATTCTGTCGAGAGAATTTTTGCATGAACGTAAACTATAAGGATGCGCGAGTGTCACGCGCCTGTTCTGAGTTACCTGCTTATCCGGTTACCTTCTTTTTTTATGTATTAATTATAAAATTTTCAAATAACCAAAAGTAATAATTTATTTTTATAAAAAAGTAATTATTATTATTATACGTTTGGGATAAAAAATTATTTATCTTAAATTAGGAAGAAACGACACAAATCCTAGAATTTAATTTTTTTAAAGACTATACACATGAATCTCATTATAATTTAGATCTTATGATGCATTCTTTTAGTTGCTTATGAAAAAATTGTTGTCACTATCGTGTAGATATCAAAGATTAAGACTAATAGAATAATGTTACATTGATATCTTGAAATAAATATAAATATTAAATACTAACAAAAGGTGATTTGGGTGTATATTATTAAAATGTTAAAACTATGCATGTAATATTTAATAAAAACTTTAGTGCTATTAGTATAATTTGCCCTCTCAATTATTTTAATTTTTTTTTTTTGTGTAAAGCAATAGAAATTCAATATTAAAGATGCTTATTTAAAAAATGGATGGGTGGTCCAATTTATTTATTCTAATAAAATTTAAATCAATTGAAATCTTGATAATTTCAAGCTGAATTTGAATATATCTACTACTATAATAAAATTTATTATAATGAACTAAAACATCCATGAATTAGATCATATAAATACAATGTTAGATGTTCTTGTTGAAAAGATATAGTTAGAATTTAAAATGGAATTTACAAATATTATAAACTCAAAATATTTATTATAGATCATTTAAACATGAAAAATGTTAAAGCTTTTTGTAACAGTGCACGACAGTCACTTAGAAACAATATTGCAGAAAAGATACTAGGTATTTGCTGATCTCAATTTGCTTATATTGTTGCATACGTTGAGATTCTTAATCCAAAATACAACACATAATTCATATTCTTGAATTTGCAAAATTGTGCAAATTTTGTTTCAAAAAGGTTGCACGTGCCACGCGATCTCCCGTGAAACTTGCTAAACCAGTAAACGGTTAAGCTATGGAATTTGGCAATGCGATGCCAATGTGCTTTAATTGGCTACACACGTGTGTACAGAGAAAGTCGGGAGAGAGGGCTATGATGTAAAAGACTGCTTCAACGTTAACGAGGCAGCGCTTCACTCTGGTTTCACGGTGATTTATCGGCATCGTACACAGCCACAACATACCCAAAGACTCTGCCCTCTTTCACGGACACGTGTCATTTCCTTCACCAATATGGCAAGATCAGTGTATTTTTTCTCTTCTCTAGTTTTTACTGGTAAATGATTAATTAGAATTTTCCATCATGAAAGAAAAGTTTATATGCTGTCCATTTGATTAAATGGAGAAATTTCCACTCAATCGTTAATAGATTTAATTACCGATTCGACCAGTTTGGTAATAAATAAATGAAAATCAAATTCTTAGGTGCCTTTTAAGGTATGATATAACAGTTTTTAAATAATTTTATTTGACTAACTATCTGAATTTGAATCTGAAAAAATAAAGAGTAAAAAATAAATTTAAATTTAAAAAAATCTTAGGTACTCCTAGAAGTTGGAGCACTTTGAATCCTAAAAAAAAAGAGTAAAAAATGAATTTAAATTTAAAAAAATTTTGGGTGCTCCTAAAAGTTGGACTGCTCCAAAAACATAAAAAATCTTCTTAATAAAGTAATAATTTTTTTCCTAATTATTCTCAGAATGCAAAGAGATATGTTTAACTGAAATTCAAAATTACAATTCAATGTAAAAGCCATAATTAAAGTCAAACACAGAAATTACATGAAAATGTTTGAAAAAGTAAAAGAAACATTATTAGTTTTTTTTTTTTAACTGGATGGAAAGATTTTATGATTTTGGATATACTCTCTCCTAAAAATTGATTGTGATGGACGATTATCTGAAACTATTTAAAATAATTTATTAGATTAAAGTAATTTATAAGAATTATAAGGCTCTTTCTCCTTTTCACATAATTTGAAATAGGAATATGTTTGTACCAAGTTGATGATAGAGTGGTTTTTCAACCCCAAATAATGATATAAAATGTTTGTTGTAATATATCTATAGATCAATTTCAGATTATTCCTCTTAAATTGATTATTTTTAAATCATCCTTTTTATTTTGAAATGATAAAAATAATTTCATTAACCTACTCATACTTTTCTTTGATCATTTAAACAACAATGGGATAAAAATAATAATGATATAAGAACCTAGTTGCAATGTATTTGTGGGTAAATTTTAAATTACATCTTTATATATTGACTATCTTCAAATCATCTCCTTTACTTTTTAAAAGTTTAATTTACTCTCTATTTTTATTAACAAGACAAAAAAAAAAAAAAATCATCAACAACTCCATTTATTCTTTTTCTTTAGAACAAAAATGGAATAACTTGAGATTTTTAAAAATAAGGTAATTTGAAAATAATTAATTCTCGTGGAGTAATTCAGAACTCACCCTATGTCTCTTGATTGTAAATTTATAATTATACAATTATCTTATGATAGTTTATTTGCTTATCATGTGGAATTAGAATCAATTTTCTTGTACCAATATTTTGGGCCATTATTTTCATTTAAAACTTATGGAGTTTTTTCCGAAGGGATTATAAATTCTTAAGATTTGTTGTATTAAATAGACTTTTAATCGTTTCAAAGATAAGTATATGTATTTTTAATTGATTAGTGTATTTTTTATTTCTATCTGGATTTTCAATATTGTACTTTTTGAAATATATTTTTTTAGTTAGAAATATTGCATTAATAAGAAAAAAGAATAGAACTATTACAAATTAAGTAAGCAAACCCCAAACTTCTGATAGATTCTTCTAAAATACAAACTAGTGGATAACCTTATCAAGTAAAAAAATTACAAAATAATTTCAAGTTTGCCAAAGAATCAGCAATATAATTCCCCGCTCTGTAAAAGTAAAATAAATGTATTTGGTGGTTAGATTTGCACGAAAAGGGCAGTAGACACGCATGCCATCGATCATTGCTCTGCTGGCCGAACTAGATAACAATTAAAAGGGTTTATGTACCTATTCCCAAAACATTACAGTATAATTGTATATTAAAGTAACCTAAGGGGTATATACGTTATTTTGTATTTTAATTTGCTGGTTCACCCGTCTCCAGAAGCTGCTGTTTCCTGAGTAGTGTGTAGTAGGGTTTAGAAATGGAAGGCGGCGGCAAACGGAGAAGAACCGACGCCGTTCTGTCGAACGGCAACGACAAGATCGACCCGTCTCTTCTAGAAGCCCTCGAGAAATCTCAATCAGGCGTGGAAGCACTCGACTTACGCACCGTGAAGAAGCTGGTGCTATCCTTAGAGCGCCGTCTCAAAGAAAACATAGAGGCGCGTCTCAAATACCCCGACCAGCCCGAGAAATTCGCCGACACCGAAGTCGACCTCCACGAGGAACTCGAGAAGCTCAAAGTCCTCGCCGGTGGGCCCGAGCTGTACCCCGACCTCGTGAATCTCAACGTCATCCCTTCCATCCTCGGCCTCCTCTCGCACGACAACACCGACATTGCAATCGATGTCGTCCACTTGTTGCAGGACCTGACCGACGAGGACGTGCTGGAGGATAACGACGAACCCGCCCGCGTCTTGGTCGACGCCTTGATCGAGAACAACGTCTTAGAATTGTTGGTTCAAAATTTACAGAGGCTATCGGATGCTGATTCGGACCCGGATGAGATGGCGGCTGTGTATAACACTCTGGCTACTATTGAGAATTTGATTGAGGTTAAACCCTCGGTTGCGGAACTGGCTTGTGAGAGGACAAAGTTGTTGAGGTGGTTATTAGGTAAGATTAAGGTGAGGGAATTTGATAGCAACAAGCAGTATGCGTCGGAGATTTTGGCGATTTTGTTGCAGAATAGCACGGCGAATCAGAAGAGGTTGGGGCAGATGAACGGTGTGGATGTGCTTCTTCAGGCTGTGGCGATGTACAAGTCGAAGGATCCTAAGACTTCCGATGAGGAGGAGATGTTGGAGAATCTTTTTGACAGCTTGTGTTGTGTGTTGATGCCTTTGGAGAATAAGGAGAGATTTGTAAGGGCCGAAGGTGTTGAGTTGATGATTATTATTATGAAGCAGAAGAAGTCTGCTTATTCTTCTGCTATAAGGGCACTTGATTTTGCCATGACCAAGTATCCGCCTGCTTGTGAACGATTTGTCGATGTTTTGGGCTTGAAGACCGCCTTTGCTGCTTTTATGGGTAAGGCAAGTTCTTTATTGCCCTTTCCACCCTCCGCTGTCTCTGTTTGTTATTTCAGTTTCATTTGAGTATTCCTTTTCGCTGCATTGTGAATAGGGGTGTAATCAAAACTGTCGCATGTTTAGCATTAACATGATTTTGGCGTTATGTTGCTTAGATTCCTGTGAACAAGAAGAACAAGAAAGAACGGTACCAAGAGGAGTTAGAAGAGCGCCTTGTGTCCCTAATTGCATCATTATTTGGTAAGCAGGCAAGTGAAACACCTCAAGCGTTTTCATTTCGGGGTATTTATCATGTGAGGGACAAGGGACATTATATTCAAGAGTTTGTATGTTTAACAGTCTGGTGTAGTGATATTCAGCTGGTCCCAATCTGTTTACTGATTAATACATTCTTGTGAGGAGATAAGATTTAGGTTTATTGAATTTGCATGGTCTTTTGATTGTAAACATTGTCTTTGTATGCATGGGATTTTGCTGTGTGATTTCTCATCATAATGGTTGATGCAATTTAATGGCACGGTGCTACCATTACAGGTGGAATTTTGAGGGGCTCTCGAAGAGAAAGATTGCTAAGTAAGTTCGTAGAAAATGAATGTGAGAAGATTGACCGTCTGATGGAGCTGTATATGAGGTAACTTTAATTCATTTGTCATCCAGCCAATTGATCAGTTCGTTTCCGTGTTTTTCTCTTGAAAATTGCATGTCACAGCTCACTAGAAGGGCACTGTTTTATTTCTGTTTGAAGAGTAATTGCACCACCACTTCGTGCCTTTTCTTTTCTTTATGCACTAAGATCAACAAATTACAAATATGGTTTTGGCCACATCTGGGGCAGGCTCGTATATGATTCATAGGCTGTATTTGTTTCTGATGTAATTAAATCATGATCCAGGTATTCTGATAGAGTTAGAGCAGAGACTGATCGACTGAATGAGCTTGAACTTGATGATCTAGAGGTATTTTTTTAATGAATCCTGTAGCCTTTGTACCGTACTTCCATATTGAAATTACTTATTTAGCATTTCTTTTTGTTTTGTAGATGGATGAAGAAGAAAAGTACAATCGGAAGCTAGAATCTGGACTATACACTCTTCAGGTTTGGATTGTCATGTGAATTCCTTGTCAAATATATCGGTGAAATCTGGTATTAGATGGACTAGCACAAGTTAATGGTTATACATGTTGCAGTTGCAATTGGTAGCTATTACTAGATAGATCTTATTAATGGTGCAACAAGGTATTATTTTTATCTCTTAGGAAACTGTTAGTATAGGCAAATGGCTAGCTAACTTGTGTTGTTGTAGAAACTTGTAAAATCCACCACAATAACCCCATTAGAGCCTAAGGTAGTCGTATCTAAAGTAATCACACTTTCAGCTTCTTCAGTGAGTTTAGTGCTGTTGGAGTAGTTCCTTAATAGATGGTTTGGCTATGTATTTGAGGTTGTCCTTTTTTAAAAAATAAATAAATAAATAAAAAGTACGTGATTTTCTAAAGCTTTGTGCTTTCAGTTATCAGTGGTATTAATTCTTTCTGTGTGAACCTGCAGTTAATTGCTGTTATTCTGGGTCATCTTTGGTGCTCTGAGTAAGTATAGGCCAAATTTACTCGAATCTCTTCATTGAAGGAGCTTCATTGTAGCCCAGGTCTTATTTAGTTTTTGAGTATCGTGCAGGCACCCTGAAATGAGAGCAAGAATTGAGCTATTACTCAAGCAGCAGAAGCTTACAAAGAAGGATGTTAAAGATATACTTCAGGTACCTGCATTGTAACTGATGGATTTTCAGGTTATGATTTGTGGACAGGAAATTATTGTCACATTTCACCTCACAAACTTGTCGTCGTATGTGCCCAAATGTATTGCAGCCTTTTGTTTTCAAAAAATATTTGTTCTTATTTCTATAAAGAAGGTATAACACCTTAATAATGCTGAACATCTTGGTTTGTAAAGAAAGCCAGTTTATCATATACATTCTTGACGCTCATTTTGTGCGGTCAGAGATGCTAAGCTCCTGAGCTTTTTTAAAATTGTAGTGGAGTTGTGTGCTAGATGTGCTTTAATCTGCAAATGTTAAGTTACACTTATCCTACTGTATATTCTTCCCGTTGAAAATTGCAGGAATATCACGACAATATTGGTGACTTAGACGGACCGGAGGAGAAGGAGCGCGCACAAGCAAGGACTCAGAAATTCATATCAGCTTTTGGATGATTGTTCTAGCTGTGGAAAACTATGAGAATATGTATGGTTTAGGGTTTTGGAATCACAAATTTGGCAATGGTGCTTTTACAGTTGTAGAGCCCTAAATTATTATCCTGGTAAAAGCAATTTCAAAGTGATCTTGATGTTCTTGTCAAGTTCGTATCCAAACAAAAGTGAACTAGATTATGTAGGAACTGGGCACCTCCTTCTTGTTGTCTGAAGATAGATGTTCATTTTGTTGATAATTGATGAAAAACACTTTGCAGTCTCTGCAACTCTGTGGTCCACCTTGGGATAAAAGTTTACTGACGATGGGCAGAGGTAGTTAATTAAGTACTAATTAGTTCAATTTAAGATCTTATTTTTAATTTCACCGTTTTTCTTCTTGTTTTTAATTGTGTTACATATGGACCACAACTGGCCGGCATGAATCTGCCCTCTTCATGACAGTCAGTTCTCAAAACCTTTCTCAACTCGCAAAACGAAAACGAAGAAGAATGAAACTTCGATTGTAATGAATAGAAACAGAAAGAAATATTTGCCCATACAAACTCTTTAGCAATTGTTTGCTGATTCACTTTCGGCAAAAATTAATCATTATAATTATTCTAGTTGTAGATAAATGCAAAAAACAAATTTCAAATAAATAATTCATTTTCATGTTCCAATCCACCCAGATCAGTTTCCTCAATTATTTCAGAGGCTGAATGCACCTAATATTGTAAATGAATGCATAAACACAAAACATAAAAGCAATAAATATAAGTCTCATCATTCTCATCTAACTTGAAAAGATAAAATCCTCAAACATCTTATTTCCGGAAAAAAAAAAAAATTCCTCAGACATTTAGATGCTTTAAACAATGTACAATGTACTTTCAAATTGCATGTTATTTTATAAAAATAAGCTCTAATGACAACAGTGTCAACTATGAGCTTATGTTTGCACTATGCAGCAAAGTGATTAGTGTAAGTCAACAGAGTTTGACAAAATTTCACCATGTAGTTTTGCTACCAACAAAAAACATAACACTGCTACCACAGAAATAGAGAATAAAAAAGATGAATAGAAGGAAAGCGAGTCCCAGAGAATAAAAAAGATGGATAGAAGGAAAGCGAGTCCCATGCAAAAGGAAGGATCAACTACAAGTATTTATCCTCGAAGCTGATTGATCCCGAATGAAATTGTGCAAACCATAAGTCCAAGTAAAGCCAAGAATCCATATTTCCTGCACACAAATTATTAAAAATTAAATTAAATTAAATGCATAAATAAATCATCGAATTAACTAAGATTGCTGCACTAAACTTAATAAATACATCAAAGATTCACTTTAGTACAAAGAAGAAAATGCACTTGCAGCAATAAAACCCGGATGAGAAATCACTCTGTCAATGACATGTTTTTGGTAAAATATTCCGACGTAGGACTTACAGTAGATTATACATCAAGTTTACAGTGAACCCAAAAAAAAAAAAAAAAAACATAGGATTTAAGCATTGAAAATAGAGGTTTCAAGTTTGTAAGCTCTTTTTCTCTCCCCCCCCTCTTCCCCCTTTTTTCTGATTTCAAGTTTGTAAGTTTAAGCCTAATTGATAAATGTACTTAATTTTAACTTAACATGTTAGGAACTCTAAGCTACATTAAATTAATCCACAATAAATCCATCCTTTTTCTCCAAGATAGATTTAGATAAATCTGCCTCATGCTCATTATTATAGAGTTTCTATGCTTGCAATTCCAAAATGTAACCTAAAAGGAATAAAGGTCAGCAGAAAGAAAGGACCTTTTTCTTCTCTACAAATTAAGTATTATCAAAACATACTTTGCAAAGATAATATAACCAGCACAATGAAACTGGTAAGCTAATAGTGTGTACAGTGATGATTGATGCTACTTTTCAATGTGGTGACTAGTGGTATATTTTCGACAAGGAAATTCTAATGTGTGACCTATCACATAGCAAGTAAAGTAGTGATCTAGTGAGGGTGAATACCCAGCTAAACGAACAGAATTTTGTTAACAACCTGTCATCTTGGATTGCTAATGAAGCTAGCTCACACAAATAGTGTTTGGGATTAGGGAATAAATATCTCAAAGGAATTTGATCTAAATGATCTCAATGAAAAAGTTATACCGATTAGCAATCCGAAGTCGATAAGACCTCGTACCATCCAAGCAATTTATACCACCCAAGAATTTAGAAACTTTATACTTTTTTATCTTGTGACCAAGATATGTTTCACTAGAAGACTATGTCTTTCATTTAACCTTTCTCTAGTGACTAGCATTTCTATTTTCAGCTTTTTACCCCACCTATGAAATTCAATCCAAGACTTAGATTAAAATGCTAACTTCAAATAGCCTACTTATCAAACTATGGGTTTCCATGGTCAAGGGCTCACAACAGTTGACATGTTTAAAAAAAAAAAATGGCACCAAAAAAATTTTGCATGTCGAACCAACAAGCATTCACAAGTCATGATTGAACCTTATAGAAAAAAAGGGATTTCTTATATTAGTAGTTTTCTTTGAAAGTGATGGTAAAATATATGTCCTCTCACTTGAAGCTCATGAAAATAAAATTTCCCATCCCTTGGCATCATTCGATGTTTAACTACCAAAAGTTCATATTAGAAACATGTATGCACAGATGCACAAAAACAGAGAGATAAATTAGAAATTTTCCATCGTTGTCACAAGGAGATTATCATTGTACGTATGCACAAGCATGCAAGTGAGCTGATGAGTAATAACCAAAACTTTGACATACAATGTATTCTAAATTTCTAATAATGAACAAATGGAAAAGGAAAGGAAACGTTACGAACCCAATAGTGAGGCGCTTCTGAGGATCGCCAGTAGCATAGCCTTTGAAATAGAAAAAACGAGTGACAGTGAAAAGGGATCCAAGTACAGCACAAACACATGGATGCTTTAGCCCTCCGACTATCATCAACATGAAAAACACCGGCATAAGTTCCAAAGAGTTCTGATGCCCTCTCTGCAACAGCACCACAAACCCACCAAAGAAATTAATTAAAATCATAATTTCTTTTGAAAAGAAAAAAAGAGAAACTAGATCCACAAAATTGAAAGAAAGGTTGACCTGAACGCAGTTAAAGAGCTTAGCATCTTTGTTTTCAGATTCTACAGCATAGAGGGTAGGATAGGGCACCTTATACCTGTCCACAAAAGAAATAGGAATCAGTTTCGTTTCTGAAACAAAAAAAAGTTGTGTTAAATATAGTTAAAAATAATTAAAAGAAAGAAAGAAAGTACTTTCTGCGGGCAGCGCCAACTTGAAAACCCATCCAGAAATTGAGAAAGCAGTAGAAAACAAGAACAAGAGCCACATATCCGTATTCTTTTGGCAGAAATTGAGTTGCGTCCCCCATAGTCGAGTCGACCGATAAAAACTTCTCACCCCAGAGACTGATCCCTTGCTTTCTTTCTTTCTCCCTCTCTTTTAAAACGAAACTACTGGTCAAACTACAACTTTCGGTCTGGTATGGTCAATTTACGTGGATTAAGTGAGATTTACCGTTTGTTTTAGTCGCCTCTCTTTTAAAATCAGAGGGGCCGCAACGCTACGTGTTCGTGAATGCGTCCACACTCTTGTGGTTGAATTTGAGTTTTGCAAAGTTGGGGGCCTTTTTTTTCGCTGTCCCGTTACGTGATCCTTCTTGGCTTCATTTGTTTTTGTTATATTTTTCGTGCATTTCAATTCAAGAATCGGGAAATGAGGAAATCATTCCACATCAAGCATGAGCTTTTGTTTAGCCGGCAAAAACATACAAATAGTGGATCATTTGTACCCAATTTTGGCTTAATTTGACGATGATTTTCCTAACACTGCAAATTACTTATAAACATTTATGTCTAGTAAACCAATATTTTAGTACTTAGATTGGCAACCTCTCCAAATCCACCTTAATTTTAAGCTATTTTTGTAATTTCTCGCTTTTTTAAAAAGAAAAAAAATAAATAAATCAATTTCTAGAACAAGATTATAAAAAGTGTATAACACAACACACAGATGTCAGAGAGAGTGAAACCTCTGGAAATGGGAAACAGCCAAGATGATGTGTCGATTAATCATTTACACCATTCATACAAAAATTAGTTTGAAAGTCCAACATTTCTCAAACATTAGTTTAGCTTAGATCAAATCCTTCTAAGTCCAATAATAATAATAATAATAATTTTTTCTTTCTTAAAAAAAATGAGAATGATTAGGGAATTGAAATTCGGAATAGAAATGATTAACGATGTTACTTAAAGTAGAAAAGAGAATGAGAATAATATTTTTAGAATTAAGGAGAGAGAACTTGATTCTTATGTGGGGTAGAGAATCAAGTTCTCATTTCTTAAAATTTCTATTTTATTTTTATTAAATTTTCATAATTTTTAAATTATTCTCAATTAAGTTTTATCACTTTTGCACTGCAGTCTCACAGGAGTTTTGTAATATTTACAAATAGATCCTTCATTATTTAATAATAACAGCAGCAGCAGCAACAACAATAACAATGACAATGATAATAGTTAATTATAATAATAACTACTATTATTATTTTAAGAATACATGCATTTTCTTTTTTCTTTTTTTTTTATAAATTTTAGGTTTTTATATTTTGTACTAATTTAAAGCATAAAATTGAAACTATCAAAGTTCACTTAGGGTAATTTCATCTCAATTTTTAATATTATTTTATAAAATAAATACGGTAATAAAATTTATTCTGATTCATTAATTCTCATTCACAGATAAGTAAACATAGCATAGTAGTAATTCATTTACTAAGTGCTTGAAAATAGCAGTTGAGACATAAACATTATCAAGAAATTTGTCGCGTTAAACAAATAGTAGACACGTTGATTGCATATATGAATTGGGCACCTGACGTGACCATCAACAGTCATGTGTTAGGCGATCAAATTACTTTACTTAGAGGCATGTTTTTATTTCGGGAAAATGATAAAGGAACAACAGTATCACGAGATCATGACAAAAATATTTGTCATTTTTGTCATTCTCTTTTTCATTTAGCATTGCCCTTTCCAACTTGCCGAATTGTCCTCACTTAAATTGACCACCTCTGTAAATTCTTCCTAACTATAACCTATTTTTGCAACCAAAAAAAAAGTCTAGGATAAGCTAATGGACTCGGTACAAGCATAAAGCATCACAACAAGTCAACAAAGAGAGAGAGAGAGAGAGAGAGAGAGTGAATCCTCTGGAAATGGCAAACAGCAAAGGAGGCAAGAGAAGTGTGCTGCTACTATGCGGCGATTACATGGAAGACTATGAGGTTCCTTCTTCTCCTTCTTGTGTATTCTTTAGTTAATTAATCAATAAAATAAATATTGAATAGTGAATGTTTTTGTTTGTTTGTTTGTTTGATTGATTGAGGCGATGGTTCCTTTCCAAGCATTACTGGCTTACGGAGTCTCAGTTGATGCCGCGTGTCCCGGAAAGAAATCCGGCGATGTTTGCCCCACTGCAGTTCATCAACCGACTGGTCACCAGGTCTCTGTTGCTCGTCTATTTTAAACTATATTCTGTACTGTTATGCCAAGTCCATCACTATTTCATGGTCAAGCATCAACACGGTTGCATATACATCATCTCTCTTTGCTTTCAGTAACACTTGAGTGAATTGCTTTTGTTTACTGCTAGCAGACATATTCCGAGACGCGTGGTCACAATTTCGCACTCAATGCGACATTCGATGAAATTGACTCGAGCAAATATGATGGGTTGATCATACCAGGAGGACGAGCTCCAGAATATCTTGCTATGAATGATTCCGTGATTGACTTAGTGAGAAAATTCTCCAATTCGGGCAAAGCAATCGCCTCTATTTGCCATGGGCAGTTAATATTGGCAGCTGCTGATCTGGTTAAAGGTCGAAAGTGCACAGCATATCCAGCTGTTAAACCTGTGCTCATTGCTGCTGGTGCTTCTTGGGTAGAGCCAGAGACCATGGCAGCTTGTGTTGTTGATGGTAACATCATTACTGGGGCTACCTACGAGGGCCATCCCGAGTTCATTCGGCTTTTTCTTAAAGCTCTGGGTGGCACCGTAACTGGTTCTGATAAGAGAATTCTCTTTCTTTGTGGGGTAAGTTTTTGTTTTTAGAATTTTTGGGATCAAAAGTATGGTGGCTTATCATACAGCCACCAGCCTTTTCGATATTGTTGTTGATATTTCACCAAGAAGTTCAGATTAATATGATGTGTTATATAGTTCAGGATGTTATAGTTCTTTTCAAGAACTTAGCAAGTTCTTATTTCTGACAAGAAACCATATGTGTAAATAAATACCTGTAAATTTGACACTTTTATTTCGCCGTAATCTATGCTTGTGAAGTCTCTTCACTTGCCACATTGAAGCATGTAACTTATATTTTGGTCAACTATTCTGCTTTACAAATCTGTATGTGCACTTGTATATTTTAGTTTTTTATTTTTGTATCAGTACATAGGTGTATATACTGCTTTCTATGTGTTTAATATATTTTTGAATGACCTTTTATATACTTGCACAGATGTATTCATACCAGTAGTGAAAGGCCTATGTAGATGTTCATTTAAATACGCCTATTCAGATGCAGACTATTCGTTGAAGACAACACTGGTTTTAGAAATTTACTTTCTTAAAAAATCCCCTGAACTTTGATCTAAGTGGAGAAAGCTAACATAAGCATACGTGAGAATTTGCTTTGCTCTAAGATTTTGTTGAGCATAATTGATTCTGTTGTTCCGTTTTTTCAGGATTACATGGAAGATTATGAGGTAGCTGTTCCTTTTCAGTCCCTTCAGGCACTAGAGTGCCCTGTTGATGCTGTATGCCCCAAAAAAAAGGCTGGTGATACCTGCCCCACTGCTGTTCATGATTTTGAAGGTGATCAAACTTACAGCGAGAAGCCAGGCCATAATTTCACCCTAACCGCGAACTTTGAAAGCGTTGATGTGTCGGGTTATGATGCTCTTGTCATCCCTGGAGGTCGAGCACCAGAATATCTGGCACTGAATGAAAATGTAATTGCATTAGTAAAGGATTTTATGGAGGCCAAGAAACCAGTTGCATCCATTTGCCATGGGCAGCAGATTTTAGCTGCAGCTGGTGTTCTCAAGGTAGTGTTGTTAATATTGTTGTTTACAAAAAAATTTCTGTTAATTATTTTCATCTCTAAATTAACTGAAATTGCATTTTGTAGTCTACATTCAATGTTTCGATTTTCGAACTGTGCTGGTGTGGCAATTACATTATTTTATTTTTCATGTAGAAAGCATACAGCAAATGAAAATTGAATAAAATGTATGGGTTAAGGAAAAAAGGAAAATAGCTCAGAAAATTAAGTATGCCATTTAAGTTGATACTGTGTGTTCATACTTCCACCTTCAATTTGTTGGCATATTCCAACCGTTCATGCGCAATTATAAATTTACCATGTCATGATTATTGAACATGGTTGTGCAACAGGGAAAGAAATGTACTGCATACCCTGCTGTGAAGCTTAATGTCCTCTTGGCAGGAGCGTCATGGCTAGAACCCGATCCAATCGATCGCTGCTTTACCGATGGTAATTTGGTTACTGGAGCTGCTTGGCCGGGCCACCCTGAGTTCATATCTCAGTTGATGGCGTTGCTCGGTATCCGGGTTGTCTTCTAGTTGTTTCAGTGGATGTTTGGTTACTGGGGCTGCTTGCCTTTACTGTCCTATAAGCTTGTTTGTTTGCATTTTTAATGAGTGATACAATAGTGTAAAATAAATGTTTCAGTTGACGTGGATGTGGATATTTCATATCCATGCAACTTCATATGCTATTTTGCTTTTGGTGGAATTTTCTTTGTAAATCTGATGGGTACAAACCTCTACTCAAAAGCTTTGCCACTATCTGGGTACGAAAGTTCAGTATGTGTTTGTGAATGAGAACACCTTTACCGTTCTTTGTCATCATCTTTCAGGGTAAGGATGGTAGGAGGACACCGCATTTTTCTATATTTTTGTTACTCGATGAAAATTAAGTATTGAGTAATAATATAGGTATAAATTCTTGTATAAATTTATTTTATACAAATTAATGTAACATGATTAAATTAATTAAATTAAATATCTTTTAATTTACATGATTTATTTTTATTATTTTATATTTTTATTTAACTAATAAAGTAATGTTAAATTAATTTGTACAAAATAAATTTATATAAAAATTTATAACTGTATCGTCACTGTTAAGTATTTCTTTAATTCTCTTTGTCAATTATCCATTATTTCGAGATAAAGAAAAAAGAAGTATCTATACTTCTTTTTTTTTTTTGTCAGTTTTTTTTGGATAAAAAACTGAAAATATATACTGGGGTGAGGCTATTTGAACCCGCTAAATTTCTCTCTAAACCAATTTTAAAAGAATAAATTCGTTAATAAAATTTAAGAATTCTAAAATTACAAAATTACCCTTCATTAATCTCTTTCTTTCTCTTTGATTGTAGATATTCTTTCTCTAGTCTCTACCATAACCTCTTGCAAACTAAATACTGACTTTTATTCTCTTTCAAGTTTCAACTATTTGGTTCTAATTCTTTATTTCTCTCATAATTTTGTTCTAACATGTATATTAGAAACGTTGTTTAAAAAATAGTATTCAAACGACATATGTTCTAGAATTTTTGCAATCAATGGTGTTTTTTTTATTTTATATTGGTCATTACATCCTTTTTGAAATAATAATTATCTCCTTTTTGGTATTTCAGTTGCGACATACGTTAATTTTTCTTTTTGAAGACTTGAAGGAAAATAATTTTTTATGACTTTCATGGTCGATAAAATAAGTCTTCACATTTCACTAGGTCAACTATTTTCTTCTATTTGTAAGAGACTGAAGTCAAATCGACATTGGCAATTGCCAATTGGTGAGAGACAACCATTAAAAATTCATTTGCAATTTTACATCACAGAAAGAAATATCAAGCCAACTGGTGAGGTGCAGAAGAATGAGAATAGGAAGAATCCAAAGAAAAAGAGAAATAAGGGTTAGTACAGTAATTTTATTAACTATTATTTCAATAATTAAAAATTTTATTAAAAAATGGGTGTAGAGAGGAAATTAATGGGTTCAAATAGCCCCACCCTATATACTGACACACACAACACATCGAAATAATTTTTATTTGTTATGTGCGTACTAATTATATGCTTTGTTATAACATTTTCGAAGAGAATTTTAAAATTTATCGAACTCTTTTAACACTTGCAATGCTTCCTAAGATGGAACTTTAACAAATACTGTATGTAAGTATGTAACTACTGCTCTTCGCCGTTTGTTATTTCTTGAGCATACATGATTTCGCATTAATAATCCAACGGATATAAAAATATATATGAAGATAAATCATTGCTATCAACACAAATTTACCATAACTAAAGTTCAGCCAACTTCAAATCTAAGCGGTATTAGGCTAAAGAGAGTTACATAGTTCGAAAACAGAAAATCACCTTTCCAACAATTATCTTCAATCTATGTAGGAAAATAGTGAAATTTCATTTCAGTGTCCAAACAATTGGGATTTTGCACTTCACATCCTTGAGATTTGGAGGGGAAATGCAGTTCCCATAATTTCGTGGCTGAGAGTGACAAGTTGAAGCTTTTCTAAATTACCAGGCTGCTTTAAGAAATACTTTTGACAGTTTTGAGCTGCCATAACCCCGGCAGAGTAAGCCCCATGTACAGATCCTTGGTGATCCATGCTGACAGCTTCCCCTCCAAAGAAAAGATTACCCAAAGGTGCTCGAAGCCTCTCATACAAATCACAAGGCATCCCAACTACATCATATGAATAACAACCAAGAGAGTTCGGATCTGTTCCCCACCGAGACACAAGATACTGAACCTGTTACAGAGGTTACCAACCTAACATTATCACTGAACATCTATATCATCATAATACAGAGATGCTAAGACTAAAAGTATGCAGCATTAACAACATTAATGACAACAAGAGTAATAGTGAATGACAATGATAAGTATTATTAAAACAAAATCTGACATCAAATGGAATGAATTTGTACTTCTTGTGTGTATAATGTAAAACAGACATGCAACCTTCCACAAATGAGGACAAAAAATTTCTTCTTTGAGCCCTTTCAAATAAAAAACTACAACCAACACTTATATTAGATTTAGATCACATACCGACACATCACATGATATATATCCTATTCCTATAGTGACCCCAAGCTTACATTTTGAACTTCTAATAACTATCACCTATATCATTGCCACACTAAGTTTCCAAAATATAGTAGCAGGTCAGGACTCCTATAAATTGAACTGAAGCAAAATCAATAAGTAAAGACAATGAATTTACCGGCTCGGTTGCATCAGGAAACATTTTCTTGAGTTGCATCATCACAAAACTTGCAGCAGACTCATCTGATAACTTCTCCAGATCATAAGCAAATCTCCCAGCAGCCATATACACAAGGACTGGATGCCCTGTCGCCTTGTGAAGATTAAGGAAATAACCGCAAGCATAAGACGTGGGGGCAACAACGCCAAGGAGTTCCACATTTGGCCAAAAAACTTTATCAAATCGTAGGGCAATCTTATTTTCATTGCCCACACCAATATCTGCTATTGCAGACAGCTTCCACTCGGGCAACTTTGGTTCAAACTGAATTAAATTGGCCTTAAGAATACCTAGGGGTACTGTCATGATAGCAGCATCTGCAACAAAATTTCTCCCATCCTCAACCGTAACCATCACTTTATTACATCCATTAGATATTTTTGTTACCCTAATTATCAAGAGCCAATGCAGGGTCAAAACAATGCAAAAGAAAAACAATCAAAATCCATTACGAAAATCAATTTCCTATCTTAGACACTTCAGAATGACTTTTTACCACATTGATCAATCAACAATAGAGTGTGCATGTTTGTTTGGATGGCTTATCTGAAGCCTAAAGGTAAAAAAATGCTTATTTAATCCCATAAGCTATTTTCAAAACTTTTAGTATTGTTTAGTTGTATTCTGAATAGAGCTTTTAGGAATTAAATAGGTTATTTTGCCTCTACTAGTAAAAGCTCAAATTTTGGGCTTTTCAATGTAGTCTTATAGAGGTTGTAGAGCTTATTTAAAAAGTTAAATTATCTAAAATACCTTAAATTTATTTCACAATCTTATTTCATTCCTTTCATAACATAATTTTAAAAAGCTTATCTATTAAAGTAATTTTACAACATTTAATAAAAGCTCCCATTGCAACCAAACAACTAAAATATTTTTAACAATAGCTCTACTTTAT
Source organism: Murraya paniculata (assembly GCA_030449075.1). Lineage (NCBI taxonomy): Eukaryota > Viridiplantae > Streptophyta > Magnoliopsida > Sapindales > Rutaceae > Murraya > Murraya paniculata. Next base: position 561,249 of record JAEVFN010000003.1, read on the forward strand.
TTTGATTAATTGGGAAGCAGCTATGGAGTAATTTCATTAGTTAGAGTTTTTTATCTCGCAGGATTTATAGTTCTTGGGCTTAAGGATTTTTTGCTTTTGTCTTTATGGACTTTTTATCCCTCCTCTATGTACATTTCCTACATCAAATATACTTATTTTGTTTCTAAGGAAAAACAAATGCTCTACTTTTATAAGCTCTATTTGAAAAGTTATACCAAGCAGAGCTAGCAGTAAGTCAATAATGAACCAAAAAACTCACCTTTGATTTAAGCGTATGTCGATATCTTTTGAAAGAGCTTTTATTACAGGGTCATAACCTTGCACCATAAGTCCATGACCACCAGAAAGAACTTGCTCCTATACATCAAGAATGACCCCCGAACATGTAAGAATCCCTCGGACATCTTTATAATTCGATTTCATGTTATTACATGTCAGTTCACCACACAAGTTTCAAGCATCACATATAAAGAAAGACATTAATTATAAAGTCAAAGATTTACCAATATTCAATTCTACATAAGACCATGTACCTAAGAAAATTGCAAATTAGCACCAGGAGGTCGGAGTAAACTAAATATCCCACAATTAAAAGGCACATAAAAATTTCACTTACCTGATCCCAACATTTTAATGATATCATATCGGCATCTACTGCAAACCAAGCTTCCATTCTACATATGTACCACTGCAGCACTTCATAGGCAAGTCCTTCTTGTCTGCAGTGGATAAAAATAATGTCAGCATCACAATAGATCCCAAGCTCAGCAAAAGATGCGCTAATTTGCAAATTGCCAGACTACATTATTCTGCAAACCTTAATTCTGGATGCCTATCTAACACAATGGATATTGCTTGAAGAACAGACATGTCATTGGTGTGTTCATCTCTCACTTTCTGTGTCTAAAAGTGTAAAGAAAGAGATACTGTTTAGTAGTTACCACTGAGTATAATTTATAGCAGAAAAGTAAAAAGGAAATTCCACCCTAGAATTTACCATAAAGATCTCACCTCATTGAGAATTCTCTTGAATATTTCTCCAACTTCAATTGCCATCTCTTTTTCAACCTTATTGCCGTCCATGTCATAGAGTGCATAACTGGAAGGAACCAATCCAGATGCGCAAGACAAAAGTTCAGACTAAAAACAGAATAAATTATTTACCAGTAAATATTATTGGTTCAAGTGCCACATTTTTGCATGCAAGAACCAAAAAGTACATAGTTGTCAAGTGCATTGCATGTCAGATTAAATAGTGATTACATCAAATACAGAAAAAGACACAATAATTACCTCTCCAAATCATGGTCATACAACACAGAGTTATCACCACTGGTACGGTACAATGTAAGCCCCAGACGACGTATCAGAGGGGCCAAGGGATTCTCATTGCAGACACCATGTAGCCTGAAAAATTTTTCAAGACCAAAAATATAAAGAAATAAGGAATCCAAAGACATAAATGTAAGTTTATTTTTATTCCTTCAAATGAAGAAACAGTAGAGAATACTAGAGACCCCAGAGAAATATATTTGTACTGTTTGTGAGAATTATAAGAAATTGACTAACAAGTTGGAAGTCATGCTGAACACTGAGTACAAACAAATAAACATGAGTGAGAAAGATAGTGTCCCTTATGAGATATTAACAGCAGTTTCAAAGTATATTTTGCAAGCATCTCCATCCACCATATTAATTAGCCCAAAAAACATCAGTCACACCAAGAAATAGGCTTAACGGTATGCTTCTTACATTCTTTCATTCACTGATGATGTAGATAAAAAACTGATCCCAAATTAGCATTTACTTTTTGCAAGTAAACATGAACAAGCAACAACTTCATACAATTATACATTAATTCCTGCTAATCTTATCACAAAATTTATCAAGACGAGGGAAGCTGGCTGGGGGAGCACGTGCATAGGTGAATATGCTTACGGTGGATGAGTGCAATCAAGCCTTTCAGAAACTATTTATATCCTATCCACAGTATGCTTCACATTGTAACAGTGCCTGATTAGTTCCCAAACATTGCAAATAAATATTTTCTTTCATATTTAAAAAAAAAAATACAAAAAACAAAAAGAAACTTGCCATGAAGCTCCCATATCCACAGGACAACCAAAAGAGTAGTCCGTATGAATACGACCACCAAGTCTGTCCCGCGATTCCAGTAAGACCACCTGCGCAACCCAAAAAAAAAAAATTAATAAATAAATAAAATAAGAAGACAGTACTGAAATTTGTTAAGAGGAAGGAAAACAGTAGAGAGCAAAGAACCACTCCACCAAAACCAATTAACAACCTCTAATAACCGATAATAAAATCACCTTAAAAGAAGCATCATAGAGAACCCGGGCAGCGGCAAGACCAGAAATACCACCACCAATCACAATGACAGAAGGTTGTGAACTGACTTGCCTCCTCTCAATGAGTGAGGCTATAGTATCTAGAGATTATATATGAACCAAAAATGAAAAATAACAAAAAAAACGTTAGAAAGTCCACAAAATCTCTAACAAAAAATTGAGTAAAATAAAGGACACCAATTCAACATGAAACCGAATAGTATATTTTTTAGCGCGTTGTAATTAACAGCAGCACTGTTTGCCAGCAAAATGATACATGATGACTATAACATTACCATATTTCATTTTATTTTATTTTATTTTAGTTTTTGTTTGTTTGAACATTCAAATAAGATTCAATTTCCAAAAATAAAGCTAGCAATCGAGGAATCAAACGTAAAAAATTAAAAAAAAAAAAAGCATTAAGAGATGAATGATAAGAATAATAATAAAGCGGCATACCGTCGAGCAAGTTGTTGGAGAATGATTGGTTAGAATCCATAATAGAGAAAGAATCGAACACGAAAAATAGAAAATGAAAAGCGAGATGAGATTGATACTTGATAGTATCAAAGGAAAAAGAAGAAGAGAAAATATAAAATAAGATAAATAATTAAGGGTGTATAGGAGTCAAGAAATTAGAAATTAATTGGAAAGAATGGTAAAGAATGAAAATGAGAATGCCAGCAATGAAGCGGCTGAGATTGGAGGAATAACGCAGCTCACCGAACCAGATCATATGGTGAATCTTTTTCTGTTATTGTTTTTTTCTCAAAAAAGCTAAAATAATTTAAATCGAACAAGACGAAGAAGGAACGATAGGAAGTGGAGGAGGAGTTTAACGACGGTTGCATTAATCGATTATGATTACAGTAACAACAGATCAACGCAGTTTCCACAATTTCTCCTCTCTCCTTGCCTTTCACGTCGGAAAAAACCGGAAGACTCCACGAACCTCGGCTTCCTCTGTAACAAACCAACCTCTATTTTATTATTGATTTTAATATGATTAAATACAACGAACCAAGTAAAATGAACGGCAATCATTCCAGGGCATTTCTGTCATTTCGATCCCCAAATTGAGGAATTTTATTATTGTTATTATTTTTTTCTCACGTAGATGTAGCCATGTCGGTCCGTCTCTTTCCAACTCTAACTCCAACTCCAACTCCTTCCTTCCCTTGTGCTTGTGGTAACACCTATTACCCCGCGCCTCGACGAACGTGGCTCATTTAAAGCCCTCAATCCGGTGTCGTTTTAGCATGTTTCGAAATGCCATCTGCTTTACAAACTAGGGATTCACAACTTGAACCTTATTATTAACATTATTAGAGTCCAGAATCATGATGTTTTAAGACAAAATTAGCAATTGGTGGTGTGTCGGTTACTTGTTTGTGGGGTCAGAGGAGAGAGTGTATTTGACTATATTCTGATACTCGTGAACAAATGGATCACTGTCAGGAGTCAGGCAATTGACTCGCTCTGTTCGCCGTTGTGCCGAGCTGTGGCCGGAAAAGACCAACAAATATTATTACATTTCTGCCCTTTTACCTTAATAGAGTTTGTTTGGCAGCCACCAACCAACATGCATATAAAATATCTTTTACCGAACGCTATGATGACGACTCATGAGCATGCTGCATTTTGCTGTAATGCAAATCTGACCAGCTCATGCAGTCATGCTCATGACTCATCAGTCGTGTCTGACCGTCTGCTTGGTCTTTTACTTATTTATTAATTTTTCTTTTTTTTTTCTTCTGGTTGTCCCACTTGCATCGCTTTTTGCATATAATGATTCTGATTGCGGTGGTGAGATACTTGAGATATTTATCGCATTTGTCATTTTATTTAATATATTTGGACCAGACTTACTAGGCCAATTTTTTAGGGAAATTTACAAATATAACCAAAATACTTTGCCAAATTTCAAAATTAACCAAGCTAACAAATCCTATCATAATTAGCCAAAAGTTTCATTTTCACCCCAAACTACCCTCCACATTTCTCCCCCCTAAACTCACGTTACTCCTCCACCGAATCCATTCATCTTCAACGGCGAACGGCATCCGGCAGTCGGCGACGGCAACAGCAACACTAACGGCGACAACGAAGGCTCGGTGACTTTATATCGAACCGGATCCACCATAATCTAGCGGAACCGGAAACGAATCCAAGATTTTCAAAAGAGTTCAAACCCTAGGTAACAAAATTCAACCTTTATAATGATTAGCATGAAATTGATTTGTGTTGTGATAGATATATAGGTTGTTGGAGTGTTATGATGAAGAAATTTTAATTAGAATGATAAGTTATAAGTTGTGCATATCAAGTGTTTGATAAAATTTCTCTTAGACAATATATGTTTAGTTTTAATAAAATCAATGTTTGATGAGGGGATTGTTGAGTTGTATGTGTTGTTTTGAGTATATGAAGTGCATTTAGTGATGGATTGACGAATTGCAAGGATGGGTATCGCACGGGTTGACAGGCACAATGTGGAACGCACCGCGCGGGCGCGCTGTGCGTGCCACACGGCCTGTCGCCCGGGCACGCGCGCGCGCGGGCGCGAGCTGCGCGCATGCCTCGCGCGCGTGCGCGAGAGACAGGGGCCCGTCGCACGCACCGCGCGCGCGCGCGCGCGAGGCCTTGGCCCGTCGCACGGGGAGCCAGGGGCTCTTCGTGCGATGGGCCAACCCGTCGCACCAAGAGCCAGGTGGCTCTCCGTGCGACGGACCAAGGCCTCGCGCGCGCGCGCGAGCGACAGGGGCCCGTCGCACGCACCGCGCGCGCGCGAGGAGGGCGCGCGCGCGCGCGAGGCCTTGGCCCGTCGCACGGGGAGCCAGGGGCTCTTCGTGCGACGGGCCAACCTGTCGCACCAAGAGCCAGGTGGTTGCTACAAACATGCTCCCACGATATAGCCCCTTTAGATGAGTACCATCTACAGCAATTACTGGCCTGATGTACTGCATGAAACCCTTGATGGAAGATCCAAGAGCTAGAAAGTAGTATAGGAAATTATCATTTCCATCTTGCTGTAGGTGAGTAATTGTACCCTCATTTGCTATGGTCAACACGTGAGAGTATTTGGGAAGCAAGTTGTATGACTCTGCAGGATTCCCGCGTATTATTTCGAGGCCAACTTCTTTCGCCCGATATGCCTGCTGGTATGTTAATTGCACACCGTATTCCTGCTGCATGTCTGCTCTGATATCATTCGGAGTGTATATCTGCTTATCCTGGATAAACTTATCGGCGATAATATGACCAACAACCCGACTTCTTACTTGTCGAAGACCACTAGGCAACACCTCATTAGAACATGTGTGTACATTATCAACTCTTCTCACTACCCAAGGAACATTCTGCTCATTCGAACCTCTCGTTGCTCGAATACGCCATTTGCATGATTCCGATGAACAGTTGGCCTCAAAGCGTGACGTTGTGGAGCGTGCAATCTTAAAATCAAATTTATCCCTCAAGGCAGCTTTCCGTAGTTCTAGTATTAACTCATTTTTTTCAGCAAACAGCGTACCCACGCTAATATTAGCAGAATTACAACTTCTAACTAAATCTGGACCGACCAAGTTTGAAGGCAAAACTGGAGCAAGAGTCACAAGGGGATCAACTGTTGCCTTTCTCCTCGGACGGGCCATTGGAGGAATAGATCGGCTGTCTCTGCTATTAGTGGGAAAATCATGTTCATGCTCATCCTCATCATTGCTAGGAATATCGGAATGACCGATGCTCCGATGATCAATAGGACTATTAAACACAGTGGGCCTCGCACTATTAAACGGTTCTGCAAAAACATAATCAGCTTCTGTGTTGTTGGTGTCATCAACAGGATCATCATTGTTGCGGAAATCATTGTTGTGGAATGGAGAGTACCGTTGCTCTAACGATGTCATAACTGGTAATACCTCTTCTTCAGCATTGGCAAATGTATTACCGTTCTCATCAACGAAGTTATTGTTATCATGGAGTGGAGAGTAATGTTGCTGCCCAAATATCGGCTGTGGTAACACCTCTTCTTCAATATCGGGGACAGAGTCATTTGCTCTAAAAGAAGATTCAGTTTCTACAAATGGCTCAAGATCTTCGACCGGGACTCGACGAGATGTGGTGACAAATACAGGGATACATCCATAGTTGACCACATCAGAGGCCATATGTAATACAACCTTAACCATTTCATCATTAAATATGTCCATAGGTAGTGAACATGCACGATACATTGTGTTGCTAGACCTCAGAGTTGTCTTTATCGTCATAGTATATTCATTAGGATTTATCTGTAAAACTTCATACACTCTTGCCAAAAGCTGATCAAATGTACAATCTTTCCGAACCAAAAAAGCAGTGTTTTTAGCATTCACGTACTCCATACGGCCATCTGCCAACGTCTCCCACCAACCATCGTAACACAATTGAAGCACAACGGAATCCATCAAGCCTAAAACCATTAAAAAAACAAAAGAAATAAGATTACAAACAACAAAATATGATCAAGAGAATTGCGGCACATTTTTTATATGTACTTGCCCATCGCAATGGAATTAACACAAATTCTTAGTCCAACCATTTCATACAATGCAATTCAAGATTTTAGATTTGATTCATCTCCACGCAAGCTTCGAAACGGTATATTATACGCTCTAAACAGACACATGTAGCCAAAATTATGACTTTCGAAAAATGTCTGAAATTTGGTGAGACAGACTGTTTTAGTGAGACAGGCAGTGGGACAGGACCCTGTCTCACCAAAATGCAGAAAGCTTACGTGTTACAGGAAGTGGGACAGGCACCTGTCTCACTGCCTGTCCCACATGCACTCAGTGAGACAGGCACCTGTCCCACTGAAATACAGCAAACATAGTGAGACAGGCAGTGGGACAGGCGCCTGTCTCACTAAATCTGGGTTCAAATTTTGTGAGACAGATGCCTGTCCCACTGCCTGTCTCACTAAATCTGGGTTCATGTAAAAATTCGAATTTCTGACTTTTTTTTTAATTTTTTCTCAATTTCTCTACTTAAACTAAGTTTCTCTACTCCAAGTAATCAATCTTTACAAATTATATTGTTTTATGAATGAAAAATAACAACATTTACAACACAATCAAATCAATTTCGCATTTAGGTTTGTATTGTGCAAAAATAAAAACTAACCTCAAGAAGCTTCTCAATTATCAATTGATGATTATATCTTCAGCTATACAACACTTGTTTGATGAGATTTGATGATTTGTAGAGAATATTTGTGGTTTTTTTTAGAGTGTAGAGAGTGTTGAGAGTGTAGAGAGTGTGTAGAGAGTGTAGAGTGTATGTGTGGCATTGGTTTGTAAATTTGTTTAAATTTTCGAGGACAATTTGGTCCAAAAAACTTACAATTGGCTAGTTATGATAGAAAAAAGTTTGTGTGGTTAATTTCGAAATTTGACAAAGTATTTTGGCTATATTTGTAAATTTCCCAATTTTTTAACAAGCCCGTTGTGTTTTCATTTGGTAGAAGCAAGTACTGCCCAGTGCCCACTTAACATGCCGTAAAGTTATCTCACTGGCACCCCTTCAATATTCCTGTAAAACCCTTTTTACTCTGCATTAATAGCTTTTTTACAATGTAAAATATATATAAAACTATAAAAATAAAAAATTAATTAAACCCCAATCCATATATTTTTCTTTTTGATATAATCTCCTCACACTTCACACCCACACATCATAAACTCCTTATTTCTAGTATTAATATATATCGGATTCAACTTTTTTTCCCTTTTTTTTTTACAATTTCAAAACTATTTTGAAGCAATTAAGAGAAGACGTATAAGAAGTTTGTCAAATATTTATACAAAATAAACAAAAAAAAAATCAACTTTATCAAATGCATCGAACTTTCTGCACCGAGTGGGCAATTATTTTATTTATAGAAATATATAATAAGAAATTAAAAAAGGCGAAATAACAAAATTCCCAATGAAGTAGTTGATTTGAGTGTGAAGAATTGGTAACGAAAAGAAATTCTCTCTGATCTTAATTAAATTTATTTTTACCTTTTTTTTTTTTTTTGTAGTTTTAATTAAGAATACAGCTATAAACGTGGACATGGTTTTCAAGCCAGTTATAGGGAGGTACCAATAGCATCACTGCTAAATCAGCCCCCCCAGTTTTGCAAATAGCCCATTAAAGCCCACAAAAGAGCCTAACTATGTTCAGTTCCATTTGATCCCAAATTTGGCCCTTTATTAGCACCCCTTAAAAACCCTAAAACAACCCCTTTTTAATGGAAATTACAAAATACCTTCAGAGGGTGGGGGGAAAGGGGGGGGGGGGGGGGTGTGTGGAGAATGTACGTCAAAAAGCAGTTAAGCGTAGGTTTCTAGATTAAAGCCATGAAAGAATAATGTTATAAAATTTCTGAGCAATTAAAGATGTACCCCCAAAAAAAAAAAAAAATGAAATAATTGGTGAGTTATGTATGCTTCGCGTTCCATGTGAACTTGCAGCACAATCAGGCAAATGATGGCCAGAGACCAGCACCAGCTCTTCAGTACTTGTGTGAATTGCGATGGAGTCAAGTGGATGCCGCTAATTTAAACTGGCTACATTTGAGAGCATCAAATTTAGGAAGCAGAATATATATTTACACTTCATTTAAAAATTTTAGGATGGTAATTGGGATTATGTTAAAGCCCACGCCGTGGTCCTATAGTAATTGGGATTGGACTGCACGGATTCCTTGTTAATATCTGTTTCCCACCATCATGATTTGTGTAAAAATCTTCATTTAGTCGTTGTCTTCGGAACTTTTATCTGTGCGCAATATTGAATGTATTCTATATTCACCACCATACTAATGAGTAATGAATCACTTCCAACTTCCTAGTTCTGTAATTTCGTTCCATTAACAGCACATATTTCACCTATAAAACATGTAATTGATTATATTAATTATCAATTATCTCAAACGGAATTGGATTCTTTCAATAAATATAAATTCATTTGTGCAAACATGTAATTCAGGGTCTTCTGAGACCATATTTCTTTTTTAGTCCAAGTAAGGATATGCTTAGTCAGAGGCCACTACCCACTAGGAGTCCAAACATGTACAATTAATCCAAATACGTGCAAAGTCTATTCTTATTTCTTAAAAGAGGGGAAGATAAATCGTAAAATTATCATTTTCGTTCTTAGAAAATTTTATTGCAAATCTAGATACATAATACATTTGTATTTCGATCAATTCACCAGTGGCCCGACAACCTCAATAGTCAACTATCAACATCTGTACTTGCAAAAGATTGGACCACCTAGATGGGCTTCTTCCCAAAACCAAAATACGAGTAATAAATATAGAGAAAAAGGTTCTCCATCCGGATAAAAGATGGCTCATCTCATCACCCTCTCATGTCATTTCAGTTCGAAATTATTTTTATTTTGTCACCAATCATTAATTGTTTGCCTCACTTTTGAACAACTAGTGGTAGTGTGGGTCTGTGTATAAAATTATAACAGATGTAACGTTACAGCCACCGAAGCTTTTACGATATTTGATAAAGGGTGTTTTTTTTAAAAAAAAAAAGAAAAATAAAATTTTAACGTTTCTCAAGTTTTTCATAAGATTTTTCAATGTTATGCATTTGTTTTGTTCTTATTTTGATTCAATCCTAAAATGTTATGAGAACTTCCTTTCGTGTTGTAGCTTTGTAAATGGTGAGGGCTAATTCGTCTTAAGATAATTTTTTAGAGATGAATAAAACTGCAACGACCTTGAAAATAAGAGAAATGGTAATTAGAGGTGGCATCGGTAGTAATCAGAAACGACACTTTATCAATGAAAAATTGAGTTGTGGGGAATAAGCTGAATTTGTTTTGCTGAGGTTAACCTGATATTATACAAGAAGTGCTCCTAAAGACATTTTAGAATCTTTTTGGACACATAGCCAACTATAATAAGTTGATTTCCTCCTCAGGTATGGGTTCGAATAATTTGACTATTCAACTTGAGTTCTTTAACTTCTTTAGGACTAGATACATGTCAGCTATGAAACTGTCCTCAATAATATGTCTTAATTTATGACTGGCTTATTTCAAACGAGCCAATTAAACTTTTGTGGTAGGCCAATTAGTTGAATCCTCTATTGGTAGGTCAAATGATAGTTGAGTTGGTTCCCTCTCTCACTTTTGGTGCATGTGACTATTGAAAATATATTTTTAAAAGATCCCTATGGAGACCATATCATGCTGATATGTAGTAATTTTGGTGGAGAGACCATCATTGTTATAATAGTCCTTTATCAATGTGTGGCAACCTTTAGGCATTTTAAGAAATATCTTTTGACCTTTCTAAATTAATAGGGTGGCTCATACTCTTTTCCTAGGTATTTTCATTCCGTCTTTGCCTTTGAATTTCTCTTCATATTTTGCATGGGCGAATTTAGTATAAGACCTAAATTTTACCACCAACAGCATTATATATAAAGCTGTAAAGAGTTTAGAAAACGTAAAACAATATTTGATAAGAATAATAATATTTTGGTGGCCTTAAGGATACAGGTATTGTATTGCATAGATTTACCTCTGATTAATGATTATAGTACAAAAATATTAGCTTGACTGACCATTCGCCTAAGGTCATATTCACGTTTAATTTGTTACAGCTTTGAATACTGTGGCAGATATTTATTATATAACATAGTCCACTAATTATTTACGTTTTTCTTGTATTATTTTGAGTGTCATGGTTAACCAACCAAGTCGAATAATGCTGCATTTGCATGATTGCATCTATTATTTTCATTTTCAGATAAGGTTTTCTTTTAAGAACTAAGTTATCAAAATAATATATTTAATTACTAAATAAAATAGTTAACTTAGTGGAAGACCAAAATTTCTCACCTCACCCATCATAATGTTGTTGTTTCCAACAAGAACTACTCTCCAGTACTCACTTTTTTGGCACTCCTTAGAACCGCAATACCTTATTTATGGTCATTATTTTAATGCTCTGGATGTCAGATAGATTTTTTTTTCAATTTAAAATTTAAATAAATTTAAATGTTTTTAAAATCTGAATGAATCTAAATACATGTGTCAGAATAATATGTTTATTTTTTATTTTTTAACATTTGAGCATACATGTTAAATTTAATATTTTTATATCTATAACCTTAAAAATATTATATATACTTAAAGTTTAAATAGATATATATTTACCACGTCCAATCTCCCATGAAATTAAGTCCCAACTTTTAATTAAGAAAAATATCAACCCCGTATAACACGATTTGATATTTGCTAATTTCCCATCTCTATACTCTGTCATTCTTCACCAACAATTTTTGTTCCTTTTCCTTTTAAATGCTTAGTCGTTACTTTTTATATATGTATATATATAAAATAGTTGTTGAATTGCTGAATAATATTCAGTCACCTATGAGTTATGATTGAAAGACGGATCAAATTCACTATTAACTGAGATAAATTCACTTTCAGCATATTGAACCAAAATTTACATATTATTTTCTCACCAAAAAAAAAAATGATATTAGAAATTACAATATCAAACTTATTGTCTTCAATTATTTGAAAACCAGTAACTCAAAACTGATTCAAAGACGAGACATGGCAAGAATCTGTGCCCGAGACTGAGCATTGTGATCATAACTTTGAATATTTCCTTCCACATCCTCCGAGACAGCAAAATTCTTGGCCAAAGCCCGTAGCTGAAATTTCTGAATCTTGCCCGTAGAAGTCTTGGGCAACTCCGGTAAAATGACTACTTTCTTTGGTACCATAAAATGGGAAAGATTTTTACGGCAGTAAGAAATGATGTCAGCTTCATTAACATCATCAGTTTTACCAGCGGAATTGGTTTTGACCGAAACGAATGCACAGGGGCTTTCCCCCCATCGAGGGTGCGGCATTGCAACGACGGCAGCTTCCAGCACTCTCTGGTGTCTGAACAAGACATTCTCCAGTTCCACGCTGCTAATATTTTCACCGCCGGATATGATCACATCTTTAGATCTGTCCTTGATTTCCAGGTACCCGTCAGGATGAATCACCCCAACATCTCCCGTGCGGAACCATCCGTTTTTGAATGACTGTGAAGTTGCTTCCTCGTTTTTCAGATACCCTTTCATTATGCTGCTTCCGCGCAGAACAATTTCTCCCATTGTCTTGCCGTCTCTCGGGACACTACTCATAGTGTCCAGATTTTTCACATCCACGTCGGCGAGAGTGAGTATGCTGATCCCTTGACGGGCTTTAAGTTTTGCCTGGTCAGGTTTCGGCAGCTGGTTCCAATTTGACTGCCACTCGCACACCAGTGCTGGCCCCGTGGCCTCGGTGAGTCCGTAAGCGTGCGTGACGTGGAAACCGAGCTGTTCGATTTCCTCCAACAGTGTGGCCGGAGGAGGTGCCCCGCCGGTGAGGACCTGCACCGGGGAAGCGATTTCGCTCCGCTCTTCGGGTTTGGCCTGGAGGAGTATGTTGAAGACGATTGGCGCACAACACATGTGGGTGACTCTGTGTTGAGAGATGTTGCGGTACATGTCGTACGCTGTCGTGTTGCGGAGACATACGTTGGTGCCACCGCGTGCGGCGACCCCCCACGTGAAGGTCCATCCGTTGCAGTGGAACATTGGGAGGGACCACAGGTAAACAGGCGCACTGCCCATTTCCCAGCCCAAGATGAGGCTGAGGGTGCTGAGGTAAGCGCCTCTGTGGCTGTACACAACCCCTTTGGGAGCAGATGTGGTACCTGACGTGTAATTTAAGGTGATGGGATCCCACTCATCATGGATTTCTTCTCTGAGAAATATTGGGTTGCCCATTTGGACAAATTGTTCGTACTCCAACTCACCGAAGCGGATGCCTGTGGGGGAGTCAATGTCGTCGATGAGGATCACTAGAGGCCCTGCTGCATCTCTGTCTTCGACGAAATATAACTTGAGTGCTTCCTGTGCTAACTGCACGTATTGGCAGTCCACAAAGAACACTTTTGCCTCCGAGTGACGCAGAATTGAAGCTACGTTATTCGCATCAAGCCTGACGTTGATGGTGTTCAGCACTGCCTCGGCCATCGGCACCGCAAAATGCATCTCGTACATGGCTGGAATATTGGGAGCCAGCACCGATACCTGCGCCCATATAATAATAAAATTAAATCGATTTCAAATTCTAATGATACGCGCGCACACAAACACATATAAAATTATTGATACTAAAATGCTAGTTAGAAATAACTTACAACGCTGTGTTTGGGCATGTTCAGAGAGCGGAGGGAAGAGGCAAGGCGGCGACAACGGTCGTAAGTTTGAAGCCAATTGAAACGGGTGCCTTCGTAAATAATGGAGGCACGATTGCCATAAACCGCGGCGGCTCTCTTCAAGAATGTTAAAGGAGTTAGAGGGACGTAGTTTGCTTCGCATTTTGAAAGCCTGTCCATATTTGAACTTTGATAATCAAAGACTAGTGGACACTGCGGACACAAAATGTGATCAGCCTGAGAAAAACAGAAAGAAAGAGTGGTGTTATGTGATCACCCGGAGAGATGGATTTGATCTTGGAGATGCGGGGTCTCACTGAGACCGAGTGGGATTTATATAATAATTGGGGCACCCGAGTGTACGTGGTAACGTAGGCACAGGTGATTGTTTTTTAGGTAGGTGGGAAAATAAGTATTATGTTCCATTTTTTCTCTTTTTTTTTTTTGTTTCAGTTAAATTACATCCAAATTGCTTGGTTGTTTACTCGAATTTGAACAGAGTATTATTTGAAGACCGTTGACCAAGCTAACAACCCACGTTTTGATGTTATTTTGGGGTGTAATTTGAACACACAGAGATATACGTTTTTGACCGAACAACCCCATTGCATGGTTCACGAATGCATTGATTTTTTCGGTGGACGTGGATGTGTGGGGTTCTATAAAGGATTTGAAAATTTGAATACAGTGTGAGAGTTAATATGTACTCAATTCTTGATAATTTTCTGGTACACGTGTATGCATGACGATATAGTTTGAGATTTAACTAATCTTATATTATCAGCCAATAAGTATCATTTGTATTTTTTAAAAAAAGTTTATAAAAAAATCAGTTTAATACTAAATCTAAACTCATCAATAAAATTTTACTGTTTATGTTTTATTTTCAGCATTGACTATTTGACTCGCATTTTTCTATTGTCCCTTAATAATAATAATAATAACAAAGGAAATAGGTCCACAACATCAAACCGCGGAGGGGGGTCAAAATATTCGTGTCAAGGGGATGCTCGACTTAGTGGTCACTATCTTTTCCACTGGAGTTGATTGCCGGGCCAACAAAAATTAATTGATGGTTGTAACTTGTTAGCCATCGGCGGCCTTGAATTATTATTAACATCATCTCCTTCATCCAATAGAGGACCAATTTACATACTCTCTTTATAATTGAGACAGTTTTTTTTTTTTTTTTTTTTAATTGGATTGTAGAGCCAACAGTAGCGACATTTAACGTCGAGGGTGGCCCTAAAAATTGCCAGTACAACACATCCACCTACGCCCACTCGATTTGTTGTTGATAGATTTTCCAGAGTGTGTGCGTACGTATATATAATCTAATCTAACATCTTAAACTTTATTAAAATTTAAAAATTGTATTAAGTCATATAGTTTAATAGTTAATACTTCGAAAAATTATTACATCATATGATTTTAAAGGATACAGGCATCAGCACCTCCTGAGAAAGAGGAAAAGAAAAAGACTAAGAAAAAGATATCCAGTTATTCTCTAGTGCAGAACATTTTAAAAGGAATCTAACTATGTCGGATATGCTCTAACTTAGAGCATGCATTACAGCTATTAGATCTAAAATATGCAGACTTCTCCACCTAAAACAATATCTCTTCAATAATCAGTAGAATCACTGAGAACAATTTGACATGGCCCTTATAAAAAAGGAAGTGGTACTCTGTGTGTGATTGATAGACAACTCAGATACTAACCTTATCCTCACCCACGGTTAGATAATATTAGAAATTTGAGCTATCACATAATAAGTAATAATGTGAGAAATTCTATCTCTAATGGTGGACCAGACAGCTTGTGCTTGACCGTGAAATGTTCAAGTGGAAAAGAAAGGTAATTGCTTCGGTTTTGTCAAGAACTTGAACAAAGAAAGTTAGGTACAGTAACTGACTATAGAAAATGAGTGGGGGAGGTATATTCCTTACGTTCAGCACAAGAAAAAGAAAAAGAGAAATTAGTGCGGAAGGTAATTTCCATGCAAAACTGAATGGTTTTGAGTTATTGCACGAAGAAATTGTTCTCGTAGCTTCCAAGAAGTTTATCAGAAAAAACATCGAATTCGGTTTTCATTACGGATAGGAAGATGCATGAATTTTGCTCGCTGGAGTCATCCCACGAGACTCATCAGCAGTCAACCGCTTTATTTCTCATTTCACTCTACAAAGCCTTAAAATTTATTGTAGTTTCAATGTTCTCCTTCTTTCTCCTTTCCGCGTTCATATGAATAATTGAAAGACCCATGCCCAGAACCTCAAATTAGAGTTTAAAAAAATGGGCCAAACTGATTTCACCGGGTGATTTGGAATACCATTTTAAAATTGATTCCAACTAGCACACGCGTAAGCAATCAATTGAAAAAATAATAATAATACACGAGACTCACATGTAAGAAACTCAAATAATAATAATAATAATAATAATAAAATAGGGAGGGAAAGACAGAAACTGACGCCTAAGCCCGCTGAAAATGACAAACTTAAGATACTCTACAACTTGGATCCTCTCAAAAATAAATAAATAAATAATAAAAATAAGATAAATAGGGTGCTCTCTACAGAAATTTATGCACATGTCCTCTTTCCTGCAAATCTTTGACTTCGACGCAGGGTGAATTCATTTTAGCTTTTTGATAAATCCAATCCAAATGTTAACCGCTGACTTCGATAAAAGCAAATATATCAAACTCCACACAGTTTGCTTCTAGAGTATGGTATGTAGTTAACACTTTTTTTCTTCCTTCTTTAATCCTCAGCATTCTTCACTAACTTTAATGCAGATTCATGTGGATATTATTCATCGTTATAATTTTCTTTATCATATAATATATTATATAAATATTTTTTTTACAATCAAAATAAAACTTCTTTTCATTATCAAGTTAAAAGAGAGTCATTAATGTTGGAGTAAAATGCTATCAAAATTATAGGCGCCCAATAAAAAAAACTTTCATTTCAGAGGCCAAGCTTATAAATAATAGATAGATATACAATATGCACTTATGCGGTAATATATACAAATATATTGTGGCTACAAAGCCAGCATGCATGTGCGACTCGGCCCCAGTTTTAAACAATGAACTTGATTTGCATGGTTATATTAATGAAGAAACGAAATCACCTTAAACAAATAAATAATTTTTCTGATTTTGTTAGACACTCCTATTATGATTCTTTCTCACATTTTGGTCCAACAAGTCCGCCTAAATTAATTAATTAAAACTATCAGCCAACCGAAAAAGAAATCGCACGTACAAAGACAATCTGAACTTAATAAAACCAAATCCTTACGTTCATCGATCCCCCTTTCTTGGCTAGTGGCTACCAATATCTGACTTTGACTTTTTAGGATTAATTGCATATTAGCCCTTGCTGTTTTGATAATATCCATCTTATTGCAAATATTTTTTATTAGGCTCTTCAGCATCTTTCATTAACTCGTATAAGGTTAAACAAATTTAAATGATACAATCATTCAATCAAAGATATTGAAAGGTTGTATCACCTTCAGTAAAATAAGGGTTAAATAAATTTTTATGAAAACCAACATTAGCTAATCAATAAAATCCTTCAATGGCTTCGAGTATGACTATGATTTAATACATGGGTGTGGCCAGAATTGAAATTGTAGTCGGAGCCAGGTTTTATAGAAGAATATTAAAATCAAAAGGGTAAAATCATAAAAGCTGATATTTCAAACCCTAATTTATAAATTTTCGGTTGCAATAAACAAAGGCTTCATCGCCAGCATGAGCAACAAGGCCCCTGTTTTAATAAACTTCACACCATCACATGTTACCTATTTCCATATGGTCGTGCAATAGTACATTTAATAGAGTCCCAAAATGAATGATATTCCAAAATTTAAAGGGTATGGGTATCGTTGAATAAATAGTATATTTTATTTGATTTTGCCAAGTTTCTTTTATCAATAAAGATTTGATTCTTTCTCACGTTCTCGTCTCTCTGCCAAAGCCTACCAAAAATCAATTAAAACAATCGGGATCGCTCAGCCAGCCAAGCAACACTATAAATAAATAAAAAATGAAGATTATTTGTCACATGTGTTTGTGACGAAAATTTAAAATGCTTAATGACCCTGCGATCACTTAATTAATTGATACAAAGTTCTACTCATCTTTATTTACTTATTCACTTTTATTCAGTTGCATGCTTCTTAAAAGAGAGGAAGATGAATATATAGTTTACTGATGATATGTGTCTAAAAACACTCTGATCAATTGAAAATCCTCTCGTTGCTCTTTATTAGGGACCAAATATAAGACGACATTTACACAACTGAATATAATTTTTGGTGGTCAGAAAGAGGAAACGAAAAGTTGCAAGAAAAATACTTAAAATAGCCCCCAAACAAAAAAACAAAAGTTCTTTACTAACAACCGCGCATTAAGATCCTGGAAAGAGATAAAGAAAGTGATGTTCCATGAAAGAGCAAGTGCTGAGAAATGAAGAGCGCCATAGCCATTCCAGTCAAAGAGGTGCACGAACATCAAAAGTCCAAGAAAGTAAACGGGTCGCCCTTCTTCAACTTGTTATATGGGTTATGAAGCTTGACCGGTTAATTAAATTCCAAGTCATGTTCAATCGGCGTAGATTTTCTAGGCTCACACGCATTGAAGTTTTTAAAACTTCAATTTACCCTTTATTTTTATTAAAAAGATCATAAAAAAATATTTTATCAACTCACCCCCATTTTTATTTTTGAAAAAAAAAAGAAAGAAAATTTGAAATTTAAAAAATAAGAGAGTAATTTACGAGAGAGATAATTCAAAATTTACCCAGAATCAAATCATATTTGATGGGACCAAATAAATTTATATTTTTAATATATCTCATACTAAAATATTCGTAGGTAACAATAGGATGGATCTTATCTCATGCATATACTTGGGATAATAAAATGTCTCACCTGTGTTTCAAACTATCAATGCCAAACAAGATCTAAATATTCTGTCCCATCCAATTTTTTCTGTAAAATCTCACTTGCAAACAAATTTTAAGACAAATACATCGACATACAAGTAATTGTATAGCAATGTACGAAACTTTAAGTATCAAAGACAATTCATTATCAATGAATTGTTGTTCTAAATTGTATTGCAAAAAGCCAAATTACAACTCAAGTCAATGTGCTAAACTGCTTGGAGGCTGAAAAACTTGTGGGCAAACTCGCCGGCGGAGGCGCAGCTCTAATTCGAATAATAAAATAATTTTAAAAAATCCGTAGCATTGACACTTATGAGAGACAAGATTTTAACATTGTAGACACATCTCAAAATGTTATTATAAAATATTATTTTAAGTAATATATCATTTATTTATTAATCAGTGAAACAATATGATTAATTCACTTAAAATTTACGAAAAATCATCAACCACTTTACGAATGACATATTACATAGCACACCATTTTAAATAAAATATAAGATATTTATCGTCACTCTTTTAAAATTTATCATGCTCC
The DNA here is from genome assembly GCA_030449075.1 of Murraya paniculata. NCBI lineage: Eukaryota > Viridiplantae > Streptophyta > Magnoliopsida > Sapindales > Rutaceae > Murraya > Murraya paniculata. The sequence continues at coordinate 580,369 of JAEVFN010000003.1, forward strand.
CATCTCGCAAATAAAGTCAGGATATTAAGTTTGTTCGATTCTGATCTATTTTAAAGATGTAACGCAGAAACTATGTTCTAAATTCCTATTCCTGCTGAAAATCTACCTTCTCTATAATAGCAATTTTCTTTTTTTTCCAAATCACCATCAACATTCCGAATAAAGGGAGTTTGGCTTCTTTCTTGTTCAAACTGATAACCCATTTCAATTCAAAGAAAAGAAAAAAATGAAAAAGAAAAACAGATCACCTAATTGTTTTTTTACTTTAATTTTATTTTCTTTATTTCATTTGAATGCGTGCGTAGATGTATAAATCAAAATAAGGCTCAGTAAGTTGACTGATTAACACGCACAGCATTTTTGAGGGGCTACCGGATCGCTCTCACTTCTCAGCATTGAAAGCAAAGAAAGCATTTGTTTTAGTTATCTGATTTATTCCTTTTTTCTAAGGGTGACTGCCAACTTGAAGAGATCAGAAGTCGAGTCGGGGATGGAGAGCGCAACAGCCCATGAACTGCGGCATTGCGAGCTAAGCTTTCAACTCTATCTGTCGTTGTCACATGGGCTGACACAAAATATTCCTTAACTGAATCTCAATAACATGGCTTTATTGACTTTTAGAGAGGGGGAGAGAGTATCTTTCAGGATTATTATTATTAATAATATTATTTTTATATAGATACATTATTAAATTATATAATTTAATAGAATTAGTGTTCAATTTACTATAAAATCATATAATTTAATGATGTGTCTGTACTGCACTGATCATATTAAACCATATAACTTAACAATGTGTTTATATGCAAAAAGAGTAAGGGCACTGTGTTTTTATTAATTTTCATCTTTAGTTATTTTAATACATTCTTCCATCTTTAGTTATTTCAATTTCAATATACTCTTTCAACAATTTTATACACACCTGTCTCTCTCATCTCTCCTCTCTCCTCTCTCCATGTTTTTCACAATTCTATTCTTTCCTTGTAAACTCGGTTAAGGCTTTGGGCAATATTTTATGGAGTTAAACCTGCTGAAAGCGAAGTGAATTAAAAGAATAGAATGTGGTCAAATCTTAGTGGAAAGCTAGCAAGCAAGAGTAACATTGTTAAAATTATGGACAAATAAATGTGCAATTTTGTTTTAAAGAATGCAATTATTTGCACGATCAGGGGGAGATTGCCAGTTTTTCTTACTATAATTAATACATTCTATTTATTCTTCTATTAATTTTCATAATATCTAATAACCCATGTCACTATAATTTTACAATATTATCATAATTTTTAAATACACTTTTATTTATATTTATTATAAACTAAATAAATCATATAAATTGAAATCAAAATTAAAAAAATTGTAAAAACAAAAAATAAGAAATGTTAGCTTCTTTGTAAATAAAAAAATTATAATGAGATATTTTCTATACTTTTTATTATTTTTAAATATTTTTTCTCATAATAAATATATTTTATATTTCAAAGTTTTAATAGCAAAAAACTACCACATCTATGCACTTTTTCTTTAATCTTTTAGTGTTAGGGAGATTGTTGGATATTATATATTGATTTCAATAGGGGAAAACAAAAGAAAAATTAATTAACAATCGACTTAGCAAGAAAATTAACAATCTACCTAGGAAGAAAATTAAGGATTAATTTCAAATAATATGACTTTCTTAACTTATACATATGTATAGACAGAGAAAGTATTCTTCTAAGCATCTTTTATTTTTTTTTATGTAGATACGTTATTAAATCATATGATTTAATTACTTATTTACATCGATTGTATTAAATTATATTGCTTAACAACCTCTGTGTGTGTGTGTGTGTGTGGTGTGTGTGTGTGTGTGTGTGTGTGTGTGTGTGTGTGTGTGTGTGTGTGTTTCACCAGTTGAAGCTATCTAGGTGTAGTTGTTTTGGTACTTTCTTTTATCTTTTAAAATATCATGTTTACCAGATCTAGTTTAATGCACGTAATCACATGTTATAATGCATAATTGCACATGTTGCAAGCTCTTATTGAGGGTTGTGGGCTATGTAACAAAACTATACTAATGAGAGTTTATCACGCGCGCAGTCGTACATTATAACGTGCGCGACTTCGCATATTAGATAAAATTCCTTTTATTTAAAGTTGGATTATAAAGTTTATATATTCCACCAAAGCTTTCAAAGTGTTATGAATTTTAACCATAAAATTTATCATAGTATTTTAATATATTTTTGAATATTTCTTTTTTCCTCTCTTAAAAGTGCTATGACTATGGTGTTGACGGAGTTCTTGTACCTCATAACTTAAATACTGACAAATGATTAGATTTTATTATTTTTTATTAACTTTTTAATGTGTAAGTTTTATTGATTTTTATTTTATTATATTCTTCTATCTTTACTTATTTCAGTTTCAATATACTCTTTCAACAACTTTACACACACTTGTCCCTCTCCTCTCTCCATGTTTTTCACAACTCTAATCTTTCCTTGTAAACTTGGTTAAGACTTGGTTAAGGCTATTGGCAATTCTTTATGGAGTTTAACTTGCTGAAAGCGAATTGAATTAAAAAAAAAAAAAAGTGTGGTCAAATCTTAGTGGAAAGCTAGCAAGCAGGAGTAACATTGTTAAAATTAAGGACAAATAAATGTGCAATTTTGTTTTAAAGAATGCAATTATTTGCACGAGCAGGGGGAGATTGCCAATTTTTCTTGCTAAAATTGATATATACAATTTATTCTTTTATTATTTTCATAATATCTAATAACCGACGTCTCTATAATTTTATAATATTATTATAATTTTTAAATACACTTTTATTTATATTTATATAAGCTAAATAAATCCTATAAATTAAAATCAAAATAAAAAAATTAAAATCTAAAAATAAGAAATTTTAGCTTGTGTAAATTAAAAAATAATAATATGGTTTTTTTGTACTTTCTATTATTTTTTAAATAAATTTCCTTATAATAAATATATATTTTATATTCCAAAGTTCAAATATCAAACAAATAACACATATACCCTCCTGTTCTGTCGGTTTTTTTAGCCCTAAGCAGATCGTTGTAGATTATGAAAACAGCACAAAAGTAAGTACAAAAAAAAAAAAAGAAACTGATTAACAATCTCCCTAGGCAGAAAGTTAAGGATTACTTTCAAAGAAAACACAAAACTTCTGTTCGCAATAACGCTTGAGAAGATTTCAGAAAGTATGTCGAGAGCAACAGTCACTGACACTACAGAAATCTGTAAATGTGTATTTTATAAAGCCTTCTTGTCCTCAGTTCATCCCTTGTTCAGGAATTACCTCCTAAATAACGGGCGGATTCATATTGAAATAATTAAAATATTCTTCGCTATAAATCTACACCCTTGATGAAGCATTGAAACTATCATACAACAAAGTAAGATGTTATGTTCCATGGCATTTATTTTGTTTTTCAAAAATATGACTTGTCATTTCCGGAAGAAGGAATGCTATAACACATATTTTAAGCAATCAAATTTCTATAAAACAAAGCTAATTTCTAAAATGGACACATTCACAAGTCCGCTCACCATTCATGTCACATGACTTGTAAGTGAAAGCAAGAAGCTCCCTACGACATCTCACGGAACCTAGCAAGAGCCTTCTTATGAATGAGTGTCTTATAACTATCACCTGCCTGCACCTCAAGACTTGGATCCACCTTCTTCTGCTGACTCCCCAGTCCTGCTCTGCTGTCCATGGCCTGTGCTTGGACCGGTTCTATCATTCCACTTCCATCCTTGCCTAGTCCCTATGGCATCATATCAGGTTCCAAAACCAGAAAAACACCACCATAACAATCAATTGTTAGAATTTCATGATTTCCGCTTTAACAAATTGCCAACTGATTACCAGTATGCCAATCAATGTAAAAAGAAGGGTCATGAGCAAGTAAAATACGACGTCTAGTAATAAAATGATATTAACATGCAAAGGCCAACTACACAAAATGTATTTAGTGCATGTTTGGGATTGTAGTGGATTGTCAAATAATGAATTATTTTTACCAAAAATAGCCAACTCGAGTTGTTCTTTGGACCCAACAGTGACAGTCACCACAAATAAGTGATTATCAAATATAATTTGGAGGTAGATTACCAAATAAGTAATTATTCACCAATACACCAAAATCCCAAACATACACTAAATACAGGATGATGATTTTTTTAATTATCATTCAAGTGCAAAAGATAAGAGATGATACCAAGCCTTCGTGCCAGCCCATGCTCCGTAGCATTCGATTCCCCACATTGTTCTCATCAATGGCTTTGTCGGCAGTAATCACCTCATAACTTTGAACACTATCTGCAGTAAACCCGCGTCCTCCAACACCAGGGGGAAAAGGCATTGAATCCGCAGAACCCTTTTTTAAAGCAAAATCTCGATCTTGAAAATTCACCAAAAGAAGATAGCAGAGACAATTTCTCACAAGTCAATATAAATACTGAGAGATGAAGCATAGACCGGAGCCATCAAGTTGGATAACTAAAAGATTTACAAAGAACCATTATCTAATAACAGGCTAACAAGCCTAATAATGAAGTTGAATGTAAAATGTACCAAGTGTCCATCATGTATTATGAGTTCTTAATACAGCATCAAGGAACATGTCACCCAAAATCAATTGTTAAGGAATCTTACTTGAATCTCCAGCCCCAACATCAGGCAGATCATCTCCAGTGGAAGATGATGAACCATACAAGCTCCTCCTCTCAGCTGCGCGATCCCTATAGGTAGTCTGAGGTTGTTCCTTTTGAGTTGCAGGAGGTAGTGGCATTTCAGAAAACCTTCTCTTACCACTCCCAGTAGCCACAGGCGCAGTATAAGAACCCAGAGCCGATGCATCAGTTCTGAAGGGAGTCACAGCCGTAATTGTATCAGAATTCGCTGATGAAGATGATCCTGTGCTTGATGGAAGAGCAGTTGAAGAGGCAGAAAGACCACCAGATGATCCTGACTGAAAACCCCTTCCAGAGTTCCTTATAACCCCCATCAAAGTTCCCCCTGAGGTGCTACTCACAGGCCTTGACTTGACTGGAGAATCCAAACCAACAGCCTGGGGAATTGCTGTAGATGTGGCAGCTCCAGAACTTAACGAATTGTTCTCTTTTGCAGCAGCCGAATCAGATTTGAACTTGGTCTTTGAGGTTTGACCAGCTGGACCAGGTCTATCATCAGCTGAAGCAGATTGTTGATTATCATGACTCCACTGTTTCCACATTGTCGCATTATTTGACTTCTTTTTGTTAGCCACAATAGTGCTCTTTGAAACGACTTTGATCTCTTTTGACTTCTCCTTCCCTTTCTTTTCCGCAGCTATTGCTGCTGTTGCAGCAGCCTGCACAGCATCTGGTAGTGATGCAGGCTTCTCCACTGATGAAACGGTTGCAGCCGGTGCAGAGATTACCACTTTTCTGTTATTGGAACCATCCACTTGTTTGGAAGGCTCAGATTCGTTACCAGATGTTTTGTTGTCATTTTGATCGGTACAAGGAATATATTGCTGCGTTTGGTGGTCATAGGAATACCAAATCCCACTGTTACCATCATAATAAAGACCTGCAAGTTACAATTACAGAACAGAATCAAGGGTAAGTGTCAAGTTCCACTTAGGACATTTCATCTACCATAAAATGCAATTAAGCAAGAATCAAACCTGTATTTCCATCATAGTAGAACCCAGAAGCAGCATCATAGTAATAGCCAGATGCTTCGTCCCATACAAAGCCAGATTGCAAAGCCAACCCATCTTTTTTAATGGTATCACCGTCAGCGTGTTGCTCCTGGCTGCCAGTAGGTTGTTTGTCATCTGGATTATATTCTTTTGGTGCCCATCCAACAGCATCATACTAAAAGGAGGAAAGCAAGGATTATGAGATTTACACTAACATTTAAAGTCCACAAACAACTATCAAGTAACTCCTCCCAATTTGCTTTCTATAACTTAATATTTTATTAGAAACCAGAGACCATAAATTGCCCTCAGAATTAATTGATATGGACCCCAAGGATGCATTCGCCTGCACCTGTGCTTTCCACCAATTATGATATAACAAGTCTAATTGACTGCCAAAGTTTGTGGTACTCAAGAAATTGGTGGGGAAAATTTAAACAAAAAATGAAAAACGTAAAACATTTAGTTTGGTGTTTTAACAAATATTAGAAGAAGACAATCCTAGAATAATAAATTGCAAGAGTCGTACACCAACACATTGAACAACATGTTCCCCCTAATTTCTTGAACTAAAAATAGTAGCTGCAGGTTCATTCCTATAATTCTACAAAAAATACATGTCAACTTTTGATATTTTGACATTATATATTTGGCTTTCAGAACAGGTATATAAAAGAAATAGTAAATAGATTACACATAAATATTACATAAACAACTGATGTAAAATACCTGCTGGGAAAATGCTGCTGCCTCAATTGCAGCAGCAGCAAGACTACTTGACTGTGAAGATGTTGACATCCCTGATCCTGGACCAAGAATGCTTTTTGCATAAGCTACTCTTAGTACCTGCCCATTCTTCTCCAGAGTTGTTCCATTTGTTGCTTCTAGAGCTTTAGAAGCATCCTCAACCTACAGGACACCAAAAGGCATACCTCTATTAGCTCATTTAACATGATAGTTTTATCAAGCAACCATACTATGCAGCTTCTTATTCCCTTCCTACTTACAAGTTTTTTTTACCGCAAATTATAGAGTAATCTACCATAATTGCCTCAATATAAACTTTAACTAACATTGTGCCCCAAACTAAATCATCATGATCACATCTAATCAGAATTATAATCTTATTAGATCCTCAATGTCAACGAGCAGAAGACAATGATAAGACAAGTCCCATCTGTTTTAGCATCCATTTCAATCAGGGATGACATATTGTCATCATTATCCTCCTATTTAAATAAACAAGATAAATTTTATCAAATAGATATGGTATAAAGAATTACCACCTAACGAAATTCCTTGCAAATACTGACCACGAACAACGGGATAATTTCAAAAGAATTCAAACCAAAATTATGTATATTTTGTTTATGGTTTGGTTGTTGCATTATTGGAGGTAAATTTTAGAACCCTTGATATTCTTTGCTTCTATTTCCACAGAATTATCTCGTACCATCAAAATTCAGAATTTAAAAAATAGTGAGAGAAATTTTTGAAGAATACACAGCCCAAAATAAAATAAATTCTTAGTAACATCCCATGCACCCATAGAGACAAATAGTATTGACAACTTCAAAGCCACAAGTTCCTCACAATTTTCTTGGAAGGGTATAACTTACATTTATCCACTTCCCGAATTCAAAATATATAACTTTTACCTAACCAACCTTAGCGTGGAATATGGGAGACAAAAAGGAATATATAAAGCAGTTACCAGCTAATGATACATGGGAGACAAAATGGAATATATAAAGCAGTTACCGGCTAATGACAGACATACCGAATGGAAATGTAAGAATGCAAATCCCCTAGATACATGAGTGAACTTGTCTCTAACAAGGCGAAGATCCTGCATGTCAAACCAATAACATCACTGCCCATGCTAGATGGAAAAAGAAACTGAAATCATATTTGATCACTTAAGTGTTACCTTAATTGGAGCGTGTTTAGAAAATTCATAACGAAGCATTTCCTCATCAGCGTACTCATCCAATCCACGAACAACCAGAACATGAGTGGGACCTGCTTACATATCAACTTAGTAATTTGCAGCAAATGCTTGGAATTATTCCTCTAAAAGTAACGTATTAGACCAACATGTTAGACCAACCTGTGTCTGATCCTTTCTTCCCCAAAGGTATTGGATTGGATAAATTCATTTCTGCTGGTGGAGCATCATCAGTTCTTGCCTCATTGCACTGCATCAATGGGAAAATGGATCTTATACAAATACTTTAAAAAATTGTCAAACTAATGTTGTTAAGTTTCTTTAGCCCTCAACAAGACACGCACAACATAAAATTCATTTGATACCCGATGACCCAGCAGTGTTACGTGCTCAGAATTCTCACTATTGTATGCAGAGATTAATTAAAAAATACCATGCTCTTAAATCATCTAAAGAAAAGGAGGAATAGTAAACAGGTTACAGAAAGGAACAGAAAACAAACCTGAAAGCAAGACGTACGTCGAGCAAAATTCACACAGCCACAAATGGTGCACATCCAATCACATGGTATTGTGCCTTTATGGTTAGAATGCCCAGCTCTCATAGCACTATCTTGACCAAAATGCCCACCTGAACCCCCAGTTGGCTTACTACTGCAGTATAACGCAATTCAAGTCGGCAAGATTTATGCTTAGCAGGAAGTTACAGATCATAGCATCGGCATATGGGACATATGCATTATCAGAGCACTAAAAGATAAAACTGATGGTGCAAATTTTTATGGCTGAGAAGTTAATGTTTGTCCAAGTTTCACACATAGCACAAAACCAATTTTTCATATGATGATGTTACAAGATCTATAGAGACCGTAATGAAGAACTAGCAGCACGGAAGTCTAACAAGTTGAAGTGACACACACCAGCATGGTTGGCTGCCCCACCAAAAAAAAAAAACACAAACCTGTACTCAAAGAAAAGCTTTCTGCCATCCACAACAAGACCATCATCCCCAATCCTATCCATCATTGCACGTGCTGCTACCTGTTCCACAACAATTACCTCTCTTGTAGTCAATCCGGCAAAACTGATACAAGATATTGTCAAAATTAACCCCCCCACCCCCACCAAACCGGAAAAAAAAAAAAAAAAGGAAGAAGAAGTACCACAGAAGGAAAATCAATGAAGGCAAATCCACGTGAGAGACCAGAATTTCGCTCTTTGATCACGCGAACATGGCGAAGAGGTCCCCACTCAGCCTGAATAAATTAAAAGAGAAGAGTAAATGTGCTATGATAATTAGAATTAAAGATAGAGAGAAGTCAAAACAAGAAGAGATAGAAAAAGTACAAGGATCTGGTATAAATATTCTTCAGTCGTCTTCTGAGAAAGACCCTTCACAACAATAGTGCCTGATGGGGCCTGCACGCAAACAGAATACTTATGAAGAGCTCTGGCTATCATCTATAACAATCATAAACTCCAGAAAATAAACAAGATTACACATTAAAAATATACCACAGCATAGTGCTCCCGCTGACGCCTCTCTCCACGGTCCCTTCGTTTCTCAATTCGCTCATATCGACCATCATCATAGCTGTCCTCTCGATGACTTCTACCATAGCTTCGACCTCGAGGTGACCGCGATCTAGGACGATCATCACGTCCACGAGACCTAGATCGAGACTGAGATCGGGATGCAGAGTGCTCATGCCTTTTATGTGGACTCAAGTCTCTTTCCCGACTCAAACATCTCTTATCACGTTCTCTATCACGGGATTCATGCCTTCTCCAACTACCATCTCTTCGGCTGCCTCTGTCACAATCAGAATCATAGCTAAGACGACCAAAATCATAATCCCCCTCTCGGCTATCCTCCCTGCTTTGATGGGAAGAACGAGATCTATAGTCATAATCATCAAAATCATCACGGTCACGGCCCCCAAATCTGGGAGGCCTGTCAAAACCATGATCACGATAATTTTCTATACTGCGATAGCCATCACGGAACTTATCAAATTCCTGAAAAGAATCAATCTCATGGCCACAAAAAGCATCCATCTCATGGTATGAATCAATGTAAGGTTTCTCATGTCGCCTGGATTCCCTATCAAGTGAATAATCTTCTTCATAATTTCTCCTTCTTGATTGAGGCCAAAGACCAACAGGTGGTGGTGGATAGTTCTCCCTCTGGAAGGAATTTCTCGGGTATATGTTGTCTCTTGAGTACCTTTCATCTAAAAACCTCCTCTCATCGTATGAACCACCAACCCTGCCAGAAGGACAAATGATGGGATAGAAGAAAAAACGGGCAAAATGCAATATTAAGCACTCAAAAAGCAAGATAACCAAAAAATTAGCCCAATTATAAAGAAAATATTCAGTAAGCATTAACGATAGATCATGCATAAAATATATATACTAATAACCATACAAAAAATCCTGAAGTAAACTCTTTTACCGACAAGCTCTAAACAAGCTTTTTGATGATGACAAACTTCATTCAGAACTCACCGGAAATTTGGTTCATGGATAGCACCATACCCCTCCAGAGCCTGTGGATTCAAGAGAATAAGTAATGTCAGCAACAAAAACAATCATGATAGGAGGTTAGGGAAATCCAGTCCATATCCTCACTTCCCCACGGCTCTCTCTCATTATTCTTTAAGGATGAGATGACCAAAAAAAAAATGGACAATCACATCACATGAGCCCTAAAAATTTTCTGGTATTATCATCCCACATAGGTGATTATTAAGGAGGAAACCACAATTACGCTGTTATTATCCCATCCTTGCTGAAGGCCATAGCGACCAGGGTCCATTTCTTGCAAGTCTCAGCGGTAAACCCCTGCAAAGGCTTCTTGATGATCGTTCAGAAGTTTCACAAGTGGAGTGTTTAAAATCACTTCCTGTAAATATATGCACAAACAGAGACAGTTACGCCCATGATGAACCAAGTAGCAATAATCCAATGACTTGACCTTGGCCTTCTTTTTTTTTTTTAAACAACTTTGAATCCTCTTCCACAAACTCAGAAACAACCCATCTTCCAATCTCTCTTAAAACACAACACAGCAGAGGATCTTGATAGATCGTATAGCAGTAACCAAACCATCAGCTAATAATAAAATCACAAGCTTTTCACAGAATCAATAATAATATCATGCAATTAGTTAATTAGAAATCAATTAAAACCCTAAATTGGCGACTCAAATGAAAAGGAGTCGTCGACGTACCAGGGGATGATGTGGAATTGCGGGGTCTTTCTACTTCTTCCTCGCTTGGTCGTTTCGTTAGGTTTTTTTTTTTATTTTGTTTTCACCTTTTTCTCTCAGACAGAATTACCCAATTTCAATTTGATTAGAAAATTAATGCCGGTAACTGATATGAACATGGCATATATACGACGGTTCGGGCGGGGATTGGACCGGTTTTTTCTTTTTGCCCTTTGGTAAAGACCGGTTTTTCTTTTTTTTCACTCCCCCATTTCAACAACTACGTATTTCTAAATGATATTTTATTTAATTAAAAATTTTAATCAAAACTTGAAAAATTTCTCAATCATCTAGTCTTGTTCCTAGTTAGTTGGAAAATAGATGTTTTCATTATTTTGAAATAATATTATGTATAAAAATATAAATGCTTTTATTCTATCAAACTGACCATCCTATTTAAACATTAAAAAAAAAAAAAAACTATTCGTCGTTTCATTGCATGGCTTTTATGGCACGCAATGTAAAATCTGAAGAAATGAAAATGGTTACAGAAGATGCCACAAGTCTCCCCCGTAAAATCCACCGACGAATGTGACAACCCCCAGAAACCACCATATATTGTTATAGCACCGTCAAACCCCGGCCATCTTCCTTATTCGACCCAAATATTTCACATCTTCGGACTTACATAGCAGCAGCAGAAGCCAAAAGTAAATGTCTTATTGTCCATTCAAGTCGAGCCCTGGGCATTAATCTTAAGGCAGCCTGCCCACAAAGAGTATTGGCTTGCCTTCCCGGAAACGGTGTCGAATTCGAGATCGTGCATGCTGATCTCGATGAAGGCGAGCCTAAATCTCTCGAAGTGATACACGAATTATTGTAATATTTGTTTGCATTGTTTAAGTTTTTTTGTATCCTTACGTTAGTCGAATTTGAGTGGTGCGAGTTGGTTTAACTATTAAAATCTCTTAAAATGATACAAGAATAATTTTATATTGATGCAACGCTTAAAATAAATTTTAGCTCGATCTAAACTACGTTAATTATATATTTATTATACATGCTCTTTTTGTTATTTCTATTAATATACATCATCTCACACAAAATTCAAATTTTTGTTGTAGCCATTTGGGCAAGTTCCGGCAATAGAGGATGGCGATTTCAAACCTTTTAGTAAGACTATAATGATATACTAGTATACTAATTTCGTTAGTACAAAACTTAAAAGTGTTTGATAAACGTTAGCTTTTAGTGAATATCATACTCCAGAGTCAAGGGCAATCGTAAGGTACTACGCAGCAAAGTATGCAAACCAAGGGCCAAACCTCCTTGGAAACACACTAGAAGAGAAAGCGTTGGTGGATCAATGGCTCGAAGTAGAAGCACACAATTTCAATGATTTGGCATTCAACCTGGTGCTTCAGCTTGTGATTCTACCAAGAATGGGGCAGCACGGTGACATGTCCCCAGTCCACAATTTAGAGCAAAAGCTGGAGGCAGTTTTGAACATTTATGAGCAAAGACTATCTAAAAGCAGCTATCTTGCTGGGGATAGCTTCACATTGGTTGATCTGAGTCACCTGCCAGCCTTAACATATCCGATGAATGAAGCTGGAATGGCCCAGTTGGTTACACAGATGCTTGGTGGGACAAAATTTCAAGCCGCCCTGCTTGGAAGAAACTAACGAGTCTCGCTCGTTAACTAATTATCAGTGTGTGCACTATCGTTGCTTAATTGCTTTTCTTATGGGTCATTGTTTTTGGTATTTCGGCGGTCTGTCATTACTGTTATCTTCAAGAAATATAAATGAAAATAAAATGTTGCTGAAGTTCACTAGCCACACATCGTGATTATTTTATATTCTGTGACCGAGGTTGATTTTTCGGATTGCTACTTTCCCAGTTATTTTTTTGGCTTCATCATTCATCCTCTCATAGTAATCGGCTACCATCTCAACAATAAAACTTTAACAAAAATGAAAAAAAAAAATTATTTTGTGACGCAGATTGATTTTTATATGAAACTTCTGAAGCTATGGAGAGTAACTAAGTTTTTTGAAGATTATACATGCACTCTTATTTTCTTAATGGCTGAGATTAAATGGTATGTAATGAACTGGTATACATGGCACTGTATTTGATCGATTACGCATTTTAATCTCAGCCGATGAATGCATGTTAATTCCAAGGGCGGACCCATCAATAACTACATTGCCATTACATCATAATGGGTACAAAAAATCCTTTCGGATATGAATTTAGAAAACTCCATTAAAAATACATTGATGGACTTGCCTTTACATTCTGAGTATACTCAAAATTGAGAAATGTTACTTGTACAAACAATTCATATGGAATCTGGCTTGACAAATTTATATTTATAATTTATATGGTCACCATACCCTCCATTCTCATTATTGAGTTTTGTGTTTTTCACTATTTCACTTCGCTAACATTGAGGATTAATTTGATCGGGGCACATTGTTGCACAGTTCAATATTCGGAGGACAAAATAATGATTCTACAATGTTGACGAGAGCATCGGCCTTGGATTGTGAATTGGATTCACTATTTTAACTTTATCAAATACATGCTGCATACCAACAATTCCTAATATACAAGCAATCATTTTCATCTTTTTTTTTTCCCACTTTAAATCTGTTTCAACCATTTATGCTTCTAAAATTTGATGTTAAATGTTCAGTTTAAGCCTTACTGGTATATGTTCTAGACGGCCGTAAGAGGGAATTTGCATATGCAATTGGTAGTGCAGCTAGCTTCTTGGCTTTACTCACATAAGCTCTCTTTGTGAAGTTGTTGTAATCATTGGCTTCAATCTCATCTAGTATTTGCCGGTACAACAGCAATGAAGCCCATACCTGTAACATTCAAAACCAACAGGCTTTAATTGCATTCTTATTTTAGTCTACAATAATTGATCCCAGCTATTACGGACGTGTCGTGATTATTTACCGGCCATCGACTAGCTTCACTAAGTTCGGTCACACCTTTCTCAGCCTCATCAAAGAACATCCTTGCCCTCTTAATTTGGTTCTTCATGAAGTTTCTCCATTTATTAGTCACCTTTCCGGCAAAAATGTCATCATCTGAAAGCCCTGCTTGCGCCAACTCATCCTGTGGTAGATAAACCCTTCCTCTTCGGGCACTGGAGAAAAATAGTTACAAGATGAAGAAAACGAGGAGAAACCATGAAACAGTGCTATTCATGAAGAATATCCATATAATCAGAGGAATTTCAACTAATGCTTTGCTTCATTTATCCTCACTAAATTTAGAAGGGGGCTGGGCAGGGCCCGGGAGGAGGGGGGGTATGTGGGTGGGTTGGGGTAGAAGCATGGTAGAATTGTTCGTGTTGCGCTTCCTGCAGCCTGTGAAAACTCAAGTTCCAGAATAAAAAGACCAATGAATCTCTGATTTCATAATAAATTAAGTGGCTTTTGACTGCCACTTCACACAGTTTATGATGGTTAGGACCTAATTACCTAACCTCTTCTATAAATGCAGTTACCTAACCAAAATTCTGCTTAAAGGTATCCTAGCTTTCCAAACAATGTACTGATTGGCTTAAAATGATCAATATATTAAAACTTATTTTCTCCTGAGTGATCATTTTTAATATTTTCAACTATCTGAAAGCAGTATTTTTCCATCAGATTACTAGTTCAGAGTTCAATATCAGATTACTAGTTCAGACTTCAATAGCATTAGTTAAAACTTAAAATCAACAAATTGCAGCACAGCAACTTTAAAGAGTGCACTTACTCCTCTCCAACATCTCTGAGTATGTTAGTGAGCTGATTAGCAATCCCTAGTGCCAATGCTGCATTATAGATGCTCTCTGTTGTCGCCTGTGAGTCAGGTGCTATGCCCATAACTGGAACACTCATTAGCCCTACGGTCCCAGCAACATAATAACAATACAAGTATAATTCATCAAAGTTTTTGTATCTTGACTTCCTAAGGTCCATCCTCATTCCTTCTATCATATCTCTGAATGGCTGCAAAAATTAAAAAGAGTTCAACAAATCTTTGACAAGTTCAATACTAGCATTGCAGAATAAACTGATCCCAAAAGTACAACCTTCAATTAGGGATGACCAATAAGTTTACGTATCTTAAATTTGCCTGAAATGATAGAAGCATTGGGTTAAGGGTCCACTGCAAGTACCTTTAATATAACATTTTCTGAAGAAAGATCAAGGTACAAAAGTTAACGTTGGAGAGAGGGTGGTTCAGTCATAAACTGCATCCTTTGTTTAGATATTGCAGGCCTATTAGGCAGGTGTCTGAATATTGCGAAGGGTAGCATGCAGAACTGGGTTCGAAATCTAGCATTAAATGGCTATTTACTTAACTAGAATATTTTATTTAACTATGACAAGAGTTTGCTCATTTTTCATTTATGCATGAACATAGAACAAAGATGAAAAGAGAATCGAAGTAATTGCATGTAGACTTTGTCTTCGGATAAGTAAATTCACCATTGCTAGCCAATAACTTCAAGAGTCCTAATAAATAACGGAATTTAGGAAAACGGAATTGTTCATAGTAAGTATGTGGCATCAGGTCATCATAGCTTGGGTCTTCTAGGATAATTTGAAAACGAAAAAATGGCATGACTCATTCAAATGTAAATAAGGTCTGTCATTACGCATAAAGGCTTAATGTTTTAAAAACAATTACAAATCAGAAGTTGTTCCTTATTTTAATTTAATACAAGTACATTTAAGGTAGTAGAGAGAGTACAATAACAACCATTTTGTTAAAATCTAATTTGATCATGAAAATATAGTCTAACCTGAATGTCAACAGGAAATTTGGTTACTGTATCTGATAATGCAGCATCAAGCATATCAAATGGACGACCCCGGAAAAGGTCTTCCAACCTGGATTCCCACCTATCTAAAGCTGTCGGAGTTATGTGTGAAGCATTAGGCCCATCAACGAGCTCATCTGTCCTCCTACACCACACTGTAATTGAAGAAATCATGAGAAACAATAGAGAAAGGAAATATATGTTTTTAAATGTATGTTTTTTCTTTCAGATTACTATTATGGTTTCCATGCAGCGACAGAAATTGCTCACACAACAAACATATCAAGAGTAACAAAGGAAAGAGAGGATAGAAGGAAAATGTTTGGAGGCAAGATGACTAATACAGAATTTGCAACAAGACTCCAGGCATTCGGAATAGATAGATCTCTTTCTTCTCCCCATCCCCGCCCCCCAACATTCCAATAATAAATATAGAAATCTCCCTTTGATATCACCTCAAGGGGAAGTTGCCAAGATCAACAACAATGCTGTAAGTTCCAAATTGTCCCTTAAATTACAAAAAGAGCAAAAACAGGTCCAGAGCAGCATCTCATTTTACAATTTTTCGGAGGAAACCGATAAACTTCTCTTGCCACCGAAGTTCATAACCCATATGGTGAAATCATTCTTATGAGGTTTCAGAAAGCCCATTATTTGTATTACTGAATATTCTCAGCATTTTATTCCATCTTACCCAAGCGGAAAGTAAGAAAAGAAAATTTAGAACTTCTCTGACAGCACACATAGACCTATATAAATTCTCCTTAAGGCTTCCTCATATTCTCCCTTGGTTTGCAGACATTTTCAGGGTCTCATGACTGTATGTGACTAAATTAGACTTATATCTTAGTGACTTACTCTTCCACCTGTTCTCTTACTAGTTTGAGTCGCTGCCCAGACAATAAAACAATCCTGCTAGCCAAAATCACGGGAAACAAGCATTCAACACCTTGTACGGATGATATTCAAAATGCTTATGATACAATATCCAACTTCTTGGTTAATAAATGATGGTGTTGATTGTTTCTCCTGATGGAACCTTATTGTAATAAAGAGGTGTAACTTAGGGGTGATTTAAGAGAAAAGAGCTCCATAGATGGGAAAAAGGAAGCCATAAGTCAGATAACAAGAACTCCAGAAGCACATAAAAGGTCACTTTAAGATGACATTCTCGAGCACCAACTGTATTGTGATGGAGGCAGTTCACAACATGATAGCATTTGATCGAAACTTATAACCCTTTAATCTAACAAGTAACACAAGTTGGGAAACCAAACAGATATGCTAGCCAGAGGGGGCATTTCCGGTTTAACAGTACAGCACCAAAAGCCAGAAATTCCCATCAATAAGACTCGGTACACAAAAGATTCTTACTTGACAACTGTTAACTAGAACAAAGATTACCCAATAAAGGTTATCATGTGCTATGAACAGAAGCTAAATTACTTTGTTTATAAATGGGTCCAGGTTTCCATAAGCTCCAAACTCCTTTAACTTTTAAAAATTCTCTTTTCAGGTTGACACTAATCCTTTAATAATCTAATCCTAGAAAGCCTCAAAATTCAAAAACAGAATAAGCATGATAACGAGACAAATGTGAAGTGAAAGATGCATTATGATTTAAGATCAAAGTCAAACCATATATAGCCCATATAGCCCTTCGCCTTTCAGGGGTCATCAGCAAAGTTCCTTCAAAAGACAAGGAAATAAGAATTATGAATACAAGATTCCACTCCCAATTTGAAATTAGCATAATAAAAGGACAGATGAAAGAAGGCAGGGGCTAACTACCCAAGTAAAATGTCTTAGCATACTCAGCGCAAACTTCTCCACAACGATCATAAGCTTCACTGAGCAGACTTAAAGTTCCGGGCAAAGCAATATCTGGGTTCACATCAAGATCACGAGTAACCCCACTTGGTTGCTTATTAACCAAGGCTGCCTGCTTGAGCACAACATTGTAAACCATTTCTTCTGAAGACATGGCCACTTTTCCAGCAGTGCTAGCAACCATACATGATATTTCAGGCAAGTCGATTCCAGATGAGCAAGGATGCCTCAAATCTGTATCTAAAGAATAAGAATTCCATTTCTGCTTCTTCTTCTTCTTATTATTATTAGTAAACTGCTGAGGTTTAGAATTAAACACAGAAGTCCGGGTTTGATGTTGGTAGAGAAATCTTGATGAATAGAACAGCCTGTTTTCATCTCGAACTGAATCGACGAACCCAAAGCAATTGGACAATTGTGAGTTAGGTGATACAACCCATAGCAATGCAACAGACATGCTGTAAAATTTAAAAAAAAAAAAAATTGAGGTTCCTACTACTTCAACTCTCTGTAGCTGAAACCTGATACCAGAAATCAGAGAAAGCTTGTCAGAGAACTCAGCACAGCATTGTTAGTAAGAAGCAGAAAGAGAGAAAGCGTGGGGTGAGTTATTTTAAGAAAGTTAAAAGGATATGATATGAACGACCACCAGAGAAACAGGTGAGTGGAATATAAAAGTAAATAAATGAAATGAATAAAGATAATGATGAAGAAAGAAGCCTACCCTACTGCTGCTATTTGCTATTGCTGTTGCTATTGCTATTGTTGGTAAGAACCACTTACTACAGCGTTCAATTTTTATTATACAAAAATAAAAAAATAAAAAAATAAAAAAAATAAATTTTTGAAAAGTATTCAACTATCACTCACGCCATGAACTATAACAATGGCCACTAATAACATGATCTTACCTGTTCCTAGCAAACAAACTCTCCAGTCTCCACTCTTCCAGACTCCTCACAGAGTCACAGCCTGACTCTGGTTTGTTCCCTCTCTTGTATTTTTCTACATGTGCATACGTGTATTTTTATTCCATGCAAACTAACACTCAGATCCTTCAACTTTACTGTATTGTATAATTAAACTAGTCACTATTTAAGAATGAACTTATGAGCATACTTTAATTTTTTTTTAAAAAAAATGCATTATACCAACGGATCTCGCCTCAACTTTTTTTAGATAAAAAATTTTGTGATTAGTTAAAACATAAAAATTATGCATTAAATATTATAATTTTTTTTTGGCTCCATGTGGGATCGAGGTAGAATTAGAATTAGCTTTCTCCAATATTTAATAAACGATTCCACCAAACATTAGGGGTCTACTTGAATATAAAGTCAAATTTAAGGGGGTTTTAAAGTCATTTTCACATTTTTTGTGCACCGCAAAATCCTTTTTGTTTGGATGCCACCATTGTCCGGGCACGGAGTGGGACTTGTTTGTGTGTAAACATGTGCTGAATTGCTGTATCAAAAAGTTAGATCCGGATATTCGGGCATTATCCGTCTCATATGACTTTTTTTTTCTTTGATTATATAGGATTAAAATTTAGTATTACAATTTATATTACATAAAATTATTTATTAATATATTTATAATTAAATAATTATTAGAACAAAAGTCTAAATTTTTATCCCTTTAAATATTTAAGAGATATTTTATCTATTCTCATTTTATAATATCTACTTCACTCTCATTTTAAAAAATAATTACTGAGATGTAAACTTAAATTTTTATCTTTTAAAATATTTAAAAATATCTATTTTACTTTTATTTTAAGAAAAAAAATACTATCTTCATATAATTATTTTCATAATTAAAATGAAAATTTGGTACCATTGACAAGGCACAGCGCAATTCATAAGAAAATACCCACCCGATCAGACTCCGGCCCGGCCCGAACAGATTATGGGAAGTATATATATTTATATATATGATTTTGATGGGCTGCCAACGAGATCCGCGTAGAAGGATTGCCCAATCAGTGAAAGATAACGTTATCAAAATACTCTGGACATGGCCTCGTGGTGATGTACACGTGGCAAGTCATGAGTGAACAATTTAAAAAAGCTGGATCCCGGGGCAGGATCAAAGATCAGTTAGAG